>WKFP01014327.1:577484-732362 GCA_011057875.1 Pterocles orientalis
TGTGTATCACCTATTCTCTCCCTCCTTCGGGGCCACTGGCTGGGAGTGGGCTAGGCCTTTGGTCATCAGGTGGGGAGGGGCATTATCACTGTGTATCACATTGCATCTTTGTATATAGTATTATTTCTAATATTATTGTAGTTTAGCAATTAAATTGTCCTTATCTCAACCCACGAGTCCTCTTTGCCATTTACCTCTTTAATTCTCTCCCCTATCATTGGGTGGGGGCAGGGACTGTGTGAGCGGGTGTGTGTGGTTTGGCCCCCAGCCAAGGGCCAACCCATCACAGCAGGTGGGCTCTGTTAGGCACAAGCAGTGAGGCTCCACAGACTTCTAGGATACTACTTGCAATGACACTTCCTACCTTGGTAATGTCTCTTGCGCACTTTTTCCTCTGCATCATTAAGCATTGTAATACATTCTTTTCTGCGTGCCCCTCTAAAATGCATCTTCTTGCTAATCTTTCTAACACGAAAAACCATCATATTCTCTTCTCTTTCACATAAGCATGGTTCCCCACCTACTTCAGTTTTCATTCTTCTCTTCACCACCTCAGTAATCTTTTTGTGAAGTCACTGATGACATACTGGATACACACTGTTCCTTCCGTGAGACCTCTGTCACACACAGTGAACAGAGCAGAAAGACGGGACACGTCCACAACTGCAGGGAAAGGTCCGCTCAGTCCATGGAGCCCAGGAGGGCTAGTGCACAAACTACTCTGTGGGATGTTGTATGTATCCACATACATAGGAAAAATCTGTGAAGTAGTTAGAGACAGCTTAGGCAAGAGGACTCACCAAATAATTAAACTGCCAAACTCTTAACAGAATTCTGCTTAGTGCCTGTAAATCTAAAATCTTCTAGCCTAATCATATGGTCAAATTTGAGCCCATTTCCTACTGAGGTAAAAATCTTTGATCCCAAGAGGTCCTCTTCCAAGTTTCAACCCTTCTTCAAAGCACAGATGTGCTAGAGGTGCTTCAGAAATAGCTGTTTCATATTTTTTAAGAGTGTGGGGGTTTTCTAAACTCATTTTGCTTCACTGAAACATTCCAAAATTGTTTACATGTGTCAAGTTGCAGGCAACATTCTGTATCTTCAGTACCTCTAGGTGAGACCCTGACAGCACTGCACCTGGCATACATTCCTTCTGTAGCACAAAAATTATATACTCTCTCATTAACTTCGTTAAGGAGCTGTCTGCATTTTAAGTTTTTTTCAGTATTCTAATGTGAGGAATAGAATGTGAGAGTTTTGCCAGTCAATTAGTATTTTATAATATCATGATCTTGATCAAGGAAGAAAAAAATAATTTCCTAAACAGCTGGAAATATGATGGAGATACAATTTATTTTCTAAATAAGGAAATCATTATGGAATTGGATGTTAGAAGTGGTTCATTCTTCCACTAGTACAACACTTTAGCTTTTAACGTTGCTATTGCATTTACTCTGGATTCTGGCATACATAATAAGACACCTAAAACCTTTAAAGTGACTCGCTGTTGAACTGAATTGGCTTTTAAAACCATCAAAATGATGTAAATTGCAATGCAATACAACAAAAGTAGGAAAAATAGAATGGAAATGTTGAGAAAAAAACAGGCATGTGGTGCTTCTGCCATCTTGTGGCTCTTCTGCACAAAGTCATACAAACATTAACTCACTCATTTGTATACTCAAACGAAGTTTCAGCATTAATTCTCCTAGTGTCTACCTGTGGCACAGGTCTGCCAATAATAGTCATATAGACATGAACTGTTCAGATAAGGCATAGCTGAAATAAAAACACTATGTACCAGGAAAAAATATCTGGAAAGAGAATGACATTTTTACTTTGTAGACATTTTCGTTCTCCTCTGGGCTCCAGCCAAGTTTTCCCAGAGGAAGGAAAATATATTTTATTACATATCTATAAATAGCAGTATAATAAATATATACATATATCTGTATACAAAAGTATTTTTAAGGTATTTTTCTCCTGGAAATGCATACAGTTATATGTACATGCACACAAACACAGATACCTTTCAAAACGTATGCATTTAAAGATCTGTGATTCTAAATTGGTCCTCAGGAAGTCAGTAGATAAGTACATGATCAGCCTTACTTATTTCAATTTCACTTCTTCCCAAGAGAATTAAGACATATTATTTCTTCCCCCACAACTGCATCTTCCAGGAGCTACTACATCAACTCAGACAATCTGACCTGAATTAAAACCATTCAACTCAATTCAACAAGCCGTCATGTTTCTGTTCAGATAGATTCAGTCTGAAATGAGATATTGAGCTTGTTTTCCCAAATGGAAAGCAAAACATTGCAGCAGAATTGAAAATTAAGCACTGAAAATTTCAGTTTTGCAGATTGTTTTTTTCCGCTTGTTGTGGCCAAATATGGTTTGCATTAGAAAGCCCTAATCAGCTCTAATCAAAAGCCACTAGCCGATCAATCAGCATGAAGAGAAACTGCTGGCTTTCTTCATTTCATCTTTGGAGCCCAAACAGAGAAACTGGCCATGTTTCTCTGTCCTGAGAACTTCAAGCCTGATCACGTATAATCAAGGCTTAGAAAGTTCATCTACCACCAGTTCCATAGACCTACTGCCCCCTCCCCAAAACATAAGGAGCAATAATAAGTGAGAGCAATGGGTGGTCAGGTTCTTGGAGCCCTGAGATGACTTCTTGAAAAGAGGCTATGATATGGGATTTTAACAGATTGTACCCTGCAAAGAAGGCAAGTACAATTCTTACTACAGAGGAGGAGTAAAGTGTTCACCACTCCATCCTGGCCATATCCTATGACAATATATTAAAAGCACGTAATTTTTATGTGCAGGGGTTAACACATTAGAGCACTGTCAAGACCACTCATCTACAGTGGAAACTGCATTTGGAGAAATAAGGTTGAATCAGCATCTTCAGGAGAATATAACTGATAATGCTATCCAAAAAATTTTACCATGGTAAAGAAATTTCAGCTGTTCACTGAGGGAAAGTTGCTGCTGGTTCACTGAAAATCATTGGGTGCCAAGTGGCACAAATAGTTAGCAATTGTGGTAATTTCTCATACACAGCTGGGATTAATGGTTAACATGGAAACTGAGTGACCCACTTAACTCCTTGACTCTGCACAGGAGTGCTTTACCATCAGCCAAAGCAGTCCCAGCACTGGGACTGTACTGATTTACATGCTGGAAAACACAGATCAAAGAATACCATTCCACCATCAGTGTAACAAAGCAGCTGCCTGGGACTGGAAGACTTTACTCACTTTTTTAAAAGCACTGTAACCGTGTCTCTACCAGAAAAAAAAATGACAGTAATACATGGTGTCGGTGGACTGCATTGTACTAGGAAGGGTTCAGTGTTCGAATGCTTCTCACTTTGGTCACCAAAAGCTTTATCATAGATAGACAAGCATGTTTACCATATTATAACCCTCACTACCCACAGATGGTCATCACCAGATGTAAGTAAAAAATATTTATGAGTCTTATTTTAAAAGTTTGTCTTTCCCAGGAAAAAAAATTCTTTTCAGAAATTGTAGATTTATATAGCTTATGAAAGACCTCTGCAAATCATCTGCTCCAACACCCTCCTCAAAGAAGGGTGAACTCAGAGCAGGTTGCTTAGCTTCAAGGATGAAGATTTCACAACCTCTTTAGATCACCTGATCCAGTATTTGAATACTCTTATTGCAGAAAAAAATTCTAACATCTAATGGGAATCTCCTGTACAGCTGTTTCTGCCTTTTATCACTCATCCATTCACTGTTCAACTGCAAAAAGAGTCTGGCTCCGTCCTCCTTATACTCGCTCATTAAGTAGATGAAGGCAGCAATTAAAATCCCCCCATCTCCCCAGCCTTCTCATCTCAACACAGAACAAACCCAACTCTCAGGCGCATCTCGTACACCATGTGCTCCAGCCCACTCATCATTACAGTTGCCCTCCAGTGAGCTTTCTCTAGTACATCCATGTCTTTCTTGTACAGGGGAAGCCCCAAACTGGACACAGGAGTCCAGCACAAATACTGAACAGAGGGCAATAATCATTTCCCTCAATCTGTTGACTACACTTCTGCTAATATAGCCTGAGATATGGTTGGCTATTTTCTTAATTGCACTCTGCTCACTCACAATCAACTTGTGTTCACCTGGACTTCTTTCTTATCAGTCAGGACCAAGCATGTGGCCCAGGTCTCTGTATTCATCTTTGTTTGAACTTCATGAGGCACCTGTCAGCCCCTTTTCCCAGCCTGAAAAGGCCCACTCTGGATCCATCTACCCTATAGTCTACCTACCCAATCCCCACTTCACCAGTCTGGCTACAAGGATAACATGGGTATACAGCAGATACTGTTTGGTGTCTAATGATCCTGAAGTTGAGGAATCAGAGTGTAAACAATTTTTGTGCAACCTTTCTGTCTCTGAAATATTAGTTGAGATAGGAGATATATCTTGAAACTTGGTATTGATACTATGACCTATTCTTTGCATATGCTGAAGAAAAAATAGCCGATGATTTTCAGAAGGGTGAAGTTTTAAAGTTAGTCAGTTTTAAAGTTAGTCGTTCAAAAATATGTATATGGTTAACATCACAGTCTTCAAGTATCTGAAGAATAACTGACCTAAAATATTTGATATGTAATAACAAGATCACTTGAAGGTGAGAGTTTTCAGATGCTCTAAGAAACAGACTAATAATGATTTTTCCGCTATAAAGTTTTAAGTTTCCAGTCGCTCTTATTTTTCTGAAGAATTTTCTTCTAACTGAAATCTTCTGTCTCCTCTTGGCCTGTTCATAAATTATTGCAGAGAATCTGAACAATTTGAAGTGAGAAGTGGGTAAAAATAAATTAACTTCATCAGTTATAAGAAAACAGTTACTTTTTACCTTTATTTGAATCAGATATACTGGGGAACAAAAGCTTTAGTCATGAATAAATACATCCTGCTGATGAGTTGGAATTAGATGAACCTTGATGATTGAATACTGAATGTACAATGCATTACACAGTGCTAGATCTCAGGCTTCAACACACTTCATTGGTAGACAACCAGGTCTAATTTTCAGAATGAATGGTAGATACATGTGTTTATCTGTATTGCAATAGCACATACCAGACTTGCAACCATGCACCAGCATGCACCATCACCAGAATACTATTCTACTAAGTACCACATACGCAAGACAAAGACCATCTCTGCCTGAAACAACTAGCACCTAGGAGCAAGACAAAAGAAAACAGAGAGAACTATTAAACAATTTCTAAGACCAGTAAGCTGAAAAAATCCAAAATGAATAACATAAATTAAAACAGACTAGGTTTCCCATTGGAGAATCAAATTTCCAAGGTCCAGTTTCTCTGATACTAGAGAATATGTGTGAAACCCACTGGTCAAATAAAAGTTTTAACATCACCTTAGTTCCAGTCCACAAAGAGAATGACTGTCAGCTTTATCAGTTCCTTTTAGCATAAATGCCAGACATGTGAGTTACTGATTTAAGAACAGCAACCCTGCTGATGGTTATGTATTGCTATAGGGCCTGATGTACTTTTCTTAGCTCTTTGTCTTGTGTTTTAAGACCTTGAAAATTATGCATAACTAGATATTTTTAAAGTGACTTCTCTAAAATCAATCATGCTGCAATTAAGAATTGTGAGGATTAAAGTGGTATCTGTCACCTTAATTTTGCACCCCTGCTTGAATGCTTTGCAGTAGTCTTAATTATATCACCACATGGTGTACACATTTCTGCCTCTCTCAGTATATAGTGTGAATTGTCTCTGGGAGCAAGTCCCTGATTCGCAGCAAAAGAAGCAGTTGTCCATAACACCTTGGTTTCACTTATTGACACTGGGAGGTGTAAAGTGAAATAGGAAACAAGACGCTCTTCTGAGTAAGCCAGGTGAAATCAGTCCCACTGAACTACATTTTATCCCTGCCTTTGTCACAGAGACTCTTATCAGCTAAACAGAAAAGCTTTTAAATTATTTTCTGGGGTGTCTACTAATTATGAGTTTCTTATTAAACGCTTGACCTGAGACTGCTCTGAGGTCAGAGCTGATCATTCACAGAGGAAAATGAAGTCAGCAAAAGCTATATCTTCAACCTGAATATTGCTAATAGCAAGTGTTCTGATAAAAATCAAGCTCCAGACATCTTGAAGTAGGCATCCAAGACAAATAGATATTTTACACCTAAAACCATTCTGTGCCTCAGTTTTCCCTCTGTAAAAACAAGCTAATATTTCTATTTAATTCAATATTTCTCTTAGAGTTGCAGTATTAAGCGAATACATTTATGATGGTTGAATAATCAAGATCATGTGCGTGGGTATTCTGTTTTCAAGGAAGGCCAATTAGAGTAAATATTGTATTGAATCACACAATGACATGAATAAAATATATTAAATAGTGTATCATTGAGTAAGCATAAATTGGGAACAACAAAAATAAACAGAATACCTCAAAGAATGTATGCATAAGGGTCTTGCTCAGCAGTAAGGTTGTACAGGCACAGCAAACCTAGATTTTGTCATTTTTTAGGCTTGAAGTACTCAATCTTGCAGCAAGTATGTTCCTTTTTACATAAAACACTGCATTTTTAGTATTTAAAATTCAGGTGGTCCCATTCAGTCTCTTCACTGAGTGAATCACAAATACAGACTAATTCCTACAGTGTTGCAATAATCAACCTACATATACTGTTATATTGCCATCAAACTAAAACTGTTTTCTTTCTTCAGATCAAGAATGAGACAAACTCACAATTGCAGCTTATCAGTAACACCTGGTAACCATATGAGTTACAAATAAATCACTTAATTTGATTTAGTATTTTTTGTCTCACAAGATTGTTACCTTTCAAAGCTTTTATCACTGGGTTAGATTACAGATACCAATCAGCCAATAAAGAAAGTGTATGGCTTTGTTTTCATAGCAGACTTAGCTGCCGTTAATGTGTATTAAGCAGACAAAAATAATCACCATGAGATTTGAAGATAACTGCACTAGCTAAATCAAAAGTACGAATTCGTATTTACATGTGTGTGCCTATGTTGAGCAACAAGAAAGCCTGTAGCTTTGTGGTAAAGGGAACTTTTGTGCATTAATATCAATAGAAGTCGATTTTTTTAGAGACTGAATTGCCATCAGCCCATGAAAAAGGCAAAAGACTGGCAAGTTCAAAAAATAGTCTTTCAGATACCAGAACTCTTTGTGGTGTGCTTGTCTATGTTAGATTGGCTTCAATCCAGCTGACCAAGCTGCCTTTCAGTGATACTTTGCTTATGATTAAGCCTTTACTCACTTGTACAGACTGTGTAACATTTAAAATGAAATATTATTAAAAAGGATGTTTCTGTGGTTCAGATACCTTTTTCTTTTTACAAATTACTAATTACTGTAGGGGAAATCCTTCCTACACTGATAACTGAACGTTAAAGAGAACAGTTGAAGCCTAACAAGAAATATTCATCTCATTCCAAAATTAATCTAGCCCTATAATCCAAGGTAAACTTTCAGACCTAGTTATCACAGGTTAAGATGATAAACCTTGTGCTTGAATACAACTGATGCATCTTCATGGCCACTTATTACCAAAAATAATTAGAACTTTTGGATGGAAGATGGCTGACTTGCAAAATTTTGGTTGTACTCATCATCGACTGGCAAAATTATAAGAAAACAAACAAAGGTTTTATGATTAAAGTTGTGAGGCTTTTTTGATAATAGGTGATGATTTACCATGTTGAACAAAACTGTCAACAAAAGGTAGGCATATTTTTAAATTGTGAAAAAGCAGTATTTTTCTACTTGACTAATTTCTTAGTGAAAAAACCCATCAAAATGGAATCCATTTGAAATTTCTGAGGAAAGGATATACCAGTGTCTTTCAAGAGAGAATCACCTGAGCAAGGGAATTCTATTTTAATAGCCAGATCGTAAAGACAAAGGCTAAGCTTGGAAAGAAAAGGTACTGTTGAAGTCTCAAAGGGGAGGAGGATGTTAAATCACAATATGTGGAAAGGAGCATCCTAAGAGGGGTTGGAATGATCCTTCTTCACAGGTAAGAAGAGAAGACTCTGGTTTTTGAAAAATGATGTTCTGTGGACAATCCTCTTGACAGCCAGTGGTATGATAGTTTGGTACAGGACTTCCTTATGTCCCAAAACTTTAATCAGAACCCCCCCCCCCAGAATCATTCTTCAGTAGTGTGTGGAGCAGAGCTGTGAACACACATGAAGTTCTGCGGGGGACTTTTATGTTCAAGAAGGATTTAAAGCAATTTAACTAACTGAATTTGCACAATTGTCAGTAATGTGTCAGTAATGTTCCTTACGAGGAAAGGCTGAGGGAGCTAGGTCTCTTTAGCTTGGAAAAGAGGAGACTGAGGTGTAACCTTATTAACGTTTATAAATATGTGAAGGGTGAGTGTCAGGAGGATGGAGCCAGGCTCTTCTCTGTGACATCCAGTGATAGGACAAGGGGCAATGGGTTCAACCCGGAACATAGGAGGTTCCACTTGATTATGAGAAAAAACTTCTTTACGGTGAGGGTGACAGAGCCCTGGAACAGGCTGTCCAGAGAGGTTGTGGAGTCTCCTTCTCTGGAGACATTCAAAGCCCGCCTGGATGAGTTCCTGTGCGATCTGATCTAGGTGTTCTTGCTCCGGCAGGGGGATTGGACTAGATGATCTTTTGAGGTCCCTTCCAATCCCTAACATTCTGTGATTCTGTGATTCTGTGATGTATATAGGTGAAAAGCACTGATGTCTTCAGTACAGGGAGAAAAACAAATCCCTGGGGTTTAGAGTATAGGGGAATACTGAATATTAGGGATGCAGGCCACAGAATTCATAGAATTACAGATTTAACTGGGCAGGAGATAGGTTCACTTGGGAATGGCTAGGGAGAAATGGAGCAGCTACTTGTAATTTGTAGAATATCAGGCAAAGAGGGAGGAAATATTTGGAAAACTGTGTAGCTGGGGTGCAAGTCCAGCAAAAGCTGTTAAGCTTTGCAGAAAACCAAATGAAGGCACTGAAGATAGACTATACTGAGTGAAAGGGAAATAACTTAGTATAAACTTTTCAGAGATTGCTATAATAACTTTTAACTGAGTGAGACAGGTATAAAAAGGGTGGTAGAAGCTCAAATCTTTCACTCTCAAATGGAAACATTTCTGACATCCAAGCAGTGTGGAAAGGAGACAACTCAGCTGCCTGCTTTACCAACTTCACCACAGTATCCAGTAGTGACAGCATTCTATTTTAGCCCAAAACTAACTAGTTGAATGTGATCTGGACGCTATTGCTCACACCATGTCATATGAGATGCAAGGTACTTGGAAATCCCCAGTGGAAGCATTGAGAGTTCATTTTGCAGCTGCAAGAGACCTTACTGTACCTCCTTCAGCAAACTGTTAATGAAGAAGCACGGCTATCATTTGTGTGATCTCCCTATCTGCTGCTACAAGACCAGGTACTCAGAATGGCCTGCCGTCATATTCAAGCTGCCAAATGGAAATCACCAGTAGAACCAAGAGGGGTTTTTTTATTCTCTTAAAAGAGAAGAAAAGCAATGCAAATTAAAAATTATTCAGTGATAGTTGTCCAAAACCCCACTGAGCATTTGTAGATAGCAAACGTGCAATAATTGCAGAACAATTCAGACCAGAAACATAAATTTGTCTCCTGCAGAAAGGAATGCAGAACATGTGTCTGTCCATTAGCCCTGTCAAGAAAGTCTACAAACAACACAGCATATATTCCTGGACTAAACCAGTCATCTAGACTTCTAGAGGCAATGGAGATAGTCACACCCAAAAGGTAATTAATTTGTTTTTAGAATAGGTCAGTAAGAAAGTAAGGTTTAATCAACAACTGATAGGACCTATCTTTACCATTTATAGAAAAATTCCACATCAACAAGTTAAGTAAAAGAAGTTTTACTCAGAGCAACCAGCTATCTCTGTTAGGCAGCCATACTTGTCAAAAGATAATATATATCCTCACTGACTAGAACTTTTCCATTTGTCTGTTGCTGTTCCTCAGTGACCAATGTGATCTCTCTATCAAAAAATGTTTGCAACCTATTACTATAAATGGATTGTAAATGAACAGTTTGTTATAAGATGCCAGATTTCTCTGGAGGCAGGGCTCTGGCAAGTGCCAGATGCTTTTTAATTCTGCACTTTTAGTTATTTCAGAATGATCAAAAATCCAACAAACACTAATAAGCAATTTGGCACTAAAAAGTACCTAAAAATCCAATTATTCCTAGTTTCTTTCTTGATAAAAATTGATATACCTTTGTTTGGAAATCCCTTAAAGACATAATTTTTCCCTAGCTTCTCCACTGCTTCCTCATTCGTTGAAGCAAAACTAGTAAAGCTTCAATTTTTCTTTCTTTAATTAATGTGAGTATTCAGTTTCTTTTTCCAGTCAGGAGGTTGAAAGTGCAAAAATAAAAATTATAAAGAGGAGGAAAACAACTCAAGTAATATTTTCCAAGACTGATGGGGGAAGGGAACATTTTGGTATACATAAGGGGTTTTTTTTAGAATTTCTGTTCTCACTTTCTCTAAGTCTTTTTTAAAAAAATAAATAATGTATAAACATTACATGTTTACTAAAGGTCAGTGTTCATTATTTTACTTTCAGCACAAGCAAGAGTTAAAGAGTGAAAAATACTAAGCACATACTTCCAAGTTAAAGAAGGACCTTGGAAGTGACTGCACCAAAATTCACAATATAACTACACTGCTGAATTTGTGGTCTGCAGATTTCTTTTTTTCCCTCAGCAATGTAATGCATATGATTTTAAATTAGAATTTAAGTCTCTTCCTTATATATGTAACCTGTTATTTCTTCTTGTAGCTCAAAGTTTTTCACTTTGTCTGTACTACCAAGGGTATGCATAACAGAAGTGAAAAGTCTGATTAATACTACTATCAGGAGTGTGTGCTAATCTCTTATATCCAGAGAAGTTGTAGGTTATTTCCAACCTGATGTCATTTGTAGAAAAAAAAAGCATTTTTTAAATGCTTGACATGATTGGGAAATTTATAATCCAAAATACATCTTCCCTGGTAATGTTTTTTATGCAGATTTTTCTATTTGGCTGTTTTTGCCCCTTTCATTCTGGAAATACTTCAGGACCCTGATGATAGGCATGGCATAAGTGAAAGGTCCAAACTGTATTATCAAAATGAGACATATAAAAATAGCACTTAAAAGGCTTGTACTTGGAAGAGGTAAATCAAAAGTATACATGTATGTTGCCTGTCTGAACAGAAATTATTGCTGGCCTGACAGTCATCCACAATATTTATTTGTGCTATGAAAAAAATAACTTTTCACAGCATGTGGTGGGCCCCAGCATGTCCTTTCCATCCTTTAGGTTCCTGGATGGGCGTCAGGGAGCAGGCATGGGGGTGCTCAGCCTGGGCCAGGGGCTCCCCAGGGACCAGCAGGGCATGTCCCCCCATCCCAGCCAGGAGCAGGGCAGCCCCACACCAGGCATCAGGCACCTCCCTGGGGATGGGACAGGAGCCTGCAGGTGGGCCCAGTTCAGCAGGGCCTGTGGCTGGGCAGGCCAGTGAGGACCTGGAGACTGACCTTGATGGGGCATTACTGGGGCAGGGGCTGAGATGAGGTGTTGTGCAGGGACAGTCAGGCCCTTGAGCATCCTTGGGGCCCAGACAGAGACCTCCCCTCCCAGCAAGGTCCATCCTCACAGCTTGCAGAGGTCTGGGTTCAGACAAGGGCCAGCTGGGCAGCAACTGGGCAGGACAGAACCAGAGGTGGTGGCCAGCTGCAGCCAGGAAGCCAGACCATAAGGCAACATTGTGGTGATGAGGCAGGCCTGGAATCAAGCTGGGAAGTGAACCCACAGGTCATGGCCAGGATCAGGTCCTGCGATTGCTGGACAAGTCTGGGCTGGGCCAGGGAGCCAGCCCACAGGTTGAAGCCTGGCCCAGAGGGCTCTGTAGAGAGTCAGGGGCAAGGCTGTGTCTGAGCTGGGGATCAGCACCCCACCAGCACAGCTCAGACAGGGAGTGAAGGCCTGGGCCTAGCTTAGTGAGAGCTCCTGGACCCACAGGTGTAGGAGGAGGCCCCAGGCGAGGCTGGTCAGGGTCTTTATGGCTTATTAGTGCACTCAGGGCCCTGACAACGGGAATTGTGAGTCAGAATTAATATGGCTGTGCCAGACTACAGGGTCTTGGTTTTACAGGTACGTATGTACAAACTAAATATTGGTGTGACTGTCCCTAACTAGAGCAAGACAGAAACACAGTCATTCTTAACTGAAGGGGCATTCACAGGAAGCATGAAAGGCAGTTCTTGAATTCAAGACTAATGCTTCTATAGGCAGCAACTTCTGATTTCTCTATCAAAAGCTGTATCACAGAACCACAGAAAACAGGAGAGGGATCAACTTAAAGACACTATCTAGTCCATTCACCTGCCTTAAAGGCTGTAGAATTGCAGCTATATAATTCCTAACAGCTGTTCTTAAAAATCTCCAGTGATGGCTTTATATAAGTTATATGCCTAAGATACGCAACCTGATGGAAAATATTTTGGGTTTTGAGTGGGCTTTTTCAATTCTAATGGTTTAACTTGATCTTTTTGACTTCAGAGTCTGTTATTTCTTGTTCTGTCTATGAAGAACACAGAGAACAGATTCTTTCTTTCCTCTTTTTGTTAGTTTCTTCTGGTTTTCAAGACTGACTGGCTGCTACCTCTGTCTTTTTCTTCACTGACTAAATAACCTCATGTCTTTGAAGCTTTCCTTATAAGTCATATGTTTTAAGAGGTGGACTACTCTTGCTGTTTATTTCTGATTTTTCTCCAATTGTTCTGTATCATTCGTGAACCACGAGGACTGAAAGAAACACTCTGGTTGCTAAATATATGCTAAATACACCAGAAAGTTGACTTTCAAGGCACAACCTAGACATTTGTATTTATTGCATTGCACACTTCTTTTCCAGATTTTTTCTCAAGTTTATCAGCACTTTGAATTGTAATGCTATCTTCTAGTATGCATGGTGTCATCTGCAAATTGAGAGTCATGCTCCATATTCCTTCATCATGAAAATAGTGAATAGTAGCCTACTACAACTCCACTCAATATATTCTCTTCTGGTGATGCATCATTAATTAACACTCTGTAAGAACACTTTTCCAAACAGCTTTGCACTCTACAACAGTTTCATCTAGACCATTTTTCTACAGTTTTCTTATGACAATGTCATGTGAGAAAATACCAAAAGATATAAAATCAAGCATCTTTCCTAGCACAAAGCCATGTTCCCCTTCATGAATGAAGCTACTTGACATGTGTTTTTTTTCTTAATTAATCTATACATGCCATTGATTAACTCCTGTTCTCTTCTAGGTGTTTGTTTATTTTTTGTTTCAGTATTTTTGGTAGTAAAAGATGAGAGTCTATAACTCCCCAGATTCCCTCTATAACATGCTCACCCTCTTGCAGTCTCTTTGATTATCACCTGCCTTCTAAAAGTTTACAAAGATAACTGTGAATGACTTTGAGGCAACATCAAATTCATTCTCCAAGTGTGTAGTAAGGAATTCCATTTAGCCAAGAGGATTTGAAAAAAAAATGTTTTGAGTAGCCCTCAACCCCACATTCCGTCACAGGTAACCTATTCATTGTTGGTGTTAATTCTGTTGGCCTACTGTAAGATGTCCCTCATCAGTCACTAAGGTCACACTCCCCGACAAAAGTCCTCAGTCTCATCCTCACCTTTGCCCAAAGCCAAAGGACAGCTTAATTGTATGTCTGAAACTCCCTGACCACAGCTCCCACCAAACCACACTGCCACTGACCCAGGTAGAGGCACAACCCCTGAGACCGCTGGCTATGGAAGGAAGGAGAGCTGACCCCCACTATCACACTCCACTATTGTGTTTCTCCTTCTCTAGGCAAGCAGTGATTCAGCCCTCCTGCATGATCCTTCTCAGACTCACATAGGTCACAACCAGGGCAGTGCCAACTGATGGATTTGACCCCCCCAGCCCTCACAATAGTTCATGGGGAACCAGACTGTTCCCATGGAAGGTCACATGCTCTTCTTCCTTATGAGGGATGGCTGCCACAGGCCCCAATCTGCCACCAGCATGGCTACAAAGCCTACCTATAGTCCTCTCCAGCTGCACTTTCAAGGGAGGGGAGTAAGAGGTGACTCCAACATGATTAGTCCTGTAGATCACACAATGACACCTCCCCAGACATTAAGGTCTTTACCAAGACAGTTGGGTATGGCAGATCTAGCAGCTGCTGTTACAAATATCTCATCCACTGTCTTCAAGCCCACGTCAAGACTTCAAGTTAAGGGAGGTCAGTCATCTTCCCTACTGTATTCATCAAATTCACTGAAATGCTTTCCTTCTTTAATGAAATGCATTCCTTGCAGGGAATGAAAACAGCCTGCCGTGAGGTAATATAAACTTGGTCCCATAACTCACTTCTCCTTCCTTCAGTTAAATAGGTTAAACCCATCTGCCATGCTTTTAGACGCCCATTGTCCAGATGAGAGTTTGTTTTGGGGCAGCAAAATAAAGCAAAAACATCTTTAACATCAATAATGTAAACCAAAGTATTATACCCTATTAAAAAGTCCTTTGAAAGCCAAGGACACACAATAAATTTCATCATTCTTCCATTCCCAACAGAGAGGCTAACATGCCTACACACGTTCTAGAAGAAAGTAAGTTTAAAACTTCTCAAGACAAACTGAGAGACCTGATGCTTTTTTTCTGCTGTAAACTGAAACATCACTAACAAATTTCCATCTCCAGGTCTGAATAGTCACCTTGAAGCAAAGGCTGAGATTAAATTAATGCCTGGAATACCTTCCAAGGACAAACATCCTCTTCACCACTTTATCATTCAGGTCTGCCTTGAGAGCTACCACATTCAGTCATTCTAGAAGTGCTTCAGCTGCACTTCAGGCTTAGACCCAGGGGGTTTTGGAGGAAAAGTTGACACACAGAAAAATCAGGAAACAAATGTGGTCTGGCAAGCTTCGGTTCACTTCTGATGGTCCAGATCTTCATCCTGGTTTATCAATAGACTAAGATTGTAGCACACAACTTGGGAGTTCATCCGCTCAGATTCAGCCTTTCGATGCAATTTGATCTAGTCTGCTTCTAAGAGACACATTTCCTTTATCTATTCTTAGCTTTTGAAGCTAATGTCCCAGCTCACTTAGCCTTCTTGGAACCAAAAAAAACAATTCAATTTTCTTAAAAGTGACAGAATGGCAGTCACAAAGGCTACTTTAAACAACACTATTTTGATTCCTCTTTCTGGTTGTTTCCTCCCTGTGTCTTCTGTAGTATTCACATCTGATTGTTGAATTCTGAAAATTCTTCAGAAGCCAAATCTCCAGAGACAGCTTCTTCAGTCTTCACAGTCACTGAAATGTTTATACAAGAGGGGTGTAAATAAGTCAAGGAACCAAGAGGGGTGAGACAATAAAGGATTTCATCTATTTTGCTTCTGATGAAGAGAAACAAGTTTGGAATAGAAGGGGAAAAGGGGGTAGAGGCGATGAGGAAAGCAATATTCAAGTAAAAAATCAATGATTATGCATAAGTGGTGTCTCTGGACAATAAATCCAGTAGGCGATTATTATTATTCTTTGTCCTAGAAAATGAAAAAGCTGATGGAGGATGGAACAGGCTGTACTGAAGGAAGTGCTGGATTTCCTTCAAAAAATGCTCAGCAAAAAAAGAACAAGGATGGAGGAACTGGGCACTAAGGACTGAGTCAAGGCTCAGGATTAATGGGATAGGATCTTACACTAAGGAAGGCATGGAAGTAAGAGAGAAAAGGGAAAGAAAAAAGGTAAAGGGAGTTAACATTTCTTCTACCAAAAGAATGTAAGAGCTAGCATGTGAAGACTAAGGATTATGGAAAAGTCCTCCATGTCCCTTGAGGGAGATTTTGGAAAAAATGAGAGAGAACCAGATATGATACAAGATGAACATTGACAGCCGAGAGGTAAATGCTACAGAAGATGAGTATTGACATTCAAGAAATAGAAGGAAACAAGTTATGGATAGAAGCAAAGCAATTATTACAAAAATGGTTGGAGGAACAGGTAGAACCTGCAGAGCTGGATGAATGGCTAGGAAAGTGAATGGTGATGATAAAGATAACAAAAACATAGTATGAACTGAGAGTGATACAGACCAATCCATGAGGTAGAAGTAAAAGTGAAAGTGAGCATAATATGAAAGAACTAGAGAAAAGTAAGGGAGAGAAGGAAGCTCAGAAGAAAAAATATATGTTAGCAGAAGAGGAAGCTGGGAAATCAGCACAGGTTATTGTAAAGAGAAGGGAAGTCAGAGGGAATTGCTTCTAGTGTCCAGTTTTTGCTTTTCTGCTGCACTAGTATGAAGATATAATTTCCACACATTGTGCAGTGCAGTACCCCCACCCATTTGGGCAGAGGGAACACGAATGAGCAGCAGAGTGAACTTATTAGCATACACACACTTAGGACAATAAAGTCCTGATCATCACAAGTGGGCTGAGATCAGAAATATGCTGAGATGCAGAAATCCACTTACAAGCACTCTTTTAGAATTACCCTTGTTCAATGGGAATCCCCCTTCAATGTACAAAATCAACTGAGAGTTGCCAGGATGAATCACAGAAGTGGTCCAACCTGCCCAAGCCAATACCAGAGATGTTAGGTTCCAGACACCTTGGGTGTGAGATCACTAAAAAATATGTTGCTTTTTAAGTCACAGCCCTCATTTTCAGTTATTTCTCTGTGTATTTTAACTAAAAGTCCCCTCTGTGTAAGCCATGTTGCTTCATCATACCTCTAGGATTGCAGTAAAAGCAAATGGATAAATTTATTTACAAACATATACCAAATTACTAATTCTTCTAAAATTGTTGCCTGTAGTCTGGTGGTAAACTTAGCTTTGATTTTTTTTCTCTTTGTGGGAAAAGCACAAGGTTCACAAAAATTAACATACACAAATGCCAAGGGATGAAAGAGCAAAAAGGTAGAATGAATGAGTATGACCACTGAAGTCTACTCACATGCATCAAACAGTAAAACATCTCCATCCTGGGATACAAGAAACAGCTGGAATTATCAGGAAACTTAATGGCACATAGGTATACAGAGAAAATAATAGTGGTTCTCTTACGACCACCACCTTCTCTCTCTGCCTGTGATTTAGTGACTTTAAAATACAAAAAAAAAAAAAGACTCATTACAAGTGTAGGTCCCAAGAAGGAAACCGATTACCAAGATAAAAATGAGATGCAAATGTCCTTTAGGCAGTGGCATATCTCAAGTGTGTGCGTTACAAAGGATCTAAAAAATTATTTCACTGTCCTCTCCTGTGTACCACAGTGATCTCCAGGAATCCTGCAGAAATTCAGGTTCTGATCCTGCAAACAGATATACTCCACTTTAGACTTTTGAGTAGCCCTGTTAGCTTTGCTGGAATTACTCTTCCGCATGATGCCAAGCATTGTTGTCAGTGTCTCTATGATTAGAGAAAACAGTTTCCAAAACCCATAAAAGTATTTGTGAGGTTGCTGAGTAGGATTCTGCCAGGGTACTAGGAATTAAAGTGAAATGTAGGCCACAAACAACATCATGTTGAGGAGTACTCCACAAACCCTGAATGTTGCTGAAATACCATGTTTTATCTGGACATGCTCCTGGAATAAAAGAATTTGAAGTATATTTTAGGAATTAAAAAATAAACTAATGAAAATAAATCATGAGAACACAGACAAGCAAATACCATTACTTTCACTACGTTCAATGCTAGACAAAAAAAGATATGACGCACTCTCCTCTGACGTATTAAGCAGATAGGTTCCCACTTCTGTGTGCAAAACCATTCACACTTTTGTTCTGCCAGGAAATGCTGAAGGTTTAGGTCTCTGGCCGTGCCTTAAAATTTGCCTGCATACAAAACTGGCCAGTGAATAGTAAGAGGTATGCTTTACAAGCTGCTTTGGTTAAACCACTGTGGACCTCATGGGAACCCAGCGGGGGCAGATGGGGGGCGGTGTTATGCTAGAAATATAAAGTCTGCTTTAAGTAAAATATGAGTATAACCATTACATTATTCAAAAGACTATCTCTTAAATTACACATTGGTCATCCCACAGCACCACAGTACATATTTAGATCAGTATGGTTTTAAAGGCCCTAAGTCAACACAATGAAATATCATGGGCCTACAGCCCAGCAAAAATGAAGGGAAGAAATCATTTTGTCCTCTGTGGGAGCACAAGACAAGTTTGGGAGCACGCTCTCCCCTGTGGCTGGTAAGAACCCTGAGTAATTTCATGTGAGTACATTAAGTTTCAGGATGGAAGGTGTAAAAGCGAGAGATGTTTTAGATTTTCTTACAATGTTCCCAAGAGACATACCAAACAAACCCCACACCAATTTGCTTAATGAGATTTTCAGCTTAGAATGACTGGAGGCCACTGCAAAACTCAGATTCATTTCTTGAACAGAAACATGGAGAAGGGACATTCATGTAAGACTCCATATCCTTGTGACTAAAATTGTTTGTCATTCTGGGACCTGATTTTCAATTTTGAATAAAATATATTACCTGAGGGTTAAGTTTAATTAAAGAAAAAAAACAACCCACAGATGAGATTTTATACTTCAAATAGAGAAAACTGTTTCCAAATCACTTATCTAGCTGCTGAGTCATTGGCTAATCAAAAATAAGTAATAGTTGTGTGCAAGAAAAAATAAGGTTACACAAGACTTTCTATTGAATTTAACAGTATGTTTTCACAGTGTCTCTGAGTAAGTGCATGTATCTTGCCAAGGTATGTATATTATACATATTTCTTTATTCTTAAAAATAGTTTGGATTTTCTGTCTTCATACATTGGATCCAGCTTTCACTGAAATAAATTCTCACTGAAGCAAGTGGCAGTCTTCCACAGATACATTAGGTTACATATGTGGGACCAGCATGAATAAATTAATTAATTCTCTCCAGTGAATCTTTATTAATTTTATCTAAAATTCAAACAAAATAAATACTTGCTACATCTATGATACATGCCCCATGGGCTTCAGTATTAAGAACGCAAGACATTAGTTAATACACGTTTGGATATTTTAAAATAATTACTCTTTTTTTCCCTGTACATGAGCATGTCTCAGAAGTCAGTCAGAATATAATAATCTTGTTTCACATTGCAAATGTTGTGGTTAAAACACAGTCCTGTTTTGAAAAATCTGACAAATTAAGTGGCATTTCCTGTTTGAAAGAGGGGAGCAATCGAATTTTTCAGGTGCATGCAATAAAGGTGACATTCAAGTGAAGCAACTGCTTTCCTGGCACTGTGCTCTGAGACTAGCATATGGGATAAGCCTGGTCTACAGTTCAGAATGTAAGAAAAGGTATTCTCTGCACTAAAAATAACGCAAATGTGTTCACGCAGACATTAAAACCAAATATCACCAGGTTCACTAATTAATTCAATTCTCCTGCAAGAGCCTAATTTGCTGCCATAACTGCAAAATCCAGGCAGCCAAAATCTTGTGTGGGCAAGCAACTTGCAGTGTTGCTGAAGCTGATGTCTATTGAAATTTTTTGCCCTACCTATTTCGACAGGAGGTAAGAATGCAACATTAAAGTAGGTCCCTAGATGCACATCTAAATAAAGGTACAAAATGCACTTCTGCAAAGCTGTGACTAGATTCCCTCCTCACCAGCCCTTTTTACTCTGTGGCTTTGTTAGATCAGGGGAGCAGACAAGCAGGAAGTAAATCCATTCTACTAATTTTGAACAGAAATAATCATCTGAATATGACAATTCTTTAAGAACTCAAATATGGTTATTAAAATTTGGACTTCTGCATATAAGTATCCACAGAAAGCTTTGATGTTTAGATCAAGATATATTTTATTACATTGCACTCCATAAATAAGAAACTCATCAGTTAGCTATAATTACTGCCTGCCAAGAATGTCCTCACAGTGCTAGAAGATGTCCACCTTCTCTCCTTATTTAAAGTCTTTGGCAAACAGAGATCATTACAGGTACATTTAGTCAGATGATGTATTTGAAACAGTTGTAAATAAAAACGCAAATTTATAAATTCCATTTAGTATCTTTGATAAATGGATTTCAGGCATTTTCTCCTGATGTTTTTATTTTTTAATCATGGAATCTTATAGCTGTATTCAGATCATGTTGCAGTAAATTAAAATATTCATCTGCAATATCATATGTTAAAAACAAAGCCAAATAAAAATTGAAGTGACAATTTTGTAAAGTAAATACACACCCTAAATCTTGTAGACTCCACAAAAACTTTGCAGTTGTGTGTATGTTGCTGATATTGGTAATCAGTGCTGGATCTCGATCACTGCAGCTATACAATGCCCTGCTTGAGGAGGATGCTGAGGTTAGTGGACTTCACCGTGCTTTTCTGGCTAACTTTGGACTTGTCTTGGGCTCTGTGGCTAGGATTCACCTGAAAAAAATGTAGTGTCTAGCATAAGTAGACCTCAGCATCTGAGATAAAAGTATACATTTTCTGTATGGTCTTCTAGGGTACAAATCATGTCCATCTAAAGTAGAAATCTAAAATAGGCCAGATGAACCATGTCTAAAAATGTCTGTTTCTTCCCACTTAGAGACCTTACAGAGAATCCAGGGTAACTAACACAGACACAGATGTCAATAACATGAAAGTCCATCTTACATGAGATTAAAACCCTGCAAATGGTCTAAACCTGCTTGCATTCAAGCACAAAGGGACTTAAGAATTTTCCTCCTCCTGTAGAAAGACCCAAGTCCATTAAAACTATTGTCCCTGGAATGTCCCTGGCAACAAAGGATTCCACTAACAGACTTGTTCACCTGTATATGCAGCAAGTCTTGAGCAAGGACTGACATTTCCCATGCATTGAAACTTCCCCAGTTCTAGTTTTCATATTAAATAGTTGTACCCTGCCCTATACCTGGCATCTGCTATTGGGATTTTCAAATATCCATTAGCCTGTGCTGGCAAACATCTGGAAACCTGGTAGATTGCCCCCTGCAGCAGCAGGGCAAATAAGTTACTACAACAATGACTATCAATCACCTAAACCAGTAAAATCAGGTCAGCAGTAAACATAAGATAAAACCATCCACCTGTATTATCACATATTGGAGATAAAAATACAAGTACCTTGACAAGCTGGTTTTTAGAATTATTTTTGAATGTCTGAGTTTTTTCTAAGGTAAAGCATCCAAGCACCCAGGCAACAAATGTTATGCACAAAACTCTATGCAATATGATAAATGGTGTTTCTGTAAGTAAATGAACACACATCCTTATACAGGCATTAAATAAAATCTAAAACAAGAATTAGTGTGTAAGTTTATGAATAAGTGAAAGTACACAAAATAAGGCATATGTAAACTTATCTTGTGTTATATGAATCATTCTTGACATATGACTATAACGGCAGCCTTCATTAGAAAGGGGAACAGCAAAAACTTCTAAGAAATGAAGTAGGAATGCTTCCTAACGTTCAGTGGTTTGGCATTCTTTGTTAAGAAGGTAAAGAAAGCATAAGCAGAGCCTGCATGCATTTCATGAGTCACTTCAGAATTTAAAAGTCTTGCTTATGAAGCTATGTCACTTGGAAAAGAGGATGTGATATGCATGTGGTGGGCATGAAAATACTAGATACACTTCTTGTCATTAGTTGTGGGCTCTGCTTTATAAATTCTTGTCTTTCAAAGGATGAAATTTCAGAGAAACAGGTAATATTTGTTACCTGAAGTTTTTCATTTTATGCTAGGGTGTAGATACATCCTATAGAAAGGAAGTTGCTAATGGAGTTTTAGAGACCCAGGAAATAAGAGTGTGTGTGTGGTGTAACCATGTATGTCTTCTTGGATCATAAATTAATTTACAAATCTACTGATCCTCCAGCTGATGTGGTCTTATATTCCCTGAAAAACATTCATAGACACATTCAGTATTCTGAGAAGTGCCCATATGGCACACAGTCAGCTGGTGGCCTACTGCAATCACTGCCATGGGCCGGGGCAGAGAGGGGAGGGATATATCCATATGTACACACTTATAATGATCTCATTTAAACCTCCAACAGCAGACTGAGTTACATCTTTATAGTGAAAGTCCTATAAGAAGTGGACAATTATTTTCAACCAGCTTCCTCATCCCAAGCTAACTTCCGTTAGGTTTAGGGGGTTTACAGGTACTGGTCTGTCTCATCTCCTCCAACTAGATCATCCCTTTTCATCTCATCAGCACTGCTTTGGCAGCAAACTTTATAGCCAGATGGGTCCAGTTGTGCATCCTGAAAAGAACTGGAAAAATATGAACTGGTCTTTCAACTTCTCAGATAAATTTGCTACTCTGAGATCCCCTAAGACACGTAAATCTCATTCCAAAATTGTTTCTTTCACTGAGAAACATTTTGAAAAAATTTTTTTCAGGTTTGAAACATTGGAAACATGACTGATTATTCATAGCAATTTATCTCTTTGTGAGCATCGAATACCCAGCAACATAGTCGTTTGATGTTTTAAATGATTAGAAGGGAATATTTCCCTCCTAAGTTTCACTTTGTGCTCAGTTGTCATCTACAACATGCAGCTAAAGTGATAGAGGGAAATGTTTTGGCTGATACAGAATATTCCTTGCTCTGCTTTGCCAGCTGTTCTTCATGCAGGACAGGAAAATGCAGAGAAAGGGAGGACAAGCTGAAAGAACAAGGTTGTGCAGTTGCTATGTTTTGCTGGGCAGAGCACAGCACAGAAGTGTTGGGATATTAGGTATTTTGCTTAGCGAACTGAGACTCAAGAATTCTGCACTAACATCATACTTGCAGTTTTCACTCAGGGAAGCTTGCAAGCCCTCACAGTTGCACACAAACACACTGAAAATGTGATCCTAAAATGCAGAACATATGAAGGAACAAGAAAACCTGTTTTACCACTTCTAAATCAATGTACTGGTATTTTGTTTCCAACTTCAGGTCTTTGTACTTGGAGACACCACATGGAGTTGGTAAAGAATCCTGCAACACAGAGCAGTTTTATGACAACCATAAGCCTCATGGAGACATTTTTGTTTCAAAAGACTTTCACTAAACAGTGAGCAGCATTCCCCCTGGTTTCCTGCCAGCTCATCTCTCTGCTCTGAGCTCCGACCACTGGGCCTTGTGGCCCCAACGTACAACTTCCCTCCCCCTAAGGCTGCCCCAGGACTAAACCTGCCCAAATTAAAGTAGGACTTTTAGGATGCTTTACTTAAAACTCCAGCAGCTCTGGAGGGCGGGAGAACCTTGGCCACAGAGGGTTTCCACATTCCTCGCTCTGCAGAGATGTTTGCTGAAGCTGGATTTTCTCTGGGTCCTCAGGCTAGCACCTTATAGCAAGGATGTGCCCGAGGGGCTTTCCAACCACCCTTCCACCCTTGCATGCCAGAAACTCCCTGGGAGTCCAAACACCTACCTTCAGTATGACAGCTGCTGGGAGCAGCCTCCGATTAGCCCAGACCTCCAACTGCATCACACTTGCCAAATTTCACCTCCAGCTTCACTTTGCAGGGGGGTAACGGTGTGCTCCCATGTTTGCCACGCTCTGGCTGATGAGTTAGCTTGAAAGTGGAATGGATCATTCACAGAACCAAGACCTGTGTGGATACAGATATATTCTGCTGCATGGTCATGCTGCTAGCCAGTTTATTAGGTATAATCCTACTCCCATCTTCATGTGTTTGCTGTTGAGTCAGGCTCTGGTCTGGGGTATTTTTCTTTGTTTTCCTCCAGTTCCAGAAATGTAGGAGGAAAATATGGTTGAGATCCTACAGTCAACAGACACAAGTGTAATCTTATTTAACCCAACAACAGGATGGGCCATGTGGGGAAGTGTTCCTCACCTAAGCAAACCACACAGTATCCAGTCCTCAGTGCTACCATGTCCTTCTTTAAAAACAGAGCATGCCATTACAAATGCACCTGTAACTTTTTCTTGGTGCAGGATTGTGTTGCTCTCTTTCGAACAAGACAGATACATTCCTGCATTCCTGCCTCTAACAGAGAAGAAATCAGTTGAGACTGTGACTCAAAATAAAGCTGTTGGCCCCATTGAAGACCACAGCCTCTCCTTTGAAGGCTACAGTAGATGTGACTTAATAACATGATTTTTAGACACATAATTACTAGTTGGTTTCTCAAGACAACCTGATTGTGGCAACACATGCTGTCAGACCCTCAAGGCACGATTGTTCTAATTCTCCCATTGCTGCTGCTGCTGTTATTAATAAACCTTATTTATATTTATTAATAAACCTTACTGACTGTTAAAGAGAAAATGCAATTTTATATGTTTAAACAAACTTATATTTATGCAGTTGTTCAGTTTTCCTAGGAACGTACAAGAGCATAGAAGACATCCAAACATGTAATTTTTCATTCAACATCTCCCTCTCTGTAACATACCAGACCATCTTTTCTTCTTTTTTTGATCCCATGTCTCTGTAGTAACAACCAGTGTCATCATTAAGGGGATTCTGGGAAGGAAATATTCGTCACTGAAAAAAGCACAAAATCCCATGTACTTTACAGAAAGAAATATCATTGATTGAAGACTGACTTCTTCAGAAATTTCTGAACTTGTGCGTAGCTTGTAAAAATTCCCCACCCACATTATTCTCTTTGAAGCACACTCTCACAGAGCTGCTCCTTCCATTTCTTGCCATAAAACTGTCAGCTGAGTGTTTCATGTTGTGACACAGCTCTCTATTTTACAGGAAATTGAGCTAAGTAGTTTTCCTGTGAGTATAAAAGAAGCAGATAAAATCCATTAACCCTTTCAATACAGGATATATTTACACACTTGTAACCTTGTAGGTCTTAGAACAAAGAAAAACAATCTCAAAGGGAAACACCAGAGGTTGTGGGGAGGGTTTTTTCTTTATAACCTTTTTTTCTATTCATTGAGCAATTTATTTATCCACAAAAGACATTTGTGGGTGTTTTCATGAGTAGCCCTTTTCTACAACATTTCTGCTTCTAACAGCCACTAAATATTTTTTTCATACTAAACATTAGCATACTGTCTCAGCCTAGAAAATAAACATGTTTTTCTTCTTGATTTGACAACTTGGTATGTTGCTAAAACAGAACTGTGCAATGAGCTCAAATTGAGCTCTACATTTTCAACATGTGGTAGATATTTCTGATTTAGTTCCCTCTGAAACATCTTGCTGGACGGTGTGCAGAGTGCAAGAGATTAGGAGTTTTGAATAAGGCTATACAAATTCATAATCCTTATCTAAATTTCCCTAGATATCCAGACAAAGAGAAAGTCTGGAACTGTAATAAGGATATCTTGCACTGTGGAATTCTTAATAATTCTTAACATCCTGGAGATGATGGCTTATCAGAACACCCAATCACTTAAAAGTATCCTCATGTTTTACATTAACTAAATTTACTTTGTAGTCCAAACTGGAGAAGACAAAACAAACGCCCCCAGCTTAAGCTATAATAAGAAGTGAGCAGGGATCTTCAACTCAGCATCCAAACCCCAAAATGTATACCATTAACTCTATCTATCAGAATTTTTTATATACTACCTATGAATTTTGCATTCTTCTCCAAGAAATCCTTTATCTGTGCTATATTCTACAGTGAGCTGAACTCTGCTGTCAGAACCACTGAATAATATCAGGTTAGAAGGAACTTCATGCTACAAGACCACCTTATCTCACTGCATCTGACTATACCGCAAAGCAGCTAAACAAAATCATTGCACAGGTACACAGACGCAGCTCAGAAAGGAACACCGTGAGAACCATCTTCAAAAGCAAAATAGGTCATATTTCAGGGAAAGGATTTTTGATCTCCAAGTGGCACTCACAAATAGCTGCTGATAGCCCCTAATTCAGATAAAATACTGCCAACACTTCTCTTGTGAGGAAACAATGAGGCTCGCCTAGCCTTTCTTTTGCTCTGTACTCAGTCTGACATTCTCATAAAACCTGAACTGTGACTTTTCACTGTTTCGCTTGCCACTCTCTTGCTGAGGATATGCCCACATGTACCTTTGGTATATTGTTGTAATTTTTCAGTAAGTTCAAATAGTCAATGGTTATTGTTGAAATCAGTTGTCCCCTAGTTTAATTTCACATCTAAAACTGTTTATCTTGAGAAATCCAGGAATAAGAGAATATTAAATTTCTTTCACAGCACCAACCTGCCTTATACAAGAAAAAAAAATGCTTAACACCCTCAGAAATATAATAAAACTTCTGAAATAATAAATTCCACAGACTCGCAGTTTTCTGTAACCTAAGTGATCAAAATTCTATAAAAATGTCCTGATTTTCAAGAGGAAATAAGAACTGACAGATTTTATATCTGGCCTGTGCTTGGAAATGTTTATGTGTATATGATCTACACAATTTTCTGTGCAGTTATATAAAAATTATACAAGTACTGCCCTGACTACTCAGGGTACTTTTAATAAGGAATACAGTATTTCTCAAATGCCATGTAAGGAAGGCACATAGCGCATAACTTGCAGGTAGAAGGAGGCTCCACAACACTGAAAGCAGTCAGAGTTTTCTGCACAGCTCTGATTTCTTTTCCCCTTCTCTGTGAAAGTGCAAGTTCAACAGTTGGGTTAGGACAGGAGAAAAATTTCTCTTTTAGTTTTAGGTCTGAGCTTATCTCTGGCTCTCAACTAAGACACCTATGAGACATTTTAGCCTAGTGAGGTACCTAAGCAATTTGTGAAGATCATTTCTCCAAGGAGGAGTCATCTTAGTCTCTTCAGCCCATGCCTGCCAAATGTGAGGGGGAAAAAAGTAGAAAAATAAAACTTTCCTACATAAGGTTACATAAGTCTTTCTCTAGTCCCAGTTTAAACAGTCTAAACACAGGCAACCCAGAGAGGTTGTGGAGTCTCCTTCTCTGGAGACATTCAAAGCCCGCCTGGATGCGTTCCTGTGCGATCTGATCTAGGTGTTCCTGCTCCGGCAGGGGGATTGGACTAGATGATCTTTTGAGGTCCGTTCCAATCCCTAACATTCTGTGATTCTGTGAACACACTTCTGCGATTATTAACTTCCTCAGTACATTTTCAATGACTACCCTTTGGTAATGTAATTGTGGCCTATATTACACAGCTGAATAGGAAAGCTCCAAGAAGTTTTTAAGCCATGAGGGATACACATGCATTTAAGTTTTCTGCTACAAAATAATCTTTTATTATTTTATTATTTAGCAAGTGCTCCCCTCCCCCCCTCCCTTTTTATCCTGCCAAATCCAACAGAGATTTCTCTCCCACCTGTCATATATTGTCCCTTACCCAGTACCTCCTAAGAAAGAGGACTGAACAGGTCTATGGATGCGGTTGCACTGGCAGGGAGCATTGCCTGCAGCCAGCTGTGCTCCTGTGTTCCTTGCCAGCTCCCCTGCAGGGCAGACACCCAGGGGGCTGCCCCAGTCCCTGCCCCTGGCAAGACCCTGATGGGAGCCTGGATTGTAAAGCGCCTGTGAGTGTCCAGGGTTTCTCTCCATCAAGTAGCGGCTCTGAGCACCAGGTGTGCTGCCTGGCACCACTTGCAGCGTGACGAACTACTCTGCCTGAAGACACAAGACATCTCTTCCTACAGGAGATTTCCACAAACAAGAACAGTGGACAGAACGCATCTGAGCAAAAGGGTAGCATAAATTCAGCCAGCTGCCCTTCATACACAGAAATCACATGTAAACATAATCAGCAAAAAATGTTGCATTCTCCCACAATGTTTGTGAGATTTGAGAATTACAGAAGTTCACTGGATGGAAGACCATGGGCATCAGACTACCTTCCTCTGGCCCTGTGGTTTGCAGCAATATTCATATTCCCTCTGGTTTTCTGCATCTGAAAGGAAGATAGCAGTTTTTACCATCAACAAAGTAATGGGAAGGGACTTCCAGTATGTCAAAATTATTTCCAATTCATGCTCTATTGCCTTCCTTCCTAGAATCAAAAGACAAAGCATGGATGCTAAACACAATAAAAAATAACAGAATGATAGAAATCAAAATTACTGAAAGTCTGAGAATAAAGATATCCATTCTCCCCCAATAATAAAAGGCTATAATAAAGAAAATATCCAGAAACTATGAGAGCTGCAACTGTAAATTGAGAACACTGTTAGAAGAAATGCCATTAGAATACAAATCCAAACATTATTCTTTGATATCTGGATACAACTCAAAGCACCTTGAAATTACACACAGTATTTTGGCATTATTAAACACAGTTTTAATTATACCTGAGTTCTATTCAGTCACACTTAGACTTATCCAGGATGCATTAAAATGCATATTTATTTTAAAACATAGCCCATTCTTCCATGTAAAGACAATCTGAAAGGCAGCTCACAATAACATCTATTCCCTTTTTGTATTAGAGTCCTCCCTACTAGTTCCAGTTTTCATTGTTTCCCACAACTAAGTCTTTTCCTTTCCTTAAAGAAGTAGAAGTAACCTGTTTTCCCTAGGACGTAGCTTTCAAAGCAGCTTTGTCCATGACTGCTGCCTCCTTCCAGGGCGTCGAGCACAATGGCTCTGGAGTTCATGTTCAAAGCCTGATCTCCAGATTTTTCACTGGAATGGCCTCCAAGCTGCACTCAAATGTCCATGCAGCCTGTTGCTCTGGCATGTCCTCCTGGATTTCTCACTCAGTTGTGACACAAGCGGAAGAGGACAACAAGCAGCTCATCTGCTTTTTCTGAGCCGCCACACTTCTTGGGGTACTGGCTCCAGCCCTAGTTCCTCAGATAAGGCTGCAAGTTCCACTGGAAAGGAGATCCCCCGGAATATCTTGTTTGCGTGGCAGCTTTAGAAAGCTGCATCTCCACTGCATGGACAAGAGAGACTGTAAAGAAAGGGAAGGCACTGGTTATCGGTGTTTAAAGCTGCACCTAGGACTTATGACCTTTGAATCAGAAAAGAAAGATAGATCTGAGCAATCATGTTTTGGCTCCTCTGTGGCTCACCGGTAGGATTTCAGTATCACAGAGGAAGTGATAGGCACTTAAAAAGTAACTTGGGCCCACAGGAAAGAAATGTTTTCCTGTAAAAGCAACTCAGTTGTCATTAAGACCCAGGTTGGCACAAGTTGAAGTGCCGGAGGCTGTTGCAAATGGATAGAGGAAAACAGGGAGAGAGGGTTTGAAAAAGCTTCAAATATCCATCTCAAATTATGTTTTAGACACTAGACAGTGTAACAAGAGCTGATAAACTGTACAGAATATTTTTTTACTAAATGAAATGTTACCTGTTCAAAAATATCTTGTCTAATCAATGTAATAATTTCCATAAAAATATTAAAAGTGTACTGAAAATAAAAATTTACAGTGAACAGTTATTACAAAGCCTAATTTTAGCAATTTTGGAATTCTCAACTCAAAAAACTCATTAGAAGAATAAAACAATTTAGTTCAAAAAGGAGAAGAAGATGAGTCCGGAAAGTCTGAAAAAGCTGCAGTCAATGAAAAGTGAAGTTTGTTGCCTCTAGATTGTTATTAGCATTTCCAGTGATCCATATTTTAAACCCCTGCAGTTACTCATGAACAAGCTCTATTTGAAGATGGTACTTCTGTCATTAAACAGTTTTAATTAAATATGGTGGGTTTCATTGTTTATTTTCTAATAGAGCTCAAATTGTGATCTGCTTCTGTCTCTGACAGAAGTCATTAGGAGTCTTAACCACTGTCTCAAGTGAAATTAGTATTGAGTGTCAAGAGCCTGACCAGTGACATACTAAGCTCAAACTCTCCTTGATTTCCATAAGTTTTGGACCAGAGTCTATTGCTTGTATGAATGTATTGCCCTCTATTGGTCAGATATGTCTCATAGAGCATCATCACAGAAGACAGGTAAGGTAAAAATCAAGATTTTTGTGTTGTAGTAGAATCAGGCTGGAGACAATCCCAGTGTCTAATCTCACTGAAATGGAGCCTCCCTCTTCTTCCCCATAAAAGCTGACCCCAAGTTTTGGCCCTACATCAAGTACCGAGAGAAGACATTTGGGGGAGAGAACCAAGTACCTCAGTGTTTTTTTTTCTTTTTCCTGCATAAGGGCCCAAGAGAAATCCAGTCTCTTTCCGACCCACAAGCATAGGAAGAAAACAGAAAGGTGACTGCCGTAACCTCCCCCACCCATACAGACATAGAAGCATTAGAGCGCAGCCAGGCTTACTGCCCTCCTCCTCCAGCAGTGTGGGTGGTGGCAATTGTCCCCAGAGTGAGGGACCTTGGAAATAAAACTAATTGTTTGTGTTTCTCAGAGCTTCTTCACCTGAGACGTGTCAGAGAAACACCACTGCTCCAGCCGCAGCTTCAATCTTTTCTGTGTAACCACAGGAGCTAAAATCCATCATGTTGGCAATGAGGCATGAGGGTCCGACATAACCGTGTAAGCACAGATCTGTGGACAAGCATCCAAAGTCTATATGGGAAAAATGAAGATGTTTCTAATTACAGACCTCAAAAAAGAGAACAGCGTGCATAAGATGGAATTTGACAGCATTTTTTAATTTCCTTATATTTTGGTAGCTGGCACACAGAACTATTGTCTCTCAGCCACCTGAATGAGCTCTAAAAATAAAATGTTTTTTTAAAACATTACTGAACTTCCAAAGCACAAGGCAAAAGGAATTCTGTTATTCATAGTGAAAATATAGTATTTTGAGAGCATACAACCCTCAGTGTCTTGAGGAAAATCAGGAGGTAGCAGCCACACCTTTCCTTGCTTGAAATTCACATAAACTCAGTTTTTCTGGGAATATGTTCAGCACATAAGAACTGTGTAAATGTGTATCTCCTGTACATTAAGACCAACCAGACTCTCCAGTTATCTGCAGTAGTCTTTCAAGAATGTTTAAAATGGCATAGAATTTTAATAACAGGCTTCCACAATCCACTTTTACAGTCTTCCATATACACCCTAATTTGGCTAGAACTTGTCCCTGCTTTTAGAGGCTTGAAACTTTTCCAGCTACAGCTGTCAGGTGTCTCAGCACATTCCTTGAGGACAGGGAAAATTTTATCCGTCTCTGATTATTTTATTTTTTTTCTGCCTGGACCTGCCAGGGTTAATTGCAATACAAAAAGTCCATGCAGGACAGCTCTGGGTGAAAAAGTAATACAAAGAAAAAGAAACAGCTCACCACAGTGAACTCCCTTTCCAGTTAGGTCTCTGAAGATAATGGCATGAACTCTCTCTTGCACAACATACCCCTAACTTGTTTAAGTGTACCGTCACTACTAAACAATCATTTGCATTTATTATAATTATTACTCTATTCAAAGGCTAATGCCAAACTGTCTGAGGGAAGGAAAGTACATGGTGTATTTTTAAAAAATCCTCAGTTTGATTGGAGTTTTCTGTTTTCCTTTGGTTTTCTCTTTTTTTTTTTTTTTAAGCTCTTTTCTAAGAAAAGGAAAGCAGGGGATTTACTAAAGGCAAGGCAAGTCGGTTAGTTATGAGTCACCTTCATGACTTATAAAGGGTCTCAAGTTCTTTGGAGCGGGCTTTCTTCACCTAACTTGTGCTGCAGGGATATCAGGCGACCAGCCAGACCAACAGACCTCTGTGGCAACTGCTCCTGCCTCAGCTGCTTTTTTTCATTTTTTGTTTGCCTTACTTTTCTCTCTCTCTCTCTCTCTCTCTTCAGAAGAAAAAAACACAACCCAAGCTCAGTGATCATGGTTAGTTAACCTGTGAGATGGAACAAAGGAAGTCTGTGGCCTAGCTGCATTGGTTTTGCTTGCATCTCTGTGTAAAGAAACTGCCTTATAGCAGGTAGGTTTTTTGAGTTTGGTTCTTTGGCTTTTTTGTTTATTTTTGTGTGTGTTCTTTCTTTTTAAATGAGAAGTTTGTATGTTACAGGAGATAGGAGCAGGCCAAGGGAAGGGTCCCTAGGGCAGGGTTTAGAAGAGTCAGAGAGGCTGAACTTCAAACATTTGCACACATGCAGAAACACTCAGGCAGGCACCCTTATGGAAACATGCCTTCAGCCATGCAGAATCACACACGGCCAACCAGTCTCAAGGGAATACAAACCCAGTCCCCTCGCTGTCTTTGGATCCACTTTTGTAGGTGGCTACACCTCACATAACTGATGGGACAGCACACACGAGAAAGGTGTCTGCAGACAACTAAGAGGACATGGGGGATGCATGCTGCTTTTTAGATCCTGTGCCCCTCCTTTTTCTACAGTGTTTCAGTTATCTATTTGGAAGATATTTATGACTAATCTGCAGCTATTCTCTTGCCTAGAGCTTGATAGAGACATATCAAGGTGGGGAAAAGTAACAGTACAGACAGCTTGACTTATTTAATTTTGGCCATACAAATAGTTTTTGACATGGGGCAAGTTCTGGTCATCATTTCATAAATAAGCAACAGAGAAATGCCTTTTTTAAAGCATACCCATTACACTTGCATTATTTAGTTATGGTTTGGTTTAATTCTTTTTAAAATGAATATATTTTAAATGCCCTTATAAGAACATTTCATAACTTTCTTGAAATACATGTCCATCCCCACAAAACAGGAGCTCCATGCTCAGCATTGATACTGCCTGGTGAAAAATCTGAGGTTTAATCTGGTCATAAAAATTTTCTCTGAACTTAAATTTGGCAGCCAATATCTAAAATTAATCATTTATTTTATTAGATTTTTAATATGGTGATTTGTAATTTACAAAGTAACAAGAAAAATAGCTGAAATATAGTATTAAAAAAAAATCCAGAGACTTGATCCACAAAGTGAAACAGAGATACAGCAGAGAAAAGCCTCTTCCATCCTAAGAGATTTGAGTTAAATATTTTTCTAAGTGCTTTAAAAAGAATAGCTTTACTTTCTGAGGAATTAGAGGAGAATAGAGGACTTGAAATCCTCCTGAAAACGTGAATAGGGTACCTGAAAATGAACGTCTGGTGTACTGCTTATGTGTAATAGCCTCTTGTAGGTGATTAAAAGAATTATAGAATGTGCTAATTATATTAACCTTCATTCTTTTTCAAAGCTAGATTTCTGCTATTCAAGGGTAAAAACATCTCTGAAACTGGTACATTTCACTTTGGTCTTATTTTTTACAAGAAGGATTTTTTTCATGACTGCAAAGGAAGACAAGTTCAAAAGCCACTGTCATATGCTATACAAAATTTTATTTTTGACAAATAAAAGGAAATAGGCATCTCCAGAGGGCAATTTGCAACATTCTAAGAAAAATATAAAATAGGTGAAGCATATTACCCTTTGGCTAGTGCCCACTTCTCTTTCTGTCTGGTGAATGTTAAGGGAGGATATGCAGATAGACTGAAGATATTCAGCATAGACTGAAGCCTAATTTTTCTATAGATGCATTTGGGTGATGTGAGTCTCACCTCATTTCCCCTACAAAGCTATCCACACAGTCTGCTTGCTGGCACAACTTTTTCAAGACCCCAAAGATCCTTCAAGTTTTTTCTTCCAGAATCAGGCCTTTAATTCATTTTCAATGGATAATCTGACATTGTGCTTGTGAGCTATGTCTCATTTATAAGCAGGTAAATGGAAATAAAAGACTGGGCCTCACCAGGTCTGTTTCAAAGCCTACTGCAGTCAGTGTGAGTCTCTGTTCTTTAATTTCAAAGCATCAGGCTTGGGGTCTATCACAGTCAGATTCCTCCAACATGACTGTGAGTGTACATACTCATGTGCATGAGCACTGCAGATCTCTCGCCTTGGTGAATTGCCTTTTATCCCTCATACCTTTCCACTGAAAAGGGGCTCTGTAACAGAGGTGATTGCACAACCCTAAGAAGCTTCAGATGAGCCTCCCCAAAAGACAAAGTTCTAATTTTTTTCTGCTGTTTGGACAACACCTTTTGTCTTTTCTAAATTGGCTACCAAATATTGCAGAGTTGGAATTACTTTCCTAATCTGCATGTGGTCATAAAAAAATTATATTGGGAAGTAGTATCAAAGCTGGCATGTCCTCTTGCTACCAATTCAAAGACAAAAAGATGAGTTTTACTACAGGTTCATGACAAAGAATCCTGTCTAGTTGACCAATAGGCAAATAAGAATTTGGTAATTTGGACTAGAGAGACAAAACTGGCAAATAATCACATAACTAGACTAACAAACTGGATGCTTCTAATCCATCAGTGGACCAGTGTAAGTCCACTCAGACCCTTGAGGCACTGTAAAATTATGTATAAATGTACAGGCAGAGAAATGAGCACTTGTCATACGTAAACTGAGTAGTTTGAACTGTACTTGTCGTACTCCTTCTGAAGGGAATCTGAATACAGACTATGATATGGAGGAACTGATTAACCATTGATATTTCACTGACCAAAGAAAATCCTAGGTTAAAAGACAATGAGCTACCTACACTTGAGCAGACTTTTTAATTGCCTCGATAGCTCATAGATTTTTTTAAAATATATGAAATACAAAAAGAACTATGAATATGATGTACATTCTCACACATTTTGGAAGACAGATTGCAAAGTAAAATAACTGTAACGTGTAAACTTGCTAGTCAACATTTGTTTTTCAGTAATGACATAGGTCTCTGAGATCTCAATGAGTTGCATTAATATTGCAACAGAAATTAAGATAAACATTGTCACATACTGAGGAAATGACAAAAAGAAAAATTAAGTGCATGTGCATATGTGTTATACAAGAACAGATAAAATCTTGTCAATGTTTACTAATTTTACTTTTGTTTTTATTGCTTATAGTTCAACCTAAGTCATCCACCCTCTCAGTTTATCCCAACTGCCTCACAGGCTCTTCAGAAAGCACTGGCAGACTTCTTGAAGCTGTCAGAGCAGAAGTTGACTTTTAGGAGATATCTGAAATAGGAGAAAGGAACTGCGGAGAAAAAAATGTTTGTCTGAAGGAGGGTGGTCTGTAAAGAAGTATGAGGAAAACTAGTCTAGAATAGACCATTTCAGTTGGAAGGAACCTACAATGACCTTCTAGTCCAACTGCCTGACCGCTTCAAGGCTGACCGAAAGTTAAAGCATGTTATGAAGGGCATTGTCCAAATGTCTCTTTAATACTGACAGGCTGAGGGCATTGATCACCTCTAGGAAGCCTGTTCCAAGCACATGAAGTACAGTGAGGATCATGGCTGGTGGAATAGGTCATTTTTGTATGGTATCGACAGAAAAGGTGGTGGTAAGAACTGGATGCGAATGGAGAATAACTGAAGCAGAGGTGACACTGAAGGAAAAACTACATGTTGCAGTTTATATGTCTTAAGTCAAATGTCGCTAGTAAGAAGTCCGGAGGGACATCTCAGAAGAACAGGCAGTCAATGATTAAATGAAGGCTAAAAATAAAAAGACTGGTCTGTAGTCACAGAGGCGGGAGGAGAACAAAGAGAGAAGAACCACAAAAGGGCAAGTTGGGACAACATTTTCCTGTATGTCTGACTGTCAAACAGGGATAAAATAATCAAAGCATAGAGCATCTAGCCTAAAGATCCATTCTGATATGGTCAGCTTCTGTAGAGCCAATAGCAATGAAAACAGATACGAAGTTTGAAAATGAAATTAAAACACACACCTTTCTGAGGTCACTACAACTGACAAAGGAACAGAAACGCAGATGAGTGGATGGGACCTGATGACCCGAGATGAGCATATAAGATAGGAAGAATAAATGTGTTATTGTGATGCTAATAACTGAAGAAAGAGAGAGTGCTGGAAAGAGGAAGAGGGAAATCACACTACACATCTTATGAGCTTTTCCTTTTTTAATGTTGCAAGGGAAATAATAGGGGATTTTATTTTATTATATTTAAGCATGAGTAGATGGTCATTATTTCCATTGATGGCAAGACCGGATTTTTAGAGCTGTGTGAGAGATAGGCAGCAATATATATATTTGTTCATGTAATGGAAACCTGACAGCTGTACAAAAGGCTGTTAAGAAAGGTTCAGCAAGAGGAAACGTCATTTATCACCACTTCCTGATAAAGCATGTTTCTTTTTTCTGCCTTTAGCACACAGAAACAAAACAGTTTGCAGCATTGGAGATGCTATGCAGCTTTTAAACCCAAAATTAAAACACCAGGGTGCCAGTCTAGGAAAAACTATTTCATTACATAAATCCAAGATCATGGGAGTAGAAAAGCACCAAAAACAAAGGCTTGTCTGTGGTTATGGCTACCCACTTACCCACTTTTGCCTAGAAGGGCTGGGTCTGGAGTAAAGCTGCAGAGACCAAACGCTGCCTGAAGTCTCTTGCTTCCCGTACTGCTCAACAGTAATACTGGAAGTAAGCACGTGCAAGTACAGCACTCATTCAGCTGCTTTAGAGAAACAACTATTAGATCTATTCAAGTGATAAATTTCAAAAACATCCCTTCTTCAAGACTGAACACAGGAGAAGGGAGACTGAAGAGGAAAGCACCCTCACCCACAAATGGCTGCTGCAAACCACAGATAAAAATATTCTCTTTCTTAGCAAAACCCATAGGAGTTTCTGGCAAACCCTAGAAAGACATGAAAGAATTATATTTGGGAAGCATGGTATGAAGAATAGCAACCTGGAACACATTTAAGAGAGTGCAAATTTACAAACACCTTCTACAAATATTCTTGGCGCAACAGACTTGGAGGTGACAGAAGCTTCTTTTAGCAAAGCTTTTCTCCTACTGCCTAGTGTGATCCTTATCCAAAGCTTAATGAAGGCAAATTTAGTGTTCCCACAAGAGGAACAGATGTTTTGCATCAGGCTTTTCATAAAAATGTATGCCCACTGGGTGACAGCAAGTGAATAAGGAGTCAGGGACTTAGAGACATTGAAAGAAAATAACTGAATCAGAGAATAATTTAGGTTGGAAGGGATCTCTGAAATCCCAATCTCTGCTCAAAGCAGGTTCAATTCACAATAAATTCTGATAAGACAATAACCTTCTATTGACAGAATTAATTTGTTTGCTTTCTTTCAAAAAAAAAAAAAAAAGGGAAAACTAACATCTTAACTTGCATTTCTCATCCTCCTCCCCTGAACTGCACCCCTCACCCTCCACATACATACCACATACACACACACGACATTTAGGAGTATTGATGTATAGGTTTAGAAACTGTTCACTTCATTGCCCACAAATGCAAATGTGACGCCACAGGTCTCAGTGTCTGACTTCAGTAGGAGTTTAGCCTGAACACTCAACAGAGCTCTGAATCATCATTTTAAATTTGAGGTTTGGAAATTTCTAAACCACTGTTTTCTGCCTACCAAAGTTTTATATTCATCTTGGAATTTTTGTTTGCCACTTACATATCACAACCATGTACTCGGCTGGTTTCATTTAGAGTGGCACAAAGTGAAAGGTAATTTCCCTAAAATCTCTAAATTAGATCACAGTCTTACTATGACATTTTAACTTCCTCTTAAAACATGTGTTAGTAAGAGTAGGGAAGTTATAAAAGTACGTAAGTTTCTTTAAATTTACATACAAAAATTATCTCCAAAATTGCATCTTATATATATTGTCTCGTTTCCCATACTGTTTTTCTTGCTACTTTTTTCTTAAACAACAGTAAAATTAAAAAGTTACTGGGAGACAGAAAGCAAACAAGATTCAACCATTTCTGAGCTCTGCCCAGGAACTGTTACCTTACTTTAGAAGAATGGAGAAAGGAAAATACATTTCAATCAAGACATACTAGCAGAGAACTAACTGGGCATTGCTTAGGCCTTTGTAAACCTGCTTGGAATGACTGTCTCATCTATTCCATCCTTATTACCAATGTAAGTAACTGAAAATTGTAAAAAAACTTCAGATAATTGGCTATATAATGAGGATTCTCTAACCTTTCTTCTACTGAGTGCATTTCTACTTCATTATGTGATTTCTTTGCAGATTTTTGAAATATTTTCTAGAATTACTAATTTCTAAAACTGTGTTTTCCTTCTTAGTTTTCAGGAGAGAGCTCATAATAGGCTGAAAGAAGTAAAAAAAAAAAGTTCAATTTTGGTCAAAAAGATTCAGCACTTTGATTTTATGGTCAAAGCATCAGTGACTGGTTAATATCAAGAAGCAATTAGCAAAAAAATGTACTATTCAACACAGATAATTATAATCATTAATCTTATTCTAGCCTACTGGAATGAGGGTGTAGGAGCCCTGTGTATGGATCCTAGACCCACCACTAAATATGTCTAACAGGTTTTCTCTCTGCTCAGCGCTCATTTATTCCAGAATCCAACGGAATAATCACAAACCCCACATACTCATAAAACTATGATTATTTCTTACATCCTGTTAAACAGTCAGCTCTCTGGATAGGCATTTTGTCTTATTTAAGAAAAAATAAACCCAACTCATTTTTGCTTTTGTATATCTTGGGTTCTTAACATTTTGAGGAACTTGGCTGATATTAAAAGTTTTCATTAACTGATATCTAAAGGGATACAAAATTAAGCAAAATCATGCTACAATCTGTATTCCTTCTTCTCCATGCAAAGTAAAGCAGCACAAAAAAATGCAATAAGCAGAATGGTGGAAGTCCTTCAGAGAAGAAGAACAGTGAATATACTCTAGTTCTATAAAAGTAGCTAAAACAATTGCAGGTTTGACTGTTTTTAAATGTACAGCAGATGGTTCCTGTGTATTTAACTACAATCCTTTTTCCTCTGATGTCTGTCCTTTCTCTGACATGATTTTTTTTATATACCTTTCTGTCTTCTTTTTTTTTTTTTTAGGTATATCAAGGAGAAAAAACTATGGTTTCAGTTCTTTGTGTCTCATACTCCAGTCTCTGGAGCTCTTCTGTAGGCTGTATGTTGTTAATGCTAATCGTGATAGGGGTTTTTACCTCTGACTGACTCCTACATATTAGCATTAACACTGTATCATGCCTCTTACCAGAATTCACACAGAACAAACTGCTGCTGTGGGAGGAGAACAGAAATCATGAATCAGTGAGTCCTATGCTGCGAAAACCTCCATTCTACATGTAAAAAGACAAGTTGTTCTGCATAGAGGCATGCTTGCTAGAATGTTTGCTAAGTTTAGAGTCACTGGAAAAAGTAGGGAAAAAAGCAGCTTTGTGTATCAATAAGTCCTTACTAGGATGTAGAATGTGTAACATTTTGAGTACAACAACCTGTTTTTCATTTTGTTTTATTGCTTTTCAGCTCTTCTGGCTTTGCTTCCCACACAAATATTTAATTTCTTCATTTTATTTAGGAAAGAAAAATGATGAATTAAACTTTTGGCCTATATAACTAAGCATTCTATTCATTTCTATAGGGTTTTATAATATGTAAGAGAAAAACTGACAGAAAATGTTTCTCTGAGATTTTATTCTCAAGTTCATTAGAAGAAATGGGTCAATGGGTCATTAGAAGAAAATGAAAATATATTTATTTTACTTTAGGATTACCAGTGCATTCCAAACTTTTAGAAGAAGTCTCAGGAAACTTCAGAGAAATAGGAAAGCATTGTTATATTTATTTTGTGGAAGGTCAAAATAGATACCGAATAGTCAGTCACAAAAACTGAGTGACAGAGCCAGTCTTCAAAAATCTATCTTATGCTCTGATTAAATCTACTTAATTCATAGTTTAGTTACGGAACATTAATTTTATAGGGGAGCAGAAGAAAGGAAAAAAAACCTCAAAGTACTCACCATTAATTAAGAAATAAGGTTAATGTTTGTGCTGTATCGATACATACACCCTTCTCTGTTCACAGTGTTTTGATTGTGAACCCCCAGCATGAGGTATGATTACAGAACACCTCGAGACCACAGACACTTATGAATCAATGGTCTCACATATAAAACAGTCTCACATAAGAACAGGCTCACTGAATGTGATTTTTCCATTCAGACAGAACTGCTACAGGGCATAAATATTTTCCAAATCAATCTGTAATTTCAGTGGCTTCCCCAAGGATGCATACAGCCAGGGGCCGTAGCCATCAAAAAGCAAAACACAGCTTCATCCCTTCCAAAGTCAGAGCCGTAGCTCTGAGAGGTGGTTTGCAACGTGGTAAGGGACATTTTGTTAAAGAAAAGCATATTTCTATTAATTTTGCAGGAAAAAATATCTTTGAAAGTGGGGAGGAATTTGTGGCAAAAGAGAGGAGGAGAGTAAATAGAAATTCCCCTTTCTTGGCACTAGGGTGAAACAGTGAAGCGCAGTTGGATTTCCCTCTCCATTTGAGGCAAGGTTTGGCAGTATCAATTCTCTTACTGAAGCCAAGGTTGTCCCCAAGCCCCTAGGCGCAGGGAAGTCCCAGGCTCACAGGTCACTGCTGCTCGTCTTCTCCATGATGCAGTTCCCAGGGAACTGGCAGCAAGCCTGGCACTGCCCTGACGCAGTCGCAGTACTTACGGAGCACCCAGCTGCATGACTGACATAGAAAATTTTAAAGCTAAGATTGCTGTGAAATGCAGAAAGCTAGAGATGCTGTTGAGCTTGTCTCCACAATTTAAATTCCCCCGTGGGATGTATAGATTAAAGTGAAGTATTAATTAAGTGATTACATTTATTATGTCAATTGTGCTCACAAAAGAAAGATGTTACATGATCCTTTCCTTGGTTCCTCATTGCATTTGAATAAGCCTCATTTACCACACAGCACCTGAAGCCTGCAACCATTAAGAGATTCTGTTCCCTTCTTCAAAGGCTTTAATTAACATTGGAGCAGTGTACCTGGTGTACAGTACCATCCTCAGTGCTTTTAAATGACACTACTGAAACAATGACCAGCTGTGACTTCCTTACTCCACCCCACCTTTCCACTCCCCAGCCTAGACTTCCTATTTCTGTCCCATATAGACACATGCAAATAGAAGGTATATTAAGGACAAAAACGGGTCTTGCCACTCACCACTTGTGATTCATAGTCATGCTATAAAAATAAAATGTATGTTCTGTTACATTTTTTCTCTTTAAAATGCAAGTTGAGTGACCTGCAAACTCAAGAAAAAAATAGCAGATATAAATATGGTCATTAGACCATTTATATGTATTTTTTCGGCTTAGCTGATTCCCCAGAAAAGCAGGCATATTCAGTTGCAGATATTATAATAGCAGATATTAAAAGAACATTTTTACTCTGAAAAAATGTTAATGCTGTCCATGACTGGGGTTAAATCTTGTGAAAGACCACAGCATGATAGCATTACCATTTTCAGATGGTTGGTGTTCTTGAAGAAATCTTCACTACCAACTCCTCCCATCAAACTCCTGTATGATATTGAGTTCCTATGTCTGGACACCTTAAAAAGCTAATAAAATAAATGTAGCTATACTACTAAGTTCACTGGCTTCAAATACAATAAAGTATTGCAATAAACTGAGATATAGCATTAGATAAGTTACCAAACAGCAGTAAGAGATTACTTCTTGCCAGAGGTTAAAATAGAAAGGGAAGCTCATTTTGGCTGCTGTCATAAAAGGACTCGACATCTACTGATGATTGAACGTTTTCATCACTTGCATGTGTTCAATTTCCTAGGGAAGAGTTTCACTTCCTTGGTAAGAAAATACAGTGTCTTGACACTTAATTCCTTCCATTATAAAGGAAGTCAGACTAGATCATAATTGCCTTTTATATCTCCAAAATCCATGATAACATGGATTACAGAATATTTCTTTGGAAAAAATATTTCGCTTCATCAGACAATGTGTATACAAAGCTGGAACTGACTCAGCTCAATCTTGCTACTGCCACCTCAAGACACTATGTAGCTTCAATCTTGGTACAGTTTCCTTTTTGGTTAAACCCAATAAATAAAAGGGAAGGCTCAAGAGTCATAAGCTCAATAAAATTTCTGCAATTTGGAAAAGTTTCAACTCTCTTTCAAACAAGAAGTAGAGGAGGAACAACTTGAATGTGAGAAGCCATGGAGCTACTAGTGAGATGTGCAACAAGGAAGAAAGCTTCAGTTCCTGCCTTTTTCCCTGTGATCATCAAATTATAGAATAGTTTGGGTTGGAAGACACCTTTGAAGACCATCTAGTCCACACCCCATGCCTTGGGCAGAGCCATCTTTCACTATATCAGGTTGGTCAAAGCCCCATCCAGTCTGCCCTTGAACAGTTGCTGGGTTGGGGTACTCAACTTCTCTGGGCAGCCTGTTCCAGCCTCTCACCACCTCCATCATAAAAAAAAATATATTCCTTATTTATTCCTTATCAGAATCTGGCCAGTGTCACCTTCTGTTTATGTATGTTGGCCCAAATCACCCTGCCCTCCCCTTTCTCCACCATCTCTGTTTAGCAGTATGGTGTCTTCCTAACCTTAAAAGTTCTGCACTTTTTTTACTGAATGAATACAGTAAAAAATGCCTCTTTAAACCTGAAAAGGAACTTAAGAAAAAGGAGAAATAGTTAAGGAGGGAACTTTGCTTAATCTTGCAGCCTCTTTTGGCCACCTACCCTCCCCTAATCCCTGTAACCTCTGGAATAGAGAAATAAAAGTATCTACTTTCCTATGTCTTTTTGAACTAACCTATGGTGGTCTCTTTTGGCTATTTCCAAAAATATAGAAACTGTAAATTACAGAAATGGCCCTTAGCTCAAGAAGCAGATCTCCCTGTCGCTCCATGGCTGCCACGAGCACTGAGCGTTGTTTCTCATGCTCATAGAATCATAGAACTGCTTGGGTTGGAAGGGACCTTAAAGATCATCGAGTTCCAAGCCCCCTGCCATGGGCAGGGACACCTTCCACTAGACCAGGTTGCTCAAAGCCTCATCCAGCCTGGCCTTGAACACCTCCAGGGATGGGGTATCCACAGCTTCCCTGGGCAACCTGTTCCAGTGTCTCACCACCCTCACTGTAAAAGATTTCCTCCTAATATCGAATCTAAATCTACTCTCAGCTTAAAACCATTGCCCCTCATCCTGTCACTACACTCCCTGATAAAGTGTGCCTTCCCATCTCTCTTGTAGGCCCCCTGTAAGTACTAGAAGGCTTCTCTAAGGTCTCCCCAGAGCCTTCTCCAGGCTGAACAACCCCAACTCTCTCAGCCTGTCCTTGTACGGGAGGTGCTCCAGCCCTCTGACCTCCTCTGGACTCGCTCCAACAGGTCCATGTCCTTCCCATGTTGGGGGCCCCAAACCCTCCAGGTGGGGTCTTATGAGAGCAGAGTAGAGGAAGAGAATCACCTCCCTCGACCTGCTGGTCACGCTGCTGTTGATGCAGCCCAGAACATGGTTAGCTTTCTGGGCTGGAAGCACACACTGCCAGCTCATGTTCAGCTTTTCATCTACCAACACTCCCAAGTCCTTCTCCTCAGGGATGCTCTCAATCCATTCTCCTACTAGCCTATATTTGTGCTTGGGATTTCCCCAGCCCATTTGCAGGACCTTGCGCTTGGCCCTGTTGAACTCCATGAGGTTGGCATGGGCCCACCTCTCAAGCCTGTCAAGGTCTCTCTGGATGGCATCCTTTCCCTCCAGCATGTTGACCACACCACACAGCATGGTGTTGTTGGCAAGCTTGCTAAGGGTGCACTCAGTCCCAAGTCCATGTCTCCCACAAAGGTGTTAAACAACACTGACCCCAATACCAACCCCTGCGGAACACCACTCGTCACAATTCTCCACTTGAACATTGAGCCATTGACCACAACTCTTTCAGTGTGACCACCCAGCCAACTCCTTATCCAGTGAGTGGTCCTACTGTCAAATCCATTTCTTCAATTTAGAGACAAGGATGTCACGCGGGACCGTATCAAACACTTTGCACAAATCCAGGTAGATGATGTCTGTTGCTCTTCCCTTATGCATCAACACTGTAACCCCACCATAGAAGGCAACGAAGTTTGTCAAGCATGAGTTGCCCTTAGTTAAGCCACGGTGACTGTCACCAGTCGCCTCCTTATTTTCCATGTGCCTTAGCATAGCTTCCAGGAGGATCTACTCCATGATCTTGCACAGAGACGAGACTGACTGGCCTGTACTTTTCCAGGTCTTCCTTTTTTCCCTTTTTAAAAATGGGGGTTATGTTTCCCCTTTTCCAGTCAGCAGAAACTTCCCCAGACTGCCAAGACTTCTCAAATATGATGAATAGTGGCTTACCAACTTATCTCCCAGTTTCCTTAGGACCTGCAGATCCATTTCATCAGGTCCCATGGACTTGTGCACCTTCAGGTGCGCCTTAAATGGTCTCGAACTTGGATCTTCTCCTACAGTGGGCGGTTCTTCATTCTCCCAGACCCTCCCTTTTCCTGCTGCGACTTGGCTGGTGTGGTTTCAGCACTTGTCACTGAAGACTGAGGCAAATAAGTCATTCTCCATATCTGAGGTAACCAGGTGTCCCATTTCCTTCTGGAGAGGACCCACATTTTCCCTTGTCTTCCTTTTATCACCAATGTACCTATAGAGAATCTTCTTGTTTGCCTTGATGTCCCTGGGCACATTTAATTCTATTAGGGCTTTACATTTCCTAACCTGATCCCTGGCTGCTCAGATAATTTCACTGTATTCCCCCTAGGCCACCTGTCCTTGCTTCAGGCTTCCTTTTTTCATTTGAGTTTGTCCAGAAGCTCCCTGTTTATCCATGCAGGCCTCCTGGCATTTTTGCCTGACTTTGTCTTTGTTGGGATGCATCACTCCTGAGCTTGGAGGAGGTGATCCTTAACCAGCTTTCCTGGCTCCACTTCCCTTCAAGGCTTTATCCCTTGGTGCTCTAACAAGCAGATCCTGAAAAGCCCAAAGTCTGCTCTCCCGAAGTCCAGGGTAGTCAGTTTGCTGTGTGCCCTCCTCGCTCATCCCTAAGGATTTTGAACTTTGCCATTTCATGGTTACTGAAGCCCAGGCTGCCCTTGAGCTTCACGTTTCCACCAGCCTTTCCTTGTTGGTGAGAACAAGGTCCAACATAGCACCTCTCCCATCCAAGAAATGTTCAGGACTTTTTTTCTAGTAGTGGCATTACTTCATACAGGTTGGGTAAGGAGTATTCAGAATACCTTATGATACATCCCCCGAAGATGTTTCCCCATGCAAGTGTGGCTCTGAATCCCTCTCTGGCAGAACAGGAAATCCAATCTACATCTCTAACTTATTTGGAAAGTGCTGTCACCCCCATACTGCTGGCAAGAAAAAAGTGGACACTACACAATTGTCTCTTAACTTGCTACTGTCTTTTGCAAGAAACTGGTGCTTTTCAAAGATGTCCTCCAGATCCATCTCTCCCAAAGGAAGACCTGCCTTCTGGAGCAAGCCAGTAAGCCAAGATGTGAGCTAGCACTCCGTTCTGCAGAAGTTTGAGCTTCCACCTTTACACACGGACCTCTGGGGAAAGAGGGGAAGTTTAATCTTGTATAAACTTCAGCCAGCAGCCCTCAACAACCCTGTTTTCGTAACATAGTTCCGCACTTGCAGAAGTCCCTTCACAGGGATTCACCCATCTCCCTGTAGGGCAACTCTCTTGCTTCTCTCCCAATGGTAAGGCGGCACCTCTCCTCCCCATGCCACTGCTCCCACCTAGTGGTACAAGCTCCGCAGGTTCTCCTGCACCCATTTGTCATAGACCCAGTAAAGGTCAGGAAGGGGAAATTCTCTTTCCAGATTTTTCAGCACAGCTATATGCCTTTCAAATTCTTTCTTACACTGAGCGCTACAACAACAACAATAAAAAACAAAACAAATCAAAAAAGTGTCATTAAATTCCTGTTAAAACATTTCCTAAAGGGAACCATCACTCTCACCTTCCTCTGCAGGTGGTGGAACCCAGGAGGAATCCTGAACTGGATTCCCAAATACAGGGCAGACATCAGGAGACTGCGTGGGTTGGTGAGGTAACTGGTTTAGATTTAAACCAGGCCACCTAGAGCAGTTCCCACCGTGGCCTTGGGTTAACCAGAGATTGTAGGTACCTACAAAAACACCACCAAATTTTGTGTTCCTCAAGACAGAAACCAATGCCTGCTTTTTTCAGTAGCACCAGAGGAACAGGTCCAAAGCCAAAGTACACTCTGGAAGGTCAGGTTTAAAAGAAACACAGATACTTGAATTTCCGCACAAAGATCGTTTATAGTCTTAAGAAAATATATAGAATGTGTGAGTGCACTTTTAAGGGAAACCTTGAACCAAAAATCCTATTTTAAAAAATAAGTGTCTGATACCATTATAAAAAGTCCTCTGCAACATTAATAAAGACAAAAAAAATCTTTTTCAAGTAGCCTGAAAAGGCATGGGATATGCTTTAAAGATGTGTTGTGCGTTTAATAGGAAACTAAACCAGAGGTCATAGCCTGTTATCATACTGACGGACTCCAAACTTCATTGTATGCTGGTAAATTTGACTACCTAAAGATTACATTAAGCACAGAAATGCATAGAAGCAAACATATTTTAATACATACCTTAAGCAGAATTCTGCAATTTCACCAAAAACTACTTTTACCGCTTCCATTTCTCCTGTGTTCTGACACATTCGGCATTTATATACTTATTATTTAGTTCCATTAACCTAGTTAAGATTTCCTTGCCTAAATGTATTTTACTCAACTGCTACCCTGCTCTTACAAAAATATAGTGTCAGTTGATGAGAAAGAAAGTGATGCAGTTAATGGTAAAAATAGTAATTTGGATAAAATTCAGCAAAAATATTTCATTTCAAATTGTAACAAAAATCTCTTCTGGTATAACGAGCACAGCTCTAATCAGCTAGGGATGAAAATACAAAATGTCAGAAAACATCATCCAACAAAAACCCCTTGTGAGATTTAATTGAAGTCACCATATTTGAACATCAAAGAATGAAAATACATAATAAATCTTACCACTCTGGGGATACAAGTAATAGACTACATTTCTGGTATTATTCTGGAAAATGATCTTTTAACTGCAGAAAATACTAAACTCAAAGAACTTTTCAGCTTTTACATTCTGCTATTTTTGTATTAATAAAGCAATGGCAATTACACAGTGGTCTACTGCATACAGTCTTTTCCAATTCTGACAGGAAATCAAAATGAGTAAAATAATTATCTTTGGTAACTCTTTATGGGTTTCTGAAAGGGCTTTTTTTCCTTTATTTTTTCCTTTTTTCTTTTTTAATGTAATATTTGCCTCAACTTCCTATTGCAGTAGGCAAAGAACCCAGTGGAATTTCATCAGGAAGTTCTCCAGCAAAAAAACAGATTAGGTCAGAAATTAGAAAGAAATACTTTCTTCATGGCAGACCAAACAAGGGGACTTGAAATTATATCAAGATAAAGGGGATGGCCTTCCAGTTGCCAATTCAACTACAGTCTATAGGCCAAAATGCTCTAATCACAGAGAACAGCATACAGACGCATACAATCGTTGTCGAGATAAGGACAAGTGTAACTTGCAAGATAGGTTATAGTAAATAAAACATTATCTTCCCCCCTCCACCTTTTTAAAGGGAAATTTTTGAAGTGGAGTGAAATGTCTGATAATGGTTTCGTATCTATCCATGATTTAGGACCAAAAAATCAAATTAATTACCCAAGACATTTGTATACATCACACAAGTCATGTTAAAATACACATTTTATTATGTACATTTAGAGGTTAAAATTAATTTAAATTGATACAGTTTTTCCTTCTTCAGTTTCATATTTTGCCTCGTGATGTTCTGCTGCTGCTTCCAAGTACTTTACTTCAGTCACCTGTAGAAACGCATCAATTTTGTTATATTTTTTTAAATTATTTACTTCTCCTTGATCCTGGAAATCCTCCCCCTCATACTGTCATTGTAACAGGAAAAGACAGCCTACGAAGAAATATTGTCTCCAAAATTAAACCACCTGAATGACAAGCATCTTCAAACTAATTTCACAGAAAAATATCACAGGTTGGGCTCTGAACAGATTCTTGGCTAAGAAGTTTCAGTAGACATAGACCACATTTTTCTTCCTCCCTCTTGCCACACAGAAAAGTAAAATATTTCATCTGAAGGCTCCAAAAGATCTGCTGTTTAATTCTTATGGATTTTTCCTATGTTTAAGCATGTCTTGATAGTGAGTCTCCGGCTATATGCAGCTTATGGTATTTTTATAGTTCCATTTTAAAAACTTGCCTTTTTTGTTTATTCAGTCATTGTAAAGCTTCTCTTAGATAAGTACATTTCAACTTTGAAACACTGGTTTTTCAACAGAAGAATGTTTGCCAGAAACTCTTATTTTCCATGTAGGTTTTAGACAGGCAAAAAATGCTCAAACTAGTGTATTTATGCAGTCTTCACATTCACATTTATCTCGAGTAATTTCCATCTACATTCACCTTGTGGTATTAGATTTTATTGCTGCATTTACTTTTAAGAAACATGTTCACATGTGTTTTCTCAAACCTGTGGCAGAAAAACTTGTTATTACCTAAAATCTAGGTAAATACATTATTCCAATATTTAATCTTCATATTTCATGTTCACAATTAAAACAGGAAAAAAATTATTTCCAATTTTACACGTCATACCAACATTAATTCTAAAGATAAATTTGAAAAATACTAATAAATTTTCAAGTGATAATTAACAACACCTTAGAGAGATTATCAAAAAAAAACATGGGATTCTCAGCAGCAGTTTCAGAGCCATAGATGGCAAGTCTGGTATAGTTTGCTCCAGGTTGTTAGGTTTTTTTTTTAATAGTACAAATTACATCAATTTAATAATGTAGGGGTTTTTTTTTAAATGGTACAATGCATTTAAATAACCAGACTTCAGAAACAATACTAGCACGTCCTCTACTACACAGCAATTTGATTTCCTGTGCATCCAATTTTTCTTCATCTGTGAATATTTCCATTCCTAAAGATATGTTCTTGAATATATTATCCATCTTTAATCATTCAAATTCTACTCTATCACAGCATATCCTTATATTTGGCAAGCTGTCCTTCACCACTTATGAGACTTACCAGCCTCTTCGATCTTTCCAGCAGTTTGTGCCACACGGTGTGGTGAGCCTGTATTAAATGTCATTAAATAATGTTACCGGAGGCCAAAAAAAAAAACAACCTTCTCATAGAATAGATTCTGACAAATGTATAGAAATGATGGCACAAAACCATAACAATCCCTAGTTCAGACATTACAGTTTATTATTTCGGTGTTCAATCTGCCCATATTCCTTTGGGGGACTTGAAAAAACGTCTGCTGACCACATCCATTCATTGTGTGGAATCATTGAGGGGGTAATAGGCAAAAATTGGAATTAAAATCTTATGATGAGGAAGGGTACACACAGATGAGGTGAGGAACTCAGTGCTCACTTGTCCCTTGAAAACTTCCCCAACTGAGAAAATAGCACATGTGCTAGACCACAGGTCAAAATCACGTAAGTCAACAGGAACGGGAAGAAAGACTCCTGCTTCCACCTATAGTTCGGCAAAGCCTTTTTTTAAGACCAATCAGTGCTAGGACTTTTTTTGCTGTTGTTGTTAAGTTTTACTTTGGTGTCATAGAAGACTCTGAAATTGTATCTTTTATCACAAGTATGAACTCAAAGCTCTGCTCTTTCCTGAATCTTAATAAACACTATCAGCAATCTCAATTTCAGAAAGACCAGCATCCACAACTAACTAAGGCAAGGTGAATGAAATATCCATGCAGAAATCGCACAACCAAAACAACACTCTCAGTACTGAAAAATAACATCAAGGGCCCTCTGATGCAAACTTTTCTAGTTCTGGTTTCACATACACAATAGTTCCACAAAAAGGAACCCCAAATACCCAACATCATTACGGGCCTTCCCCTTCTGCTATTGTTCTCACCTCTGAATTACATTTGGTTACCAGCACAGAATATAACAAAGATTGGAAAGCAAGCCTAAAGTCCCAACTTAAAGAAGGAAAACCTGTACAAAATGGATCCGTTACCTTCAAATGGATTGGCAGGGACACACCCTGGAACCTCCTTATCAATTCAGATTGGTTAGTCTGAAGATTATGTGCTGCCGTTATCTCATACTGGAAACAGAAACTTGTCCTTGGAATATGAGGGCCTTCACTAACATCTACAAAGTCACCAAATCTGATGGGAGCGAAAAAAAAACCCTATGTTGTCAAATATATTCAGAGAGAAGTGCAAGCCTGTTCATTTTTATTTTTGATTAGCAAATTCCTATCTACAGAACAGATGAAAGAAAATACACACAAATCCCATACCAGCTCTAAATAAATCCCCAGTTCAGCATTTCTTGGTTTCCTGAAGCAGAAGTACAGGTAACAGAATCTCCTAAAACGCACTTATGAAATTTAAACCTCAGGTCTAGAAACAGAATCCTAGGTTTAACAAAATTTGAAGCTATGTTGTCTTTAAAAGCGAGATAACTCTGTAATTCACCAGGAAAATATTTGTCTCCAGGATCACAGATTTTCCACAGTACAGTGTTTACAACCTGCTCAGGTATTTCTCCTTCAGGTCTTGGAAAACTGCAAATCAACTAAGAAAAGTGAGAGACAAAAAGATGTACAGCAGAACACTCAGAACAAACTGCTCCCAGAAATCAACAGGTGAGCCCATTTTCCCTCTTACTGAGTAAACTAGAGAGTGGGAGGAAGGAGAGAAGAGACACATCATTCTAAAATTTCAAGAACCATTATTGCAAAGACATCTGTTCCTTTAGGGAGATGTGGACTCCAAAATCAAATGCAGAACAATTTAGACATCTAGAAAACTGAATGCCCTACACTAGCCTAAACAGGTAACAAAATATGCCTGAACACAACACAAGCTTCCTGCCTCCAGCCTAAGAACTTTACATCTTACACTGTATCCCAGGAGCCAGCTTCCATCTCATCTCCACCGCTACAAGGCTTGCCAGTTAGGAAGATCTTGACAACTTCGGAAGAAAAATCCACTATACAATGCTAACCCTTCTTTTCAAACAAGTATTTGGTTTGTATTCTGTTTAACCTGTCAAGTTCTAGAAATTTATTTAGATTTTAAGTAAAAGTCTTTAAAGGGGTAAGACTTCTCTGGTACTTACCACCTTTAACATAACAAGAAATAGAAATGTAGTGAGATCCACCAAGAGTTAAGTATCACAAAATAATGGTTGTACATAAAAAAATCCCACCCAAACAACAACTGAAGACAGCAATGAATACAAGTGATTTCTAAATCCAAAAACCATCACAAGTAACTCACTCTTCTCACTTGCACAGAGTACTTGCAATATAATCAAATCTTTCACTGAATCATTACAGAATGAGAGTTCGGTTTTGCTCACCTATGTAATGTTACAATTCCTTCCGCATTCTGAGAAGCTTTTCGTTCTATCATCTCCATTTTGTATCTGAATGAGACAAAAAAAAAAATTTAAAATCCTCACTTTTAACACCTAGTTCTTATAAGAAAACTTCAGGGATCAGTTTAAGGAGCATTCTTAAAAATCATGCTTGTATTTATGTGAGCTTTGACTCATGTTTAAATTCTAAATTTTATATGGCAACATGTATTGGCATGTTTCATAAAGCACGTCATACAGACCTGTTAAGTCTAATCTCAGTTCCTGGAAAAATTACAGAGATTATACTAAGTACTACTGAAAGGCATTTAAAGAATAATGCAGGCACAGTCAACATGGGTTCACAAACGGTAAGTCCTGTTTAACTAATTTCATCTCCTTCAACAATAAGGTCACCTGCCCAGTGGATGAAGGGAAGGCAGTGGATGTAGTTTTTCTGGATTTTAGTAAGGCTTTTTGATACTGTCCTTCACAGCATCCTTCTGGACAAGTTGTGCAACTGTGGGATGAGCAGGTTCATGGAGCACTGGGTGAAGAACTGGCTGAACAGCAGCCCTCAAAGGGTTGCAGTTGTCTGGGTTAAAACCCAACTGGGCTACATCTGGCTGGTGACTGGGCACCAGTGGTGTTCCTCAGGATTCAGTTCTAGGGCCAGTCATGTTCAATATATATAATGATCTGGATGAAGAAGTTGAATGCACCATCAGCAAGTTTGCTGACGATACCAAACTGGGAGGTGCTGTTGATTCTCTTGAGGGACAGGAGGCCTTGCAGAGAGATCTAGACAGACTGGAGCACTGGGCTGTGATTAATGGGACAATATTTAACAAGCTGAAATGCTGGATTCTGCACCTAGGACAGACTAATGATAGGTATAAGTATAAATTAAGAGAGGATTGGTTGGAGAGCAGCCCTGCAGAAAGGAATCTGGGGGTGCAGGTTGACAACAGGCTCACTATGAGTCAAGCAGTCAAACATAACTTGTTACATTAAAGGTGGCAGCCCGGATGACAAACTGCATTCTGGGGTGCACCAAACACAGCACAAAATGACAGTCAAAACAGGTGATTAACCTACTGTATTCAATGTCGGGGTGCAGCCACACCTCAAGTACTCTGTGCAGTTCTGGGCCCCACAATTTAAGAGGGATGTAGAGGTCCCTGAATGCATCCAGAGGAGGGCAACAAAGCTGGGAAAGGGGCTGGAAGGCACGTCCTCTGAGGACTGGCTGAGGACTCTGGGTTTGTCTAGTGTGGAGAGAAGGAGGCTGAGGGGTTACCCCATTGCTCTCTACAGCTTCCTGAGGAGGGACAGTGGAGAGGGAGGTGCTGATCTATTCTCTCTGGGATCCAGTGATAGGATGCGTGGGAATGGTTCAAAGCTGCACCAGGGGTTTAGACAACATTTAGGAAACATTTCTTTACCAAGAGGGTGGTCAGATACTAGAACAGGCTTCCTAGAGAGGTGGCCAATGGCCCCAGCCTGTCTGTGTTTAAGAGGCATTCAGATAACACCCTTAATAATTTGCTGTACCTTTTCGTCAGCCCTGAAGTGGTCCAGCATTTGGACTAGATGGTCGTTGTAGGTCCCTTCCAACTGAAATGGTCTATTCCAGTCTATCCTATTCTATGTATATGTTATAGGAGGGCCAAACTCTTACAGCAGATTTTTATAAATAAAAATAAAATGAACCTACTACTTCAAATAAAATTAAGTTTTTTCAAGTCACTTGTAAGACTAGAAAACATATCACCTAAACTGATTTTATGCCACGTGTGGTCCTCAACAGCTGGTCATCTGCAACACAACAAAGTGTTCTCTGCTCTTTCTACACAAACACACACACACACAACGCCTAAAGCTATTATCAAAAGTCAGCTCCCACCTGCTGTAAGCTCTTGCCAGCCAACATAGCAAAGAGATGCTAGTCTGTATGTCACGTTAATATAATCCTCACTATTAAGCTAAAAAACTAGTTATTTTTGCAACTTTAGCTTTAGCATAATTTTATTTTGGTTCACAAAATTATAATTTCCCCCACCTCTCTCCAACGGCCAAAAAGCTGTGAGCCAGAGAATTTTTTCCACAAAATATTAAGTGTTTTTTTTCAGCAAAGATGACTGGAGAGTTTTGAACAAGCCTTCTTTTATAGCACAGTCCAGAGTATTTTACCCATTTTCCCCCTGCAGAGCTCAAAAACTGCATTTCATCAAGTCTCTATTTGAAGATACCAAAATATGAAAAATCTACATTTCTTTGAATATGGAAGCCTCTCAGCAAAGGCCGAGAGTAACTAGCACACCAAGTCTAACCACCAGAGCTTCAGTTTAAAAGTAGTGAAATCTTGAAGCTCACTACTAAACTATGAAGTCTACAGTCTTTCCATTTGTCACAAAATTACATTCAGCAAAGGTGCCTGGTGTTGGCCGGTAGAGAGAACACTAAAAATGAAACAAGGTAAAGCAACAAAGAGAATGGAGGCATGTTCATTCAGGGTAGCAGAAGTACCGTCTTAGCTCACCTGTCACATTTTATTTTAATTTATAAAGCCAAGCAGAGATTTAAATGAATTTCTAACTGCCTTTTTAAAAGCAAGGCAGATTCAGAGACTTACTTGTTATGCTGAAACATTTCACGCGCTACTTTTGCTCCAACGTTCAGTGTTTCAAATGGCAGGTCTTTATGAATTAGTATTCCGGCGTCCCTTGTAAGAGAACGGAAGTTGTCCTAAAAAACAGTTGATACATACAGAACTGTCACCACTCTTTCACAGCTGTAGTGAACAGATTAAAGCATAGGAAACACTAAATATTAGTCAAATATTAGTCAAAATTGGTCATCTACTATAAACCCTAAATATAAGAATATTGCTGTAGGATTGTAACTCATACTATTTCATCAGGAACAGATTGCTACAGATCATCACCATTTAAATGGACTGATTCAATGCCCAGTCAAATCAACAGGCATTTTGCCATCAAAAACAATACATATTAATTGGAGTTACACTTCTCAGGTTTTCCCAACATGATATATTCACATACAGTCTTGCTACTGTTAAATATTTATCTGTGTATCTTGTTAGCCAGAGTCATAACTCCACCTATAAATGACCTCTATTGTGATGGAATCAAAGGGAAAAAAAGTACCAAATAATTAATAAATAGAAATTGATCACCTTGGTCCAGAATCCAGACCTCTGCATACTCAAGATATATTGATAAATAAGAAATTGTTGTTAGGAGAAATTACATTTATAATGTCACATTTAAAATATTTCAAACTACATTACTTCGACTACAAGATAATACTGAAAAAAACCTCTGCACTGTAGCAATATTGCTTTGTTAGCCATATACACCTCTGCTGATATCTGGGCATGAAAACGAGAATAGGCACCAAATGAGTAAAAGATTTGCAATCACACCAGCTACCAAAAGGTTACAAGACTCAGAGGTTTTAGATTATTAGATTTACTGAAGAGCATGAAATGTAAGCAAGCTATTAAGTAGAGCTTCATCTGAAGGTGCTCACAGTTCTTTTTTACAACAATAAACTGATTATGCTGTAAACCACTAGGTGGAAATATGCATATTACACACATTTTTATTTCCAGTGGGCTCTAGTCACACAAAGACTGTGGTTACATCTATACTACCAGTCAAGAGCAGCTGAGTAGGAGTTGATCTGCAGAGTAACAAAGATGGCCCTGGGATCCTACCAGCCACATCATCTGGTTTTGGAGCGGTGTTCCAGACTAGATCTTATTCTAGCCCCACAGACCTAAAACCTGTAAGCATCTGAAGGACAGCTCAAGGTTTAACTTCACCTGAAAGGAACCCAGACTATGTGCTCTGAGAGCACTCTGCAATGACAGCCAGAATGTCGTAGATGCAGAGAGATTAGTTTCCAAAGAGTACTCCTGACCTAAAAAAATACTAGTGTAGATATACTCAACAAAAAGAAAAAAAAATCACTGCCCACTCTCCCCCATTAAAGAACCACCATTGGACAAGCATGCAAGTTATATAACTTTTCAGGCAAGAAGTTATTGTGCTTACCTTTGTTGGCTTCCAGTCATTGAGTCTGTTGTCCAACATTACATCATAACAGAAAGCTCCACAGATCACTGCAATCCCAATTCCAAAGAGAAAAATATTCACGTTTTTAACAAAATATGCATTTCATTGCCTTAATATATTTTTATAACTATATCAAAATGAATGAGAAGAAAACCACAATGACCTCAAGAAATTCATCATAAAATATAAATTTTCAGCTGTGATTATACAGTCAAATGGCAGTTTTAACGTGTATCATTTTAATTTCCTTTTGCTGAATGAGAAAGCCATTTGAAACTAGTTTTAATGTAATGTCAGCATAAGACAACCACGCTAAAAAAAAATTATACTGCCTCCCAAAACTGCATCTAACATTGAAAGAAAAAAAAAAAAACAACTCTGAAAACATTTCACATTTTTCCCTTTGTATGCATCATGCACTAAAAGTAAATTTGCACTATTAAAATGTAAAGAGGAATTTATTATACAGAGAAATCAGACAATATTTCAGCTGAAGTAAAATGTTTATCCATGACACAAGTATGACACAAGTTTCTGATAAAGGTAACACAAATTTCTGGGGTAGTCATTAGGACACTCTTTGTGTTTATTTATTCAGTTACTGCTATCTTAGAAATCAACCTTATGAACCCAGTAAGCTCACACTATTTCTATACATATGATATAATGATATACCTTAGTACATGCAAAATTATTCCTAATTCTGGTAGAACTGGAATATCCACTCTACATTTACGAAGCAAGACAAATGCTGAAATTGTTAAAAAGATAATCCATTGTAGGAGGACTCCACATGACCAGCAACCAACCTTCTCATATATCAAATGCATAATTATGGAGGCTTTGTTATTTAAATAACCTTCTTTCTTGTGCATTTTCTCACTTCTGTAAATCTTAAATCACATCACAGATGAGCGGAAGCTGTTACGAACCCTGTTTGTACTTCAATACTCTCCTCATGTATACATCAGAATTTTTAGTAACTCAAGTGCTCACAAGGTTATGTAGTTATAAGAGCAAATTTCACAGAAACACATCACATCTTCTGAATACCTTACCCATGCACCTTCACAGTAAAAAGGTTATGTTCTTAAGCTACTAACTCAACCTACGAAATCCTAAATGCTCTGAAATACAGTTGCCACACAGACCAATTTTCTGTACTTTGATAACAAAATTATTTTCAGTGTCAGTACTATAAATTAAAGGCTAAAACAACAGCATATAATACGCGTATCAACACTAACTACTTTCAATCATTGGAAAAGGAGCCTCTGTTTTTTTAAGGAGCCTCTGTTTTTTTGGTAACACTATTAGACATTCACTTAAGATGCAGCAAAAGACAAAACAATCAATATAAAATACATATATCACCTGGCACTTCTGGAGCTTTAATCAGATTCACTGAGTACTCATCCTTGAATGCCCGCTTTAACACACATGCCATGATCATAGCACAGGAACGCCAATAGGCCTGTAAAGAGAATTTCAAAACGCAGATTTATTACCTAACAACCTATACCAGATTAACATCAGCTATCTATTTCAAAAGAACAACAATTTTAACTGAATGACACACAAACATATCTGTCAATCCAAGCATTACTCTCTTCACTATTTAAACTTCTATTTGGAGATGATTCTCCATATAGAATCAATTAAAAAAAAAATCAAAACTGTACTTAAAACGCAAGCCTGGACATATTTAAATCTGAAATCATAAAACAATACAACAATATAGGTTGAAATGGATGCCGACACATCACCTAGCCCACACCCTGGTCCAGCTAACGATAACCATGATGCACCAACCAGATATCTGAACTTTCACAACAACCAATTTCAAGAAAGCAGACAGACATGAAACGGAAAGGGACATACAGAATCAAGTGGTCATAATTAGGGTCACCTACAATTGGATAAGACAGAGACTTACCTTGTTTACTTCCTCAGGATCTTCATCTTTGAAAGTGAGGAACTGAATTTCACATGATTTGGTCAAGGGTCTATACATATCCCAGACTTCACCATCCACAAGAGCTAAAATGGATTTCTTGCAATGCCATTCACTTAAGTCTAAAGAAAGTAAAAGAAGTATTAAACATTTATTAACCATATTCCTCAGAGTCAGCAGTTTAGACCTCTGCATTTGTAACAAAAAAAACCTGAAAGTATGACTTGGAAGGATAAGCTGTTAACAGAGCCTCCAAAAATTGACTTAGTTTCTGCTGGTGTATTTTAGTACAAATGTATTTCAAACTTTGTTAACAAACACATTTTCTGAATAGTCTATTATCTTGGGTCATTAAAATGTAAATAATACTAACATTTCAAACTGAGGTGACAAATACTTCAACTGGCAGCACAATTTTCATCATCACTGGCACAATGCTAGTTTAAGAGTCCATTCACTTACGCATGGCACAATTGTACGGAGTAGACAAAGCTTTGTTCATTACAAACACAGTGCCAGGATGTGATTTCCCAGTGTATTTCACTTCGATTTTCTCAATTCGTGGATAAAGAGACAACTGCCTCTCTTTCTCTTTGGTGAAGAGCTCATTACGCATCTGGATCACTTCATCTGATGTCAGCCGAGAAACAGCTAGTGTGGAGACCCCTGGTAACAGGAATGATCTAAAATAAGCAATACGGAGTTTTCAAAGCCTCCTTATAAGATGCTGGTATCTAAAGAAAGCAAGACATGCCCCTGCCTATCCATGTGTCTGTCTCACTATGCACAAGGTGAGCACTTCAGCAGCTCTCTCTGCCCGTCCGCCCTCGATCCCTGCTATGTTTACATCAAGTCGCAACAGAAAACTCTCAAGTACCGAAAGCTCTCAAGCACCGAAAGCTTAAGGACGTTCTCTGGCTGCAAAGGCCCCTCCCTCAGGCAGCCCAAGTGCCCCTGCCCACCGCGCCCGCTCCCCGCGGCCCGCGCCCACAGCGGCCTCCTCAGCCTAGCAGACCCGGGGCCCGAGCGAGCCGAGCCGCGCCGCACGGCCAGGCCCAGCCGCCCCAGGCCGAGCAGAGGCGCAGCACAAGCCCGCAACCGGCCCGGCGCCCCGCTGCGCCTGTACACGCCCCCGCCCCTCACCCGCCACCACTCACGGCACCCTTCCCGCCCGCCCCGCAGGCAGCGAGCGGCCCAGCGCGCCGCCATGCTCCGGCCGAGCCCCGCCACCCCGGTACCGCCTCCCCCAGCTCCGCCGGAAACAGCGGCGGTGGCAACACGGTTCCTCCCGCCGCTGCGGCCTTGGCCGCCAGGCGGCGCCAGAGGGCGGCAGCCGGGGCCAGGGGGCGGTGGGACCGGCCGGCGGGTGGCAGCAGCACGGTGTGGAGCTGGCAGGCCTCGCCCACGGCGTTCAGCTCTCTCTGCAGGGGCCCCGCTAGGTGTGCGTTAGTTCCCCTGCGCGGTGGCTGTAATGCCCTTTGCCTCAAGAGGCCTCGGTATCCTGGGTAGTAGTGTCGTCCCCGGTGTCCTTTTGGTGGGATTAAGGTGTACATTCAGCAGTCTGGCAGTGAGGATCACAAATATCTAGTGTTAGAGTTACACCATTGACATCAACTGGCTGGTGGAAAGGGTCTGTCCTCCAGGCACAGACTACCCCAGCGTGGGTCCCCCACGGGGTCACAAGCTCTGCCAGAAAACCTGCTCCAGCCTGGACTCCTGTCTCTATGGGATCACAGTTCCTGCCAGGAGCCTGCTTCCAGTGCAGGCTTCCCACGGGGTCACGGCCTCCTTCAGGCACAGGCACATCCACCTGCTTCAGTGTGGGGTCCTCCCCGGGCTGCAGGTGTGTCTCTGCTCCCCCATTGCCCTCCATGGCTGCAGGGGCACAGCTGCCTCACCACGGGCAGCACCACGGGCTGCAGGGGAACCTCTGCTCCTGTGCCTGGAGCACCTCCTCCCCTCCTTCTGCACTGACCTGGGTGTCAGCAGAGTGGTTTCTCTCACATATTCTCACTCCTCTCTCCCAGCTGCTGCACAGCAGCAGGTTTTCCCCTTCTCAAAGGGGAAAAAATGGGTTATCCCATTGCTGACGGGCTCAGCCTCATCCAGCAGCATTGGCTCTGTTGGACACCGGGGAAGCTTCTAGGACCAGGACATCACAGAACCCATTCCTGTAGCCTTCCCACTACTGAAACCTTGCCACACAAACACAATGCAGGAGGTCAGTGACAGTGAAGGAGAGCTGGTGGTGAGGAGCTGGAGTTACACAGAAACTTGGCAGCTTGTGCGTAGTATGGCCTGGCCCGAAGCTCTGACACAGCAGGGAGTTGGATACCACAGACCCTTTCCACCAGCCAGTGATAATTTATATCATTATAGCTCGGCTAGACCATTTCTTCTGTTAACTTTTCATTCTGTGGCTTGAGGAATGGTTCAACAATCACATCACATAATAAGTTTATTTTAAACAACTAAAAACACCCAGAAAGTTCTCAAGATAAGGTGTAAAAAGAACATTTTTACTCTATAAGGAGGTAAATTCAAAATGCTTGAAGAATGAAGAACAGAAACAAACCCTATTCTGTCACCCTGAGGAAGTCTGGAACAACGAGAGTAAAATCCTATTTGATACTACACATTTATTACAAGGCTCTCTGTTTTAAATTGCTGCTTTCTAATCCCTAAATCTTCTTTCATACATGTATTTGCAACTTTTTATTCAGCTTACTCTTCAGAAAAAAATGGTGGTAGCGTATCCAGTCCCTCCTTACTTTTGTTTGGTGTCGATCTGGAAGTACAATGCAGATAAAAAGCCACATGGAACTTGTAACACATAGAAGTCTATGGGAGAAGTATGGTCATAGCCCTGTCTTTTGGTAATCCCTGTCCAATGGTGTGACAGCACAAAGCTTTACCCCCCAGTGGAAATCAAAAGATACCCAGAGAGGCTGGAAATTTCACCCAGGGTTAAGTTGGCATATTAACAGCCCCTGGACAAAAGCAGAAAAGGAGAACAACATTGGCATAGATTTGGGCTTAATTAAAATGTTCAGTCTTCAAGATTATTTTTTATTTATTCTCTGTTTACTACAGTGTTTCTACTTGAGGCTTCTGCAAGAGGGTCAAAACCCCTAGGTCCACTCAAACCCCATGGACTGAGCCGTGGGTCAGCTGCAGGTTATTCTCAGCTGCCAAACATGCCCCTGTCAGCAGCCATCTTTTTTAGTAATGTACCTTTGATTGCTGCTGAGCCGTCTACTCAGTGGCAGTAACTTTGCAAATTCATTTGGGAAAAAAAACAAAACAAAACAAAACAAAACAAAACACTATGGCATTAATACTGTCCTTTGCAAGTCAAAGATAAAATTATACAAGACATTCCAGAAAACGGAGGGGGGGTATTGACAGAAAAACACTACTGAGAACAAGTAATTTGTATTATTGTCATCTTGTTCTACCCTCACATTTTCTGGTTCAAGTTTGGTTGGCACATTAGATATGATACATTTTAACAGTGTAAAAGAGATACAGTGTTCTATCATAGCACTCTAGTCCATTTCATTATAGCAAGGCAACCTGCTACAATGTCTTTAAATATCTTTATGCAACTTGCATCGTCTGTGTTTAAACAGCCATCAACAACAGCTTTGTAGAGAAAAAGAATATCTGGAATTCTTTTGTTTCTTTTCTAAAAACTATACTCACTCACGGTTTTCAGTTCCAAAGTACAAAGTGAGCAGTAATCTGCCAGGTAAATCAGACTTTTCTCCCTGAGAGGAGTTAAAGCAAATAACATGAAGCAGCAAAACAAAATAACAAGATGCCAAAAAAGTAGGAAGGAGACAAGGCCTACTGTAATTAGGGGAGCAGATAGCTGTTAAAGCAATACCTCAGAACATTATAAAAAGCTAGGTGTGCTGATAGTTAAAATTGCGAAAGAAAAAAATATCTCTTAAATTACAGATACCAACTTCTTGACACACTTACATGTGGCTGCTGATAGATTCAATGTACTGCAGGCTGGTTGTCTGGGGACAACAAAGAATACACAGCACATCGACCAATGAGTTTCAGAAAAAGGGTTTGTGACTTGGAGCATGAAATATGTATTTTGGTGATTAAGCTAGTTAATTAAATTGAATCTGTTTCAGCAGTTTTAAGAAATAGATTTCCATCAACTTATCCCATTGCTGTGCCCAGAATCACACCAGAACAGTCGCTCTACAGCTATGTGCTCCTGTCTTCAGCACCTACGAGAACAAACATACATAACAATTTAATGTGCTCGGAAAAAAAAGATGTGTACAAAGTTTTAACCCACAGTTTAGGGCACCAAATCTCAAATGGTGTGTCTGACCACCTCAAACATAATATTTCTTCTTTTAGAAATATTAAAAAATCTGTTTAATCTTTAAATGTGGAAAAATATTCAAAGACTTCTTCTTGATCAGAACCCAAACAAGGTCAATTCCAATAACAATCAGCCCTCCAACTCTCCATATAAATAAAGATATAGCTATGCGTATGCACAAGACTGCTTTTTTCCTGTGCCTTTCACTTTCTCCCGCAGTGGCTCCAGATCCTAAATCTTCCCCTCACTCCTCTCATCATAACCAGACACAGTTATCAGCAACCTTGCTGGGCTACCTGCTGTTATACATCAGTGAAGAGAGACTAAAAAGTTTAAAGAGCAATTAGCTTAGGAAAGCATGAGAAGAAAAGGGAAAAGTAGTACGGAACTGTAATCTTTGATGCTGTCACTGACATTTCATTCTGCAAACAGGAGATGAGCTACTCACAGATCATCACACATCCGTACTACCTGCTCATCAGCAGAATAAAAAATATGTGCTTGCTTACATGAAACTAAGGTTACACAGTTTCTCTACTTAAATTCAACTACTAAACTTGAGATATGTCAGTTTTATGCCTGAATGGAATATCCTAAGGAAGCATTGCCTTTCATTAACCTTTAAATGGTGGTGCAGGGATGAACTCATTAGCTCTCCTGTGACTGTCTTCTAGTTTGGTACATGTAAGCCATGGCAGATGGACGATTACATAGGAATTAACATTTTACTCTTCTAAGTACTAATTAAACAGACAGTGTTCTTGTAGTGCACTACTTTCCCTCCTATCCTACACGTTTTTGAGAAGAATCATAGTTATCTTCCTCTTTTACCTATCTGTAATATGTTCAAGTATTTACATTGAGACACCTTTGCAACCAAATTTAGCAGCTCTAATTTGTTGTACTGATTTTTTTATCATTATACCTCAAACTTATTCTAGAAATCAGCGTGTGAGGCACAGAGAAATAAATCAAGGGCGATTTGGTTTTGTTCCCCCTGCAAAATAAAACCTATTTTGAGTGGAGAAATCACCAAAAGGAATAATTTAACATAGATTAAAGTCTCTGTATTCATTTTTATCATCCTATAGCTTAGGAAAATTAAACATTCCCAAAGTGAAGAGTCAGAGTTTTGGCTTATACTGTTTCACAGGATTTTTGCAAATTATTTTTCAAAACTGTTTTTGCACAGAGCTTTTTAACAGAGTGATGGTATCTTAACAGAAGAGGTAAACTTGCAATGTTAGACCATATTGTCAGCAGCACTCCACATTTCCAACAGCAAGTTTCATTATAGGGAGAAAGAATTCCATTGCAATGTAAGAATGTAGATTTATCTAAAATACCATCTAATGAAATGAGGGTAATCTTTTGGTATATGAATTACTGAGATAATTAAAAAGCAGACAAGTCTTGAAATCATGTTGCACTTCCACACAATTCTTAAAGGCTTTTCTACAAAAAGAACTTAACTAGAATAGTTATTACAAAATAAGATAGCTATTCTTGACTGACATTCTGAGTGCAGACATTAGTTATAGACTATTTTTATTATTCTAAAAAGGAGTCTCTATGGAAGGCTCTCCAAGAACAACTGTTAAATCGAGTATCTTGAATTTATTCCATTCTTATTCCATATTGGGCTCTATGTGTTGTTTAATGGAAATATTTTTACTACATTTACTTTTAAAAGATGAAAAATATGGATAGCAGTCTTGTACTCTCCTAAGAAAGTAATTACAGTGTTTTTAAGAATACCATTATTCAGCAAAGCACATACAGAAGAAGTATATGCATTAAACGAACTATACGCATAACAACAACTTTTCCATTAATTCTGTAAATGCATTCAGAATACTCACATTTAATTGCTGGTGTTTCCTGCAGTTGTATAAAGCAAGCAGAGAAACTGTGATCTAGTCATTGCTGAAATGAAAAAGGAGAATGTAAAGAAACAGTACAAGTACTGTAAAACTGTACTACAGTCAGCTCAGTGTTGGCGAGACAACCCTGTACACTGGGTATTTGCTTACCTTGCAAGAGAAACAAAACAGTGAACAGAAAAAAAAGAAAAAAGGAACTTTACTGTTAGACCCTATATATGAGTCTATGTATTTAGGCAATTAGAACGGAATGTCTACTTTGGTGGAAAGGCTACTGTGCTAGTCTAAACTTCACCCCACCATCTAATGTGATACCTTCTCCTCAACATCAGACTCTTCGTTCCTCTCATCAATTTATTGTAATTGCATCAGCTTTGGCGGTCATTCTATAAGCTATCCCTTAATTTCTATCCAAACTTATACCCAAACGGGTATAAGCTAAAAGAGGGTAAATTTAGACTAGACATTAGGAAGAATTTTTTCACTGTGAGGGTGGTGAGACACTGGCACAGGTTGCCCAGGGAAGCTGTGGCTGCCCCATCCCTGGAGGTGTTCAATATCAGGCTGGATGAGGCTTTGAGCAACCTGGTCTAGTGGAAGGTGTCCCTGCCCATGGCAGGGAGGTTGGATCTTGATGATCTTTAAGGTCCTTTCCAACCCAAACCATTCTATGATTCCATGATTCTATGATTTCTTAACATTCCCCACCTCTATACCTCTTCCACCAGACTCCTCCCATATATTTAAATTTTATACCAACACAGTGTTTCTGTCACTGTGTGGCTTTAAACAGCAAAGCAGTCCTACTGAAATCCTTGAAACTCTGTATATGCTTAAAGTTGTGCTGGGACACACAAAGGCCTCTTCTGCTGACTGTGGAATAGTTTTGGTTTTATTAAATGTATGTCATCATTATACTGGTAATATACAGTGGACACATACGTATATACACATTTTTTACAGAAATTTTACTTGCATTCAGTATGTATTTTTGCATGTGAAAAATCAGCTAAGAAGATTTTGACATGAAGAGCATCATGGCATCCTACTTCTTTGATCTCCATTACAATAGCTGTTAGGGATTTTATTTGTAAGTAATCTTCCCTCATTTTGCTACAGTCTAACAAAACATAGCCAATGTTGCTCTTTTGATTATCAAAGAAATGGTTACGATACTTTTCTTGTCATAGAACTGTATTATATCAGTGGTAATATGTTTTTAAGATGTTACTAGAAACTACTCAGATGCACTATTGACTGTCACAATGAGTAATTTTCTTTGATTCATAAATTTAAAGCGCCATTACACCTCCTGAATATTTGATCAAGAATCTCCTCGACTGGTATAAACTATTCATAAGAAAAGGCTTCGAAGGTCGCCGTGTAGCCCATCATCTGCTGGAGAACGGACCTGCCCGGCGGCGGGCGGGATGCGGTCCGGTGGAGCCGCTCAGGCACAAGGAGTCACTGTGGCTCCAAGGCTGCAGCTTCGAACCGCGCCTCGCCGCTGCATCGCGCTCTCCTCTCAGCCGGAACATCCACAGTTCTGTTCCGTGATTTTACCCCGTTATTCCTACTTCCACCCCGGGTAAGTTTGACTTCGGGAAATGTACCAACAGGGACTATGCTCTTATTTTAGAAGTTTAAGCTTTTCCTAATGAAAGTTTATTCTGTTGCAACAAATGTCCTTGAGCTTGTGAAAAATAAAGCAGTTTAAAAATAAATAAAGGGTTCGGAGGGAAGAGCTGCTGAATACGACAGAACACAACACAGCCGCGGGATGCGTGGGGGCATCGCGCTGGCCCCATGGCAAGGAGAAGGAGGAGGAGGTGGAGAAGGAGGAGATCTATGTGCCCGAAGGTGCTGCCCGCCGCGGCTCCCCTCTCCGGGCTCCCGAAGAAAGGCGGGGGGCAGCCGGGGCACAACTCCGCCGCTGGCCGCAGATCCCTGCCCTCGGAGCCCGCGCAGAGGGGGGGGGAGGGGAGGCGTCTCCTCGGACACGTTAAAAGTTTTGGGGCGGCGACAACGGCGACTCCGCCGGCGCGGAGGCAGAGCCCACCAGCGGCTGCCGCCGCACCTGCTCCCCGGCAGCCTCCCCGGCCCACCCGGCGCCGCCCCGTTCCCCCCGGGCCGAGGCGAGACCGGGCCGGGCCGCACCCCCCGCCCCCGGCTGCGCCTCACGCCCCGCCGCCGGCGGCGTCGCGCGGCGGTCAGTAACGGCCGCTGTCGGGAAGATGGCGAGTAGCAGCCTCCGCCTGCTGCTCCTCGGTTACGTGGGGGTCCTGAGCTGTAAGTGGGGGTGTCCCTTCCCCGCGGCGCAGGCGTGGGGGGCGGGTATCGTCTATCGCTCCCCCTGGCAGCGCGCTGGCGGCTTGGGTTCCCCGCCCCGCTGCGGCGCTGGGGTCCCCGGCTGGGGGGGGACGGTCCCCTCGGAGCGTGTGTGTGTTGAGGGGGGAGGTCTCGGGCTCGGGGCGCCCGGGCCCTGCCCCGCCCGGCCCGGGAGGCTGCGGGCAGGGCGAGGGGAGCTGGGGCGGGGAGTGGTGTCGTTTTCTGTCCACTCGCCCCCGGAGCGAGAGGAGCCAAGTCGCGCCTCCGACAGCGAAATGAAAGCGATCGCGTCCTTCGGCGCAGCCCGGGGTTGCGCGCTGATGGTTTCCGAGCGTCTCTTGTTTTCACACAGATGTAACCTGTTTAAGCCGGGCGTGTTTCAGCGCAAACCAGCGGCTTTCTGCAGTGATGCAAACTTTTAGGATGCGGGCTGCGTAGTTTGCTTTTCTGATGGCCTTTAAAAGATGAATGCACAAGTGATGGGAGCGTGTTTTCTGTTGCCAGCGCTGGATGCTGCAGCTCCAGAACAGACTTATGTTTCCAATATGTTTATGGTCCTGTTGTCTAACTTGTTAAAAACAGAATGGAGGAGGAATGATGTTAAAATAAGTTGGCAAAAGCTACTCCACTCAGAAAGCACATGGAAATAAGAAAAAAACAGATCGTGGGGCCCCACATACCTGCGAAGAAGTGGTGAATTAATATACAGCGTTAACAGTGCCACTTGTGGGATAAGGCTGTTGCTTTCAGATCACTTCTTACTGTGCTCCTGTTGTACGGTTCGTGTGTCTTGTTATTTTAGGGAAAGAAGGCTGTACATGGAAATAACATTTTGAAAAGAATTCTGTAGCACAGCCTTGCAATGAAGTAACCACCTGGGACCAGCCAGGGCTGGGTTCTCAGTCCATGTTGGATGTGGGACATCCATGGTGCTGATGCTGGGTATGTTTTGCAGTTTACCTTTCATTCCTTCTCACCTAACAGAAACTTGTGTGCGTGGAAACTCCTTTTTTGCAGGTGAGGCATGTGTCCTGTCGAGAAGAGACTTGAAACAATATGTGTATGTTAGGTTTTTGATTGGTAGCGGTTTTTCTTCTCTTCTCTCTTTGCTTCTATGAAACCTTATGGAAATTTTGGGCTGTTAGATGGGCATCTAGCACAGACTTCCTCTTTCATACAGTAAATAATAATAAAAAGAATTTTATTTTATCTTTTTTTCTTTGTTTGTTGTCAGTTGCATGGGTATATCTGAGCAGATGAGGCTGCTGTGGGTTTTTTGGTGACAGGTTTCAGTGTCTTCAGCTTTCCGGTTAGTTGTGTGTGTTGGTGGTGCTGGCTTCAACCAGTGAGGAAGTGGGTGGTTTGGAAGTGGTACAGCGGGTCAAAGTCTGGTGTCTACATTGTTGTCAGACTTTCCTTTTTTTTTTTTTTTTTTTTCATCCCTCTTCCTGTCCCACTTCCCAAGAAACACCACGTGGGAAGAAAATTTACAAGCAAGGTGCTGATAAGAATTCATTGCATGAAGAAAGTGTGGGTGGGTGTGCAAATGCTGAGTGTTTGTGTGAGCCAGAGGAAATCCAAGCAGAAATCCAGTCAGTCAGGAGTCTGCTGCTGCTCCTGTGGCTGGACTGTGTTCACATGAACAATAAGACTGACTAATACGGGCGTCCCAAGTCAAACGTATGAGCTGAGGGGTCTCTTACATAGGACGGGGACTCAACGTACCATGGAAATGGTGGGGAATGGGAAGAAACTAATGACAAAAAGAAAGTAGTGGTTGATACCTGAAGCATGTGGAGGTCTAGAGAACTTGCTTGGTAATAAAGAGCTGTATAAGTTAGTTCTTTAATTTAGGGGAAAGTAAAGGAGTTGGAGGTCTTCAATCATATTCTCTATTCTCTGTCAGCATGAGCTCCTGAAACTAATGTTATCTGGACAGTTTTAAAAGGCGCCACAGAGTGAGACTTGAGAGGTCTGTTGGCAAGACAGTTAGAAGATGTACAGAAATTATTGTTATTAATAATCATGACTACTCTGGAGGAGATGCTGTGTACTGATGAACTGGCCTTTTAGTAGAGCTTCTAGGTATGATTTTGTGGAGAATGACGGGAGACAAGCATACCTGGTCGTGATCATCAAGTCTCAAAGTTTATTTCGATAGATGCTTCCTTTTATAAAGCAACTAATTAAGTTCATACATATTGCAAAAGCAGCTCATTAAGCTCATACATATTGCAAAAACCAAGCTCAGGATTGGAGCATTGTGACTACTATTGTTTCTGTGCACCTGGTGATCACTAGGTATGTGGTGCATTGTTTCTACTGTGCGCCTGGTAGTCACTAGGTATGCAGTGCATTGTTCTGCGTTAACGGCTAGTATAATATTTAATCTCAAGGACACACTGACCTTGAGACTCTTGCTTCTTCTGCTACTCTGCAAAGCACTATGGTAGTTATGCTCATGCAAAGCACTATGGTAGTTATGCTCATGCAAGCTCAATCACATCCCTTCCTTTCTCATGCAGCCATTCACCAACAATATTCTCCACATGATTTTTCTTGCATTAGTGTACATTGAACATCAGCTGGTGATGCTGGAAGCAAATCTAGTACAATGTGTCTGTGTGAGGACAATGCAGAGGCAATAAATACTAGTCCTACATAAACATTTGATGGAGCTCACAGGAGTAGTTTGAGCAATAAATAAGGTGACGTTTTGTTTGTTTCTTTATTTTTGGCTTTAAAATGAACACTCCTTGTGTGCTCAGGAATCTTTCAGCCAGATATAGAGGTTCTAGACCAAAAAAGCCTTTTGCTTCTTTCCCCCCTGCCCCGACAAGAAATTGTAAAGCATGACTGCCTTGGCTGTAGGATTTGACAGTGGAAGTCTTAAAACTATGCTTTCCTGATTATATGTGATGTACAACTGATGTACTCAAAACTGAGAAAATCATCAGCCCTCAGCCTTCTGTTGAACCCTCTTTGTTTACTGGATTAACTTGGTACAGACTGACTCTGACTTAGAAATCAGAGTCCATACTGAAGTGAGATGGGATTCCTTAAATTTTTAAGGCTGCATACTTCTCTAGCAATATGTGAACAACATAATACTGTAAACCAGACTATCTATCTATTTTTTTGGAGAGGGAGTGGGGGGAAGATTCCTGCTCCTGCTGTTTTAGTTGAGAAGCAGTATTTGGTCTAGAAGCAGTATTTCCTTGCTATAGACTGCTAGTGGTCTACAAACCTACGTAGAATCTTAGGCAGCATAACATAGGCTGTGAGATGACAGTAAGCTTCTTAAATATAAACAAACAAATGAAAATTAACTACAGAAAAGCAATGCTTGTTTCTAATGTTCAGCCTAACTTTTTTTGTTTGTGGCTGTGGTGACACTGTTCAAGATACCTGAATATTTCCAAAACAGATAAAAACTGAGGACTTGGTTGGAAGGCCTTCCTGCCTTTAAAAGGGAGACATGCTCCTCTCTCTAGCTTGTTATAACCTTCACAATTTCACCCTCTTTTTTAGATCCTCAGGGCTCAGAAGAAACTGGCTCTGAGTCATTGGCATGTCTCTCAGAAACCGTGGCCTTTGCTGCATTTGAGCAAGTCATGCCAGTTCCCTTAAACCTAGGCATGCTACTTGGAGAGGCCTTGGCCAGAAGCAGTGCTGTTCTGTGGTGAGGGCTTTCTCTCTCTCCTTTCTCTCTTCAGCAGAGAGGAGGCAGAGGTCCCTGGCTGGCCCTGCAGTATCCTTAGTTCAGGTTACTGGCCCCACAGCCTATTGGATGCACAAAAGGAAGAAATGGGGGTGCTTGTCTTCCCTCACTGCATATGGGAGACAGGAAATGGACCTGTAAATGTCATATGGAGACAATCGCCTTTCCTCTTGTTTTCTTCTGTTGAAGGTGGATGTGTGCAAGCGAAGGACTTGCGGTTGCCTGGACTCTGAGCTCCTGTTTGCTTAGCTTTAATGTTGCAGCAATTCTTTGTTAATGTCACAGGACATGTATTTCTGGTAATTGTGAATACCGTAGGGAATCTGGCATTAATAATGAGAGTTAAAACTGCCACTGTGATTAGCAGATCTAATTGAGCCTGGATGAGGTCTTCTCATTGGCTATTTAACTGAATTACACAAATATATTTTTGTGATTGTTTCCTGTATTATACCTATATTTCCTACTGCAGACTGTTTTGGAAGCAACAGGGTAGCTGCCAGGTTCTGCTGCAGAAACTGGCTGATGACATCAGAAATGATTAGGTAAGAACTCACAAGTAGTTGAACACTGATTTCACCTTTTCTCTTTAGCTGACTGACTTAACAAAACATGTGGGATCATCTTATGTGGCCTAGAGCTACCAAACTTGTCTGCGTCCACTGACTAACTCCAAATGTTATTGGGGATGTGTGTGGATCTGTTTTTAAAGAACTGAGCTAAAAATGTTAGAGAAGGCTTTTACCCTTCCTCAAAGGGTGCCCCAAGTGCTTCTTACCAAGTACTGATGTCATGAGAAATCCTCTTAAGCATGGGACAGTCTTCTTGTACAACATATTTTAAAAGTCCAGTTTTCTCATAATTTCACATGAGTAAATAATAGTGATCCATCTTCACTGAAGATGGACAGTGGCATGCATGTGAATCTTCTGCAGCAGTAGGAAGCAAGCTTCCCTTTGTAGGGGGGTGTAGGTTTGGGTTGTCAATACTTTTAGAGGGACAGGAACAACTAGCAATGTAGTTCTGAAACTGTGATTTGAAAGATTACATATGGTATGATCTACTTAGAGTCCATCAGCACTCAAAATGTCATCTTTCTGTGGGACCATTTCTGGAGACAGTCTGTTTATCATCAGTTCCCTGCAGCTGGCAATCCCTTTTAGGAATACTTTTCTCAAAGTAAGGCTTAGTGTCGTACTTTATTTTAGCAATGGTAGAGGTGCCTCCAGTGTAAATGCTTACGTAAAGGAAGATTACTAAGAAATGTTCACACAGCCAGAAATATCCAAGTGGTAATATAATATCTTGTATATAAAAACAATTGAAGCACAAGGTAGACATTTGTATTTGTCATTGGAGGCTATTTGCCAGGGCCATATGGAATGGCTAAATTTAGGTTCCCTTGAAGTTATACAATAATACCGAACAACAAAAAAAATGCTTGAAGTAGTGTCCCTGTGGATGTGTACAATGAACTATCTTATTGCTGGTTTTTTTTGTTTGGTTGGTTGGGGTTTTTTTCTCCACCATGATAACTTTGTGGCACTATTGCATATATGTGGGAAAATAGATGGTTTAAAAGTTCTTACTTTCTAGTTTAGTGGCTAATTTACAATGGAGTGAGCACTTTAATGGAAACTGAGGGAAATGTTATGTAGAAGCCAAAAGGCAAATTCATTTACCAGTAATTAATTCTATTCCAGTTAGCTCACCTCTCTCCCCCTTTCCCAATTTTGTAAAGCTAGCTTTGTTACAGTTTTACTTCTGGCATGTCTTTTTCCATCCCGAGTATTTTTCAAAGAAGTATCAGTTTTAACAAAACATTTCTGTAGAAAAGCCTGTAGCATCTTCCTCGAAGCGTTATAAGTGTTTGTGCTGTAATTCCACCACAGGAAGCTTGAAGCAAATATTATGGTGTCTTGTAATCAAGACAAATTATTTGTTTCCTTCATCTACTTACTAGTTTTTTAGGCAAATGAATGTGTATTTCAAAGAATGAGACAGCAAATGAGGCTGGAAAAGCATTTGGATGGCTGCCAGTGTTTGTGCTCACCTGCATTTCCAAAGCCACTTTTTTTTTCTGAAGAGGTCCGATGAGTTATGTCACCTCTATGCTCACAGTATATCATTGAGCACTTGAGTGCTTATATAAAACTTCTGAAACCAGGCGGAAGATGAGCTTGGCAGCTGAACATCTGGTACTGTCAGTCTCTAACATACACTGGGAGGTGAAAGAGTTTTTGGAGAAGGAAGAAGGTCAAAATAGCTGTTTCTAAACAACATCAAGTAATATAACAGCAGTAGTTGCTGAACCACTAATAAGTTTATAATCCCTGCTGGTTAACAGGAATTAAAGTGGGCATCCAGTTTCTCTGAAAGATTATTTGCAGGGAAAATGTGATAGAAAAATCTGGTAATAAGCCTTTTGAAATACTTGCTTTTTACAAGTTCAAAACTTAGCAATTTTCAGTAAGAGATGGGAAGATCAAACTTGCATTGAAATAGCTACAGCTTGATCCTGACTGTTTAAAAAAGTAAGAAATTGTCAGACTTGAGCTGGAAAGAACAGACCCTACAGGTATGAAGTTTCAATAGATATATTTACACAGCTTTTGTTTGGATTAACTTCTTCAGGGTTGAATATGCTCTCAAGCCTGTCCAAACCACTGGATCAGACTCAAAGGGAAACAAAACATATTATGGTCTGGATGGAAAGTGATGTATGATAGGGTTGTTTTGGTGCCAGATAATGTTAACAATAGTGGCTGTATTTGGTGTTCACAAAATGCTAGCACATTACTTGGAGGTAATGATGGAACATGCATTCTTGAGAAGTGACTTGCTCAAATCAGTATAATAAAGAAACCAAAATGATTACGTATTGTTATCTCAGCCTGCAGAAAGTGCCCAGTATGAACTGGGAGAAATTTGTGGGGTGGTATGCAAAGGATTTCTGTATGTTGGCTAGAGCTGGGTTAAAGTTGAAGAAGTGTTTGTGCTTGGCATGCTTGTAAACATATGATGAAATAATATGTAGAAAAATTGAGTCTGAATATATATATTATGTGAGTTAGGCAGCAGTTGAATGTATGCACAGTCCTTATCTCTGGGAGGCCTTTGTTCGTAAGTGAAGCCTTCCAGTAGCTGTACTGGCAAAAATGAGTGAAAACGCATTATCTGGAAAAGTATCTGTAGAATGTGTAGGTGTGTGTAAATGAATGTTATGGCTAGATTTTGTGCCCTAGTACCCTTTCTGTTTCCAGAAAATGGTCTTAAAAAGAAATGTTGGTTCTTTGCCCTTTGGTTGTTGGGCCATCTAGACTGATTTTCTGCCCCTCTTCCAGTCTTTAAGCTACTCAACCACAAAGGTGGGAAATTCTGTTGTAAATTCCTGGCTTGTTGTTTGTGGCTCCTTGTGCCAGTTTGATGGGGGTTTCGGGGAGTGTGACAGGGCTTTGATGCAGATTTGACACTGTTCAAACCGGTGGTAGAGAGCACTTCTGAAACTGGGATTCAAGAAAGCTGTGCCATGTATCTAATAACAAAGGGCTATACTTCTGTATTTGGGGAGGCTGCTGGCTTACCTAAATACAGGAAAAATCTGAGAGGGTACAGTGGCTGCGGATGAGAACTATGGGCTTTGGTGTGCCAAGATGCGTGGAGAGCTGCTGGCTGGGAGCCCCTGCAGTTCTGGCTTGAGGCATTGCTCAGGGGTGGCGGCTGGGGCGTTCTGAGTTGCCATTTTCATGCTACAGAGCTTTGCTGAGTCCAATTGACTGGTGTTAAGGTGTTGAGCTTGCTTGAGAGCCTGAACATTCTTAAAATGTAGGCTGGGGGAAAGTCAGGCCTTCCTGAGAATAAAGCACTTAGCTGACCCATGTCATATGAAATGTGTGTGCTTTAATTAAGTTGTGCAAGTTAATTCTAAACAGAAAAATATGCTTTCTGTAATAAATGTGACATGACTGAAGACTTCAAATGCTGCTGCTGAATCAAATAAAATTTAATGTGATGTCTTGCCAATTAAGATGTTGGATGTCAAGATTTGGAAAAGAGTATTAATTTTAGTAACTTCTATCAGATAAAGGCATATATTTCATTGCTTGAGACTTGGAAGATTATAACTAATCAGTGACTTATACTGCACATAAACAACTTCAGGTTGTTTCAGGTGTTTGCACCTCCTAACTGTAGGAATAATTGAATCATACAATCATAGAATGGTTTGGGTTGGAAACGACCTGAAAGATCATCTAGTTCCAACCCCCCTGCCGTGGTCAGGGATACCCTCCGCTAGACCAGGTTGCTCAAAGCCTCATCCAACCTGGCAACTAATAGGGGAGGTTTATCGCTAAAACCAAAGTAGTAGAATATCAAAGAAAGACATCACTGGTATCTGCTTAACACTGTTCAGAAACAAAAGTACATGATAAATATTGCTGGGTTGAGTTCTTTTGTTGTGTGTTGTTGGTTTGTTGGGGGTTTTATTGTGTCTTTGTCCATCTTCCTTGCTTTTCTTTAAAGAACAAACATATATCACAGGGTTCCCCATGGAAGGTGGGGAAAGCGTGTGTCTCTTTTTTCTTTCGTTTTCCGCCTCCTCCTCCTTCTTCCTCCTCTAATGTCTACACAAAATCCAATTTTCCTCCTCCGCCTCCTTCCTCTTCCTTCCTCCTCTAATGTCTACATAAAATCCAATCTTCCTCCTCCGCCTCCTTCCTCCTCTGAGTCCTTCCTCCTTTCTCCTTCCTCCGGCTTCCTCCGCCATCCTCTGCTTTTCTCCACCTCCATCTCCTTCCTCCTCCTTCCACCTCCTTCCTCCTCTAATGTCCACATAAAATCCAATCCTCCTCCTCCGCTGCCTGCTGCCTCCTTCCTCCTCCTTCCTCCTCCTCCTCCATCCTCCTTAAATGTCCACATAAAGTTCAATCCTCCGCCTCCTTCCTCCTCTGCCTCCTTTCTCCTCCTTCCTCTTCCTTCCTCCTCTAATGTCTACATAAAATCCAGTCTTCCCCCTCCTTCCCCCTCCTTCCGCCTTCCTGCTCCTCCACCTCCTTCCTCCTCTAATGTCCACATAAAATCCAATCCTCCTCCTCCGCTGCCTCCCTCTTGCTCCCTCCTCCTTCTCCTTACTCCTTCCTCTTTCTCCTCCTTCCTTCTCTAATGTCCACATAAAATCCAGTTCTCCTTCTCCTTCCTTCTTCCTCCTCTGTCCTCCTCTAATGTCCACATAAAATCCAATCCTCCTTCCTCCGTCTCATCTCCTCCTTCCTCCGTCTCATCTCCTCCTTCCTCCGTCTCATCTCCTCCTTCCTCCGTCTCATCTCCTCCTTCCTCCGTCTCATCTCCTCCTTCCTCCGTCTCATCTCCTCCTTCCTCCGTCTCATCTCCTCCTTCCTCTGTCTCCTCCTCCTGCTTTCTTTTCCTCAAGTGATACAGGAGTCTTCTGAAATGTATTAGACATAAAAAGTGATTCTTCTCTTCCTATGTATTCAGTTCTATTGTTATTGAAATGATGGCTTGGGGTACTTCCAAAAGTTAGTGCACTTACAGCATTTGTCTTCCTAGCCATTCAATAAATAGTGTTCTAAGGGATAAAAATCATCTGGGGAAGCTGTTTATCGACAGGGAATCAGCACCGTATGTAGAGAGACTAACTAAAAAATTGTTTTCAGCTCTACTGTTCCCCTATCACTGCATACTCTGTGTAGTTCTTATTTCATTCATGTTGTATCTCTAGTCAAGTCCTCAAGACTGTAACAATCTACATGCAGTTGCTGTATGCTTTCCAGCTGTGTTCAAATTCTAAGGCCCCTTATTTTTAGTGGAGAGAACAGAGGGGAAACAGTGTTACCATGGTTTTGCCCAGTTGCTGAAGAATGCAGTCTCTTTCTAACATAAGTAGCTGTTGGGAGAATGCACTGATTTTTGTGAAAGAATGAAGTGTTGCCGCTTTATAAGCATTTACACTTATTTAACATTCATTAAAAGCTTTTGAAAGCTATGTAAACAGACGAAGAGAAGGGTGATGCCCAGTTCTTATATGTACAGACTTTCAGGTGTAGAACATCTTTCTTGAGTTAAATAAAACTTAATGTCTTCTATGGAACATCAAAATTGTGCAGAAGTTTTTTTCTTACCTTTTTAAGCTAGTCTTCAGTCCAACAAAAAAGTCATAGAAAACTTATATTTTCTTATGAAAATGTCATAAAACTTTAAGACAGATATTTTGACTTCTAGTAAAATAATAGGACCTAAAATAATAGAATATCTATGTAACAAAATCTGCTAAACCCAAAAGATGTACTACTTTGGAAAGCTGAGAATAAGTCAGTATTTAGGATCAGTCTAGCATTTGATAAACTCGGAACACAGCTGGTTTTAACTTAATCTAATTTTTTGTGGGTCAAAGTTGAACTTGGATCTCATTGACATCTTTAACGATTGTATACATCAGTGTACACTTCCCCTGCCCCCAAAGCAAAAGAATAGGATGGGCAAGGAGAAGAGCTGCTGTTCGTTACTGAAGCAATCCTGTACTTATGGATTCCAGCAGAAATTAGATGTTACAAGCAGTTAATGAAATATTGGGAGGGGGTAAGGAGGAATTTGCCCTTCTTTTGAAGTTGAATTAGCTCACATTGCATTAATACAAAGAGAAGGAGAGGGACAAAAAGTAACTAGAGAGAATATCGATTGAACTAACAGTGTAGCATGTGCATCCAATATATACATAAAGAAGTTGACTAGAGTACTAGTAACCCTGTTAATAGGCATACTATTTAAAATAGTATGTCCAATATAGATAAACACCTTCAGTTTTGGGGTGGGACTAATAATCTGAAAACTAGAAAAATTATCTACTGTATCATATTGCTGAATTCCTTAAAACTTTATGGAGCCCTGCTGAAATCTTGTACATAAAAATGCAGTATGAAATCTGTTTATTTTAGATTGTCAGTTGTGGCAACTGAAAGGTAGATGGTCCATGTTCTCTAGCTGTCTCTGCCTTGGGATAGGAAACATGTGCAGGGTGGACAGATAGTATCCAAAGAAGCTCCTATGGCTAAATGTGGCAAGGGGCTTAGTGAAGAAATGGGATTGTTTAAGTAAAAGATACGTGTAGACTTGGCTATGAAAAGTTACATATCTGTAAGCTCTGAAGTGGGTACTCTTTCCTGTGAAAAAGTGATTAATTTTGTCTGCCTAAAACAATACCTGGCACTCAAACACAAACCATAAAAGCTTATGGGCTTTTTTTACAAAGGTGCTTTCAGCAGAACTGTTGAACTTTCACTTAGTTGGTGATGAGTTCCTCTTCTAGAAGAGAAATGCTGGTAGCAATCTATTAATCAACAAGCCATCTTGTTCCTTTTCTTGATTTCTTGACCAGTCGTAGCTCTGCTGATGCTAGCTCTGTACCATCCAGGCTCATTGCAAGAACCTCAGCCCTACAACGACTGTGGGAATAAATATGTAAATGTGCCCAGGACTTCTTTTTACTAAAATATATTGTTCTGTGAATTTGGAGCTGAACTCTGAAGACCTTATTTTGTGTTTGGGTTCCATGTGATCACTGCTTATGTTGATGTGCGTCTGCCTGCATCATCTGTTTGCCGGCATATTCCTTAGCCTGTTCTTCAGTCACCTTTCTCAAAAAGAGATCCTTAGCTGACCTGAGTTGAAGGAGCACAAGCACCTTCAAAGTGGTATTATTTAGTCTTCTTTCTAGAGGAAACTTCAGTTTAAGTGATAATAATATCACACAAGTTTCTAGAGCATCAACATTTCATGAGCAGTTTGTTATAAAGGGAATACAGGCAGAAGTAGGCAAAGCAGATGACAAAACAATCATTTAAAGCAGTATACATGACTGTCTGGGAGTCATGGTTTCATGAAATGTGTTGATCTATTGACTCAAGTAAGTATTCTAGAAGTGTAGGATGTGTTTTTTTGGTAATATTTTATCTTAGGTGCACTGGAGAGTATTCAAGATGTAGCCATTTTAACCACCAGACTTTTAAGCACTAAGTTGTGCTTGTGAAGATAGTGACATGGGGGTGGAATTCTTAATCAGATATGGTTTATTCTTAAAAAAAAAAAATCTACTGGCTTTAAAAAACAAATTCCCAGCTCTAAATGTTCTTGGTACTACTTCTGTCTCTGAACAGTGACTAGATTGACTGTTTAATTCTGACAAGATTATTTGTCTTCCATACAAATAATTTTGTCTCCTGGATTATTTTTGCTGTAGTTTTACAGCATTGCAGAATTGCTGACATCTTTTTTTGTTTCATTTTTGTGAGAGTGAAACAGCTGGTACTTTCTTAGTTTAAGTACCAGCAGACAAGATCATCAAATCATATTACATGAAGCAGCAAACCAGTGAATTGTGAATGTTAGCTCATGTACTGAGCTTTCCTTTCTGACGCAAAGCAGCAGAGTGTTTTATTAGCAAACCTTACCCAAATATTCTTGAGGATGTGGATCCTAACACACCTCTTCTGTTGAAAAGCTGTGATGATCACCAAGTGAACATGTATGTTTGATTTAAAAATAAATAGTTACTCTCTTATGTTTATTCCTGTTTCCTGTGTAATTTTCCAGAGTTGTTCTTCTAATGTTTTCTAATCTGAATACCCATATGTTGTTTTGCTTGTGTAGCTTTCAACATGATGGAGGCTGCGGTGTTTCCTTTTTTGAGGTGTTTTGTTTTGTTGGTTTTTTTTGTTTTTACCCTCTTCATCCCCTTTAAGGAAAACTTGGCACCTATCATACTGTGACCTATTGTTCTTAGCTCTACCTTCCGGAGGATTTCTTCTAATCATTCTTCTCCTTTAAGTGTTCCAAACATCTTCTGTTTGTTCTAGCTCCTTTTGATACATATCAGCCTTAATAGTATTGAAGGAGTGAGTTCAGTCTTGTTCAAGTGTGCCAGAAGCTGCTTCTATAAAATTGGATATTAGCGAACTAAATTATCTATTAAAGGCATGTAGAATCAAGGCTAAAGATATGCATTTGTACTGTAAACTACAATGCTGCTTGAAAGTAATAGTCATTAAACATGACTGTTAGCTGCTTCTGGCAGGAAGAGACTATTGAGCAAACTTGGCAGCGTAAGAGGTCCTGTGTGACTGAAAATGGGACGAGCTAATTTGGCAATTATTAGGAAGGGTTCACCAAATTCTTTTGGCCAGGAGAGAAGTGGTCATCATGTTCTCAGCTCATACTAGCAAAGAATCTGGTCTATAGTCTGGAGGAAAAAAAAGGTTAAAAAGCTAAGTTCAGTGCTGCTTATCCCTAATAGGATGTAGCCCTGAAATTTGTGGTTCGAGTGAAATTTGCTAGAGTGAAAACACCACCAACACCCCCAGTTATTGGAAACATCTCCTCAAAATTCCCAATTTCACAAAGCATTGCACAAGGCTCTTTGTATTTGTATTTGAAGAGCATCCTACTGTTTTTGGAAAGACTCTAACTTTTTTTCTTAATGAACATACTAGCTAGAATGAAGTCGTGGTATGTCCCAAAGTGAGCAAAAATGGAATGAGAGAAAGACTGTGTAAAGCCCTTTTTTAAAAACTCACCACAAGGAGTTATTCTTACATCCATTGCATAGGAGTATAGAAGTATATTCTAGGTCAATATTTGCTTCAGAGATAAAATATTTTTTTAATTAATGTGTTTCAGATATATCATGCCCTTCAGTGGGGGACATAAGGTGGTAATAGTGACTTGGCTTTGATTATTGCACTTTGCTGAAAATGAGACATTTGGGCATAGTTGGTCGAATTAGCTATCCTACCTGCTACTTAGGATCTGTTTGCAATGCACAGTTCTGGTTAGTTAGCTACTCCTACACCTTTAGAAGCCAGAATTTATTACATACTCATATGTACTCATCCTCTTTATTGAAAGCACTTTGTAGAAATGCTTAGATTAATCAAAAAGGGGTTGGGAAGACTTCAGAAGGGATTGAGGAGGTGCAGGAACCTGGTTCCAGTTTAAATGAATAAGACTAACTATGGGAAGAAACATTGCTTCACTATAACAATATATTTACTTACAACAATTTATAGTGGTAGCATCTTGGTCTTCCTAGCATCTGGAAACATGATCCTACAGTGAGCGCATTTGAGTGGCCTGACTGGTTCTGAATGAGCAGGGACTCCAGTTTCATATAGTGTTTACTGGAATTGTAACTAACGCTGGTTGGCACAGTTGGAAAGTAAACTAAATTTGTTTTCAGGCTTTTTTAGATAAGTAATGTGTGTATTTGTAGGTATATAAATGACACAACTTCTTGAGAGTGTTTATCCCTTTCAAATTGCTTGGTGATTCCAGCAAAAGTCACTTAAAGTTGTAGGAGATTTCAGAGATCTTTAGAATTGTGGGACAGAATGGTTGTGTGGGTTTTGGGGGGGACGGGGAGGGGGCTGTTTGTTTCTTCTGGTTTCCCAGCTCTCTTTTGTTTCAGGGCTGATTTTACAGATGATGTAAATCAGTCTAGTACTATTGACTTCAGAGGAACATGCCAGTTTGCACTGGGTACCTAGCTTTGTTTTGTAAATTTAATAATCATTCTATGACTATTTCTCTAGGTATTTGCACAGGCAAGTGTTTTGCTGAATAGTTTCACGTAGTAATGCAACTAATCTGTTTTTTCAGTTCGCTGCTATAGTGTGTGATATGAGTTGGGCAGGACAGCAGTAGCGAGGGGCTTCTACTCCCATAGCCTATTTTCATGATCTTTTAAAGCATGATGATACTAGGCACAAGTCATCAGCATTGTGATGCATCTTAAAATAAGCAACATCTGAAGCAGCTACAGGCTTGCGCTGCCTTTACAAGCTGCCTTTTGAGCAGCTGCCGAGTTGCCATGGGAACTAGTGTTGGGCAGGTCTGGGAGAGGGATGGAAAATAGGCTTTTTTGTGAGAGCCTGACTAGTTTAAAACCCCATCCCCCCGTTTTCAGAAGCTTCCTCTGAATTGCGATGGAGACAAGAAGAGTAGCGGAGTTTTGAGTCTTGTAAAAGTGCAAGCTATAAATATTTATTTGGTTAATAACATATACTTTCTGGATTATCTGTCTTTCAGAATAAACTCCATGCTACACTGAAATCTTGCAAATTGTGAATTCAAAACATTGCTGTCTTCTGTGTGAGCAGAAAAAGAGGAGCTGGAAAAAAAAATCTTTGTGAAGGAAATTGAATTTTACATTTTGATTATTAATTATATAAAAAATAATTGTAGATCTAATTTTTTCACCAGAATTTCCCACACCATCTCATGCAGTAATCTTTCAGTATTGGGACTGCTGAAAGCACTTAGGAGACTGTTCAGTTTATCTGAAATTGTTGTGCTTTGGTGTTTGGTTTCTTCCAAAAGGCTGACCTAAATTATCTTTTCCTTTCTTGTCCCATGCCACTTGATTTTTATTCCCTGCTTTCTCCTCTACAAGCACTTCTACTCTTGTGTTTCCAGGGCCAACCATCCTTGGGGCTCTGCTCCGAAATGAATCGTCAAGGGAGGTGATTCTCCCCCTCTACTCTGCTCTTGTGAGACCCCACCTGAAGTACTGTGTTCAGATGTGGGGCCCCCAACATAAAAAAGACATGGACCTGTTGGAGAGAGTCCAGAGGAGAGCCATAAAATTAATCAGAGGGCTGGAGCACCTCCCCTATGAGGACAGGCTGAAAGAGTTGGGGTTGTTCAGCCTGGAGAAGAGAAGGCTCCGAGGAGACTTAATAGCAGCCTTCCAGTACCTTAAGGGGGCATACAGGAGAGATGGGGAGGCACTCTTTACCAGGGAGTGCAGTGGGAGAACAAGGGGTAATGGGTATAAGCTAAAAGAGGGTAAATTTAAACTAGACATTAGGAAGAAATTTTTCACTATGAAGGTGGTGAGACACTGGAACAGGTTGCCCAGGGAAGTTGTGGATGCCCCATCCCTGGAGCTGTTCAAGGCCAGGCTGGATGAGGCTTTGAGCAACCTGGTCGAGTGGAAGGTGTCCCTGCCCATGGCAGGGGGGTTGGAACTTGATGATCTTTGAGGTCCTTTCCAACCCAAACCATTCTATGATTCTATGATTCTATGATCTTAAACTCTTAGGACTACTCCTGATACCTTTAAATAATTGACTCTGAAAACTCCAGTCTCTTATTACTTTTACTTTCAAGTTTTTTTTGCTTAACTTGAAAGTTAAGGATAAAGGCACCATAAGCTGGTGTGCTAACTTTCCAGCTTGCACTAAACAGTACACACAAAGCCAATGATTAAATTCTTAAATTGGCATTATAAATGAAAACCTCTGTGCTAGTCTGTTGTGTAGTTGGGGCATTTAATACAAGAACATCATTCCCCTGTGAGACTAAGAGCTCCTCAGATCATCCAATACCAGTGTTTAATACAGGTAGAAATCCTGCTTTTAGTCACTTTCTGGCAAAGCTTCTGTTCCCCTGTTTAAATAACTCCTGGCTGGATGAAAATGCAGTTCTGCACACTCTCTCATGTGATTTCCATTATGAAGGCAGAGTTACTGAAGCTGATTAAAACCTGCTTTCTGTAACAGATGAGTGTGAAGAGTTGTTTTTAGATTTTTACACTGCATCTAAATAAAATAGTGCGCTTTTTGTATTAGACTCTAGACCTCTGGATATGTAATAAGTAGTAAATCCAAGAAAAACTATTTGAACTTGAGCAGCTTGGCCATTTAAACTCTTGCTCCTTTAGGCTAATTTTGGGTAGGTGATTTGGGGTTTTTTGTTGTTGTTGTTTTTTGTAGGTCTGAAACAGCCTACTGCTTATTAGGTTTTTCTGTTTGGAGGAAACACCCTAAAGTATACTTCAAGGTGACACCTTGCTTTGTTGCAGTAGGGGTCCTGCAGGCAGGATACCTCAAAACTTGACTGCTTTGGCTTACTTGGTTATCTGTAGAGAATTATTTTTTTTTTAATTTGATTGCTTTTGCTCTTAACTTGAGATCTTTTGATACAAAAAGGTGAAGAGAGTATCTGCTGACTTCCCAGCAAGGCACTTCATGTATTTGTTATATATCTAACTGACCTACTATCTGGATGCTGGCCTTGTTACCAGCTTCACATGGTAACATTTGCTCAAGGGAGCAAATGGGGTGAAGGATTACTCCATTGCTCATGGCACTGAGACTGGGTTGGAAGTGGGGGAAATGCCTTTAGGTTTTGGGGAAATTTTTTTGGTTTTGCTGGGGGTGGGAGGAGGGTCAATTTTGTGTGTGTTAGATACTCAGCTGTGGAATTGGAAATTTTAATTTTGTAATAGCTGTTCTTCCAAAAGAGAAGCCAAACCAAATATTGGATTTAGTTGTTTTCTTCCCCCTGCCCCTACCACCCCCGCTCTTTCCTTGCTCCAAAAATCTAGTCTATTTCTCTCTGAATAAAAAACTTGTCAGGAGATAAGAGAGGACTTGTATAAAAGGAGGGGAGGGAAAGCTCTCAGGGATCTATGCGCACAAACTGTGGTTCATTTACAAGGCTTTTCATGAGGTTATTACTAAATATCCTTGGAAAAGGCACTGCGTACAACACAGGCAGCGTGAAGCTGTGTTACTCTGCCAGTGAGCTTTTATTCCTTGCATCCCTGTGTTCTTTGAACCTTCTGAGTATGTAAAAGCCTGCTTCTTCTGCTGAATCTGTGTCATTCCTAGGAGTCAAGACCAAGGTACTACATTCCTAGTACTGGCCGAGGAGTGAAAATGTCTAGTAATATTTTTTTCTGATGCTTGAAACACTACCAGTACAGATACACTGGAACAACTTTGTGGTACCCAGAAAACAGCACTGCATCTGCTCGTATGGAGGAACAGTTTTCTTTGTAGTTTTAGGGACTAAAAACTTTTTTGTTAAAAGCAGTTTCTTCAAGCTGCTAGAAAAAATGTTTCTCATTTGCCACTGATGTAGGGATAGTACGTGTATATAGTGTAGGATGCCTAGGTTTTCTTCCTTGATTAAAACACCTGCAAGGTCTAGTCCTAATTAGCAAGAGTGCTGAAAATCTTGCCATGTATTTCACAGCGTGTTAAGCTGCTCTCAAGAGGTGTATGTGTTACCACCAGGTCTCAGTGTTGCAGCACCTCTGGGGTCTGAATGACTAAACCTTGCTGTGTTGAAGTCTAGCAGTTTCCAAAACATGACAGAAGCGCTGCTGACACCTGCCACATAAATGAAGGGGTGGCTGAGAAGCTCTTTAAGTTCATTTTGTGTTTTAGACCCCTTTATCTACTCAGCCAGAAAATGTGCTTTCTCTCTTGGGTTACCATCCTTTATGCAGTCATACCACACCTATTAAAATACAAACTTGCTGTCCACATCTGGGTTTAGATGGGCTTATGTTCCCACCCTGCAGACCCACCGCCTAACTCCCTTATTTGTTTTCTGTGGCTGAAGATATGCAGGGTTAGTTTTTTGTGAATTGGATAAACTCTGCCCAAGTAAATCCTGTTCTGTTATTATTCTTTAAGATTCAAGAAATTTTGCAACTCACGATAGCTGAAAGACTGGAGCTGAGCTTTTTTTTCTTTTTTTCCCATGATGTGGGACAATCTCTTCTAGCCCATGTCCAAAATTTGAAATCTTAATGCCATGTTTATATTATGTTTACTTAATGAAGCTGGTTTTACCCCAGTTATTTTGGGCTGTTTCGGTGCCCAAATTGCCAATTTCAGAGATCAGTTAAGGACTTTGGCAAACACAGGAGACTCCCGCAGAGGCTGTGAATACTCCCGGTCTCTCTCCAGCATGTTTGCTGGAGGTTAGCATCCACCAAGCAGAACTGATGGAAGATTAAGAAAGACCACTGACAGCAGCATGGAAGATTAAGGATGACCACTCTGACCACTGACAGCAGCATGGCAGGGAAGAGTGGTGGATCTGAGCCCTGACTGCCTGTTGTTAACTGCCAGAGGGGTGAGAACATAGTCTAGCCTGCCAATCCCACTGGGAGCAGGGTTAGTAGCCCTTTGGTTGTAGCAGCTGCATCTTAGAATACTAAGAAGAATGGGAGTTAGTATTTTTTTGAGTGATTCACAACTAGTTCTGCCCAAAGGTAGGCAGCTTCTCTTCCTTCTTCCCCATTTGTTGACTATGTAATCTATGAATTACTTCTCTTAGGAAAAAATATGGCAGCGGGAGAGCCAAAACAGAAGTGAGTGTTTAAATGATGTGTCTGTGACAAAACCCTAGGTACTTTTTGAATACCTCATGGTAGGTAGTCACATAGCTGAGAAGTCTGCATCTAAGCATGTCACTAGTGTTTTATCTGAAGGTAGTAATGTGTTTGAAGGATGCTCACACCAAACAGATGTCTGGTTTCCTATTCTCTTTCAGGGATTTGAGTAAGAACTGGCTGCATTATCGCTTTATTCTTGGGACGTTGGACTTCCTACAGTTACAGTATCCTCTGAAATCCTTTGTTAAGCTTTGCTCTAGACCACCCGCTATTTAGAACTTGGCAAAACACATACTACAAGACTGCTTTTTCTCTTGTACTTAAAACTTTGTTTTGCTTCTGTTCTCATGTAATTTCCTCCAGGCACACTGTTTCCTTTGATTTGGTTTGACTAATACGCTTTTCCTTAATGATTCCTCCAGCTAGTAGTATCAGTTTACAGCTGTGTGAGTGATTAACAAATGGAACATGTGAATTTTGGGGGTTTATTCTAAACAAATTGCTGACACATAAGAATCAGGGTTTTTTCAGTCCATGTAAAAGCATTTGATGAACAAAAAGTTTAGTAGTACAGTGTCATCTTTTCACTATTGCTCTTTATATGGTGAGCCAAAATCCAAAGCTTAAGTCTTGGATTCTGAATAATTGGTGGAGGCATTTCTAAAAGGACATTTTAAGGAAGAGATGCTTGAGCTTTAAAGAGCTCTCCTCCCTTTCTGCTTGATCAGAATATACAGTGGTTTTAATTTGATCAGCTATCTCTGTACCACCTTAAGTTACTCTTGGGACTCTACTACTTGAAGAGGGTTGTGTTTATGTGTGGTTTGTGTGTGTGAGGAGGAGGGCTGTGTGTATGTTGAACTTCTGTTTTCTGATATATTTTGTATTTATTGCACTGCATAATAGGATATTAATGTATTCTATAAATCCCTGAGTGCGAGGGGAAATATGGACACTTTGTGCAATTGCAAGCTCCCAATACAAAGTATGCAGAGTAATTTTGTGATAACTTCCATAGTGAGAAGTAAGTAATATGATCCCCAGAAGTCATAAAACATGTTTTTTTATTGTGGCTTGTAGCTTATGAACACTTAGGCTGTGACAGTGAGCTGTGCAACATCTGTACTAAAGAGGAGGAGAGAAACTTCCAGGTCCATGAAATAGTGCATGTAATACAGTGGTGGACTGCGTGTGTTTGAGCTGTTTTGTGTGCAGAGAAGGTTGATGTGCCAATAATTTATAAATGGCTTTACCCACACACTGTAGTCCTAGAAAGGCTTCCTACCTAAGTGTTAGCAAATTTTAGCTGCTGTCAGAGCCTCAGAACAAAATGTTCCTCCCCATCATGAACACATAAAAAATGGTGTTATTTCAGTAGATAAGCATGATCTGTTATCTCTTGGTATATAGGACATGTGAGGGTTTTATTGTTCTAGAAACAATGTAGTTTGGTGAAAAGTCTGTCATGGTTTAGGCCCAGCTGGAAATAAGCACCACGTGGTTGCTCGCTCACTCACTCTTCCCCATGGTGGGATGGGGAGGAGAAAATATAATTAAAGGCTCATGGGTCAAGACAAGGACAGGGAGATTAGTCACCAGTTATGGTCACAGGCAAAACAGACTTGATGTGGGGAAAAAAAAAAACCAGTTTAATTTGTTACCAAATCAGAGTAGGATAATGAGATGATGAGAAATAAAAGCAAATCTTAAAAAAAACTTCCCCCCACACCTCCCTTCTTCCCGGGTTCAACTTTGCTCCCCATTTCTCTACCTGCTCCACACCAGCAGTGCAAGGGGATGGGGAATGGGGCTTGTTGTCAGTTCATCACACTTTGTCGCTCCTTCCTCCTTAGGGGGAGGACTCCTCACACTCTTCCCCTGCTCCAGAGTGGGGTCCCTCCCACGGGAGGCAGTTCTCCATGAACTTCTCCAATGTGAGTGCTTCCCATGGGCTGCAGTTCTTCATTAACTACTCCAGTGTGGGTCCTTTCTATGGGGTGCAGTTCTTCAGGATCAGACTGCCCCAGTGTGGGTCCTCTACAGAGTCACAGTCTCCTTTGGGTGCATCTACCTGCTCTAGTGTGGGGTCCACCCCAGGCTGCCGGTGCAGGCTGTGGCCTGCCCCATTCACCTTCAGGCTGCAGAGGAACCTCTGCTTCAGTGCCTGGAGCGCCTCCTCCCCTCCTTCTGCACTGACCTGCGTGTCAGCAGAGTTGTTTCTCCCACATCCCATTCCTCTCTCCACTGCAGGATCCCAGCAGGTTTTTTCCCCTCTTAAATATGTTATCACAGAGGCGCTACCACTGAACTGACTGAGCTGGGTCTGACTTGGAGCTGGGGAAGTTTCCAGCAGGAGCCACCCCTGCACCCCTGTAGCCCCTCCTCCCACTACCGAAACCTACCACACAGACCCGATAAAAAGTCACAACCTAATTTTCTTTCCATAAATCTAAATAGGGCTTAATACATTAAAAGGAAAATGACTTAATGACTTCAGGCTTTATTCTAGACCAAGCTTGGACAAAAACAAGGTGATGGGCTCTGTGTGGATGTGCAGGAGTAATGGCTACTTTGGGAGGTGCTGGAGAAGTGGTTCCTTCCTCTTGTTTTAGCAGGATGGAGGTGAGGGGTCATTTGGGTTTTTTTATTTAATTTTTAAAGTCCATCAGGAAAATTTCCTTTCTTGATGGAGTGAAAAAAAAATTCCAAGTGCTATTTGTAATGCAAATGTTTTTGGCTATTTCATTTTTCTAAGGGTACATAAATGTCAATGCTGGAATTGTCTTCTTCACTTCTTATTTGTTTTTGTATTATAAACTTCTGTAACTATTTTGAGATAACACAAAGGTGACAATAAAAGTAAAATACATTAAGGACAGGATAGTTACCAAAAGATCCAAATTTGTGTACAATGTGCACATATGAAAGCATGAAGGTGTATTCTCTTAGAAACAATAAATGTTGGACATACATTTGGAAGGGGGGAAGGGGATGGTGTGATATATAGAAATCAGGAATTCTTAATGGTAATACAGGAGTACAGGGTGCAGGTGCCCAGGTGCTGTTGGGGGGCTGCAGGGCAGCCCCTGTGAGGAGCAGCCAGGGCTGCCCCATGCCGGAGACAGCCGGTTCCAGCCGGCTCCAACCCACCCACCGCAGGGCACCGCTGAGCCCCGCAGCCACCATGGCGGCACCTCTGGCAAAGCCTAAGTGAAATAGAGCAGAATGCTGCCTGGCAGCGAGGGGTGAGGGGAAAAAAGTGAGAAACAGGCCTGGGAGCGCCAAGGGGAAAGCGGGAGGATCCCCTGAAGCCCATGGAGAAACCACGGTGGAGCAGGTATTGTCCTGCAGCCCAGAGAGGACCACGCTGGAGCAGATATCTGCACTGCAGCCTGTGGAGGATCCCACACCAGAGCAAGTGGATATGCATGGAAGGAAGCTGAAGTGCATGGAGGATCCACGTTGGATCCATGCAGACTCCTGACCATAAGTGCAGCTTATTGGAGAGGAGCCCATGCTGGAGCAGGGGAAAAGTGTGTGCAGGAAGGAGCAGCAGAGAGGAGCTGTTATGGACTGACCACAACCATCATTCCCCACAAACCCTACACTTACTCTATTTTTTTTTATTGGCAATAAATTTAATTCATTTTCCTTAAATTGAGTCTGTTTTGCCTGTGGTGGTAATTGCTAAGTGATATCTCTGTCTTTCTCTTGACCCATGAACTTTTTAATTTTATTTTCTCCCCCATCATGTTGAAGAGGGGGAGTGAGAGAGTGGCTGAGTGGGCATCTGGCCAAGGTCAACCCACTACAGTAGGATACACTGAATGAGTAACTGAACTTCTGCTACAGTGCCAGGGACTCAAATACCTATTCTGACTGTTGCTCCATGACTCACAGTGACAATGGTTATAGACACCAATAGAACCACAGTCTGTATTTTTAAAAGATGCTGAAAAAAAATAGAAAATTGTGAAGGGAAAGGGCTGTAGGAACAGTTTGGATGGAGAATTCCCTCTGTAGTGCCAGACTTGAACAATAAGGACTGATCTTTAATTGGGAAGAAAACCATGATGGTGTATGTGGCCAGCACTGTTTAATAACTTCAGCAATGACAGACAGTGGGATTGAGTGCACCCTCAGCAAGTTTGCAGACAAGATCAAGCTGAGTGGTGCCATTAATATGCCTGAGGGACATGTCAATTCAGAGGGACCTTGACAGGCTTGAGAGGTGGGCCCATGTGAACCTCATGCGGTTCAACAAGGCCAAGTGCAAGGTTCTGAACATGTGTCGGAGCAACCCCAAGGATCCATACAGGTTGGGGGATGAAGGGATTGAGAGCAGCTCTGAGGAGAAGGGCTTGGGGATGTTGGTAGATGATAAACTGAACATGACCCAGCAATGTGCACTTGCAGCCCAGAAAGCCAACTGTATCTGGGGCTGCATCAAAAGAAGCATGACCAGCAGGTTGAGGGAAGCAATTCTCCCCCACTACTCCATTCTGATGAGACTCCACCTGGAGTACTGCATCCAGCTCTGGAGGCCTAATCACAGGAAGGACATGGACCTGTTGGAGCAAGTCCAGAGGAGGGCCACAGAAATGATCAGAGGGCTGGAACACTTCTGTGGGGATAGGCTGAGAGAGCTGGGGTTTTTCAAGCCCGGAGAAGAGAAGGCTCAGGGGAGACTTTATTGCAGCCTTTTCAGTACTTAAAGCAGGCTTGTGAGAAAATTTAGTGGGGTGTGTTTCAATAGGACAAGGGATAATGGTTTTAAACTAAAAGAGGGTACATTTAGACCAGATATAAGGAAGAAATTTTTTTACAGTGAAGGTGGTGAACACTGGAACAGGTTGCCCAGAGAAGCTGTGGATGCCCCATCCCTGGAAGCATTCAAGGCCGGGTTGGACAGGGCTCTGAACAACCTGATCTAGTGGAAGATGTCCCTGCCCGTTGCAGGGGGCGTTGGACTAGATGACCTTTAAAGGCCCCTTCCAACCCACACTGTACAAATAAAACAGCATGCTAACTCAGAGCTGTGATCTGAAAGCCCAAATGGACTCACTCAGGTGAGAAATGAGGCACACACTTCAACAGAAGTAATCAACTGTCAAAAGAAAACAATGAGAAGCAAAAGATTCTTTATCTGTTTATGTCTTCAGTTCAAGACTGGATATCCATCTACTATGTTGTGTGCAACTCTTCCCCCATTAGGTAGGGGAAAGGGAAATTAATTCTTTGGGAATGAGCAAAGGAGGTCTGTGTGTGTGAGAGAGGTAAATAGCAAGATTAGACTAAATGGAGTAAAGCAAGACTAGTTTCTATCAGTCAGAGAAACATTATGCTCTTAAACAAGGCATGTTTCTAAATATTGTTGTTGGGGAGAGGTGTAGCAATTGTTCAGCTGGCTGATGTGGATGGAGGAAATGGACTTCATTAGGAGTGTCTATGCTGTCTTCAAACTGGCCCTAAAACCAAGGGAATTTGAGATGCATTTGGAAGAAAAAAAGTTAACATAAACCTGTGTAAAGAACTGTATTTAGCTGTTCTTAAGCACTTGGTAGACTTGTAGCCTGCCATGGAGTAATCGGAATAACTGTGACTTACTCTTGGGCCCTGCAGGAATGCTTCTGAACCATGAGGGAACATGGTGGAGTCCTTTCCTGTGAGGAGAGCAGCTCTTAAGAGAGGATGTATAGTGAGGTGCAGTCAGGGAGGAGGTAGCTGGGTGGGCGTTGACGTAGGGCTAGTGTTTGTTTCACTTGTTCTCTGGAATTTCAGTATTTCCGATAAAAGAGATATCCAAGAATTTATGGGTTGTTTTTTTTTTCCCTCTCTTTGATATAAAACTGTAGAAATGTTGACTAATGTTTTCCTTCTCATTTCAACAAGGATTGAGGTAACTGCCAATTACTGCACACATTTTTTTTACCCTGTAGAAGCTGCACATGGTATTCTTCAGTAAACATGCCTGCCTGGTAATAGGAATACAATGGAAAATACACTTATGGATTAATACAAATCTTCCCAGTTAGAAACAGACTGAGACATTACTCCAGTATGAAACAATGTCTACTGCTTATATAGATCTTCTCACATGTAAATATTATCATGCTATTGTAAAAGAGAAATATTACTATTTTTTACAGGTGCCAAGACATGGAGAGGAAAAGATGAATTGTTAAAGGCCACCCACATGGCCAGCCCTGGTCTAGCTCTTAGTCCTGTGCTCTCTCTAGTAGAAAATATCTAACCTGTCCAGTGTAAGGAGGTCTCAAAAATATTTCTTGTAGCTGCTGAAGCATATACGAAATTACAGTTTGTTGCTGAACTGTCTTTTTTTTTTTTCTGCCCCCTTGCAGATTGTAAAGTGTCTGGAATTTCCATTGAAACGGATAACAAAAACGTAAAAGCAGAAGAGTTTAAGGGTACAGTATGGACATTGCTGTGATTATTTTTTATATATACGCAACACATGCAAGCTACGCATGCAGAAGCTGTGCAGCTGTTAAGATTATCTTCCTCTTTCCTGAGGGGTCCTGCTGCTACTCTCTCCATTGACTCTGTAATCTTGGTCTTGTCCCCATGTTCTCTTACTTGATGTGGGGTTGGATTAGATGCTCCCCAGAAGTCCTTTTCAGCCTCACCTATTCTGTGACTTGTTTGTCAGTCCTGGGAGCTCACTCTGTAGCTTCTGCCTGGTTTCCTTCCACCTAAAATGCTGGGAACTGATGGAAAGGAGAAGCATAATTACAAGACAGAGAAGTGAGACACTTGAGAGTAAACAACTGTAAGTCAGCCAATTGACAGTAACTGTAATTTAATGGCTATTTTTAATTGTCAGTAGCTATAATTGCTATTTACATACGTATATATCATACGAAAAATTACAAAATACTTCCAGTAATGTGCTAGAGAAGATAAAAGGGCAGAAGGAAAATCTAATGTTTGCTGCATAGATAAGAAAGAGATCCTAGTAGTGTGTATGTGAGGTTTGTGCGTTACGCAAGGTTTTTTGTGTTTTTACTTTGCATTTTGTTGGAATGGAGAGTTATGAATTTAGGAACTGAAATAAAAGTTTGCTGAATTTTAGGCTTTATTCATCTGTTTAAGGTAATAATCAAATATTTTTGTGGTTTCTAAAGCTGTCATCTGGGCTCCTGTCAAGTATTCTTGTCACTTTTGAGGGAGAATAACTTTTTTTTAGATCTCAGGACAGGCAAGAAGGAGAGAGAAGCTCTACAAGCTATATTAAAGCTTGATTAGCTTCTGGTTTTTTATATGATATGTGGCTTGCATTTTGTTCTTTTGTTATTTGTATGATAGAGTGATACTAATTTAACATAGCTCAGACACCATAAAAAGTTCTTTTTGTGTACTAAGGGAATGGCAGGGGCTGACAGACATAGCTATTCAACTGAATGAAGATGATCTGAAATGCATATTTTTTTTCTTCTTCAACTCCTGTTACTGTAGAGGAGGGTGGTTGGCCACTGGAACAGGCTCCCCAGGGAAGAGGTCACAGCACCAAGCCTGTTCAAGGAGTGTCTGTATGAAACTCTTAGTCATACAGTTTAGTCCTGTGAGGAGCAGGGAGTTGGACTTGATGATCCTTATGGGTCTCTTTCAACTTGAGATATTCTCCAGTCCTCTGATTCCATTATCAAATTATAGCCTGCAGAACAGATGTAAATACAAATTAAGCATTGTCCAGACCTCTCCAAGATCCCAGAAGGTTCTTCCAGGCCTGCTAGAGCTTGTGCTGATGCACAGCATCCTGTGGGCCTGCCTTAATGCAAGTCAAGTAGACTTGTTCTGGAAAATACCTCTCGTTGACTCCATTAGCGTGGGAAAAAAACATGAGAGGGGAATTATAACCAAGGAGGATTTAATTATGTTTTCTCTGTTCTGCATATGCTCCCTTTCTTCCATTCCATTCTTTTTGTCCAAATAAGGTTAGTGGGAGGATATCGATGTTAGCTTTTTCTGAAATGAAGAAACGTGGCATGCAAGAAAGGGGCAGTTCACTTAAGACGGAGGTGACTTGTTCAGCTGAGAATACTTCAGCTGAGCTGTCTCTGTGTCAGCTAATATAGGCCTACTCTTGAGACCAGCCAGCTGTCACAAGGTCAGTAGCAAAAGCAAGCTGAGCTTGAATGAGGGGTTTTCTTTGTTAGAAGGATATAAAAACAAAGTGCAAAGGAAACTTTAGCAAATCTTAAGATTCAGGAAGCCTCCACCCATCCACTCAACCTGAAGTCAGGAACCTTGGGCTTCCTGAGTGCACAGTATGTTTTCAAAGCAGCCAGGGCACGTGTAACATGTTTCTGGCAAAGAATGGCCTTCTGATTCAATTTTTCTTTCAAGTCGACATTTTTTCCTCTGTGAGAGATCACCAAGGCTACCAGTCTGGCCGCTTGGAAACTCTTTGTTTCTCTACAGAACAGACCTGAGAAATCAGACTTTAAAGGGTGAGTGGGTAGATTTGTTGGTAGCTCTATTTGTCCTTCAGCCTTGTTTGCTGAGACTGGAAACAAGGGTGCTGGTTAATGCAGGTGGACTGTATGTTTGAGCAGTGGATGTTTGTTTCCTGAAACTAGATAAGCATTGCAAAAACTACAAAGGCTTTTGATCCATTATATTCTGGCCTATACTGGAAGATGAGCAGTCTAGAGTGGCAAGATCAATAGTGTGGTTGCTTCTTTCCCAGAAGTTTCTGGGAGATATTAAATTTTATTTTGTTAATAGATTTGGAGGCAGTCAGATGTGTGGTTGGATTCCTTCCTCTGACACTGTCTCCCAACAATTCTTATTAATACCTTGACTTAAGAGTCATATACTGGAAGGAAAACAAAAAAAACTCCAGCGTGCGGTTCCACAGAGAGTGGAACTACTGAAACACTGAGTTTGTCCCAATAACTCACCTACACAGTTTGTCATGTCTTCTCTCCCTCTTCAGTTCCCCCATGTTATGGTTTAGGCCCCCCAGGAAATAAGCACCATGCAGCTGCTTACGCACTCCTCCCCTCCACTACAGTGATATGGGGCGAAGAATTGGAAGAAAAAAGGTAAAACCTCATGGGTCGAGACAAGGATACTGATTATGGTCACAGGCAAAACAGACTTGACATGGGGAAAAAAAAAAAGTTTAATTTGTAACCAATCAAATCAGAGTAGGATAGTGAGAAATAAAATCAAATCTTAAAAAAAACCCTTCCCCTGACACCTCCCTTCTTCCTAGGCTCAGCTTTGCTCCCTGTTTCTCTACCTCCTCCCTGCCCAGCAGCACAAGGGGATGGGAAATGGGGGTTGTGGTCAGGTCATCACATGTTGTCTCTGCTGCTCCTTCCTCCTCAGGGGGAGGGCTCCTCACACTTCCCCTGCTCCAGCTTGGGGTTCCTCCCACTGGAGACAGTCCTCCACGAACTTCTCCAATGTGAGTCCTTCCCATGGGCTGCAATTCTTCACAACCCACTCCAGCGTGGGTCCCTTCCATTGGGTGCAGTTCTTCAGGAGCAGACCACTCCAGTGTGAGTTCCCCATGGGGTCATGATCTCCTTTGGGTGCATCCACCTGCTCTGGCGTGGGGTCCTTCCCAGGCTGCAGGTGTATCTCTGCTCCCCCATTCACCTCCATGGCTGCAGGGGCACAGCTGCCTCCCCATGGGCTGCACCACGGGCTGCAGGGGAACCTCTGCTTCGGTGCCTGGAGCACCTCCCCCCCTCCTTCTGCACTGACCTGGGTGACAGCAGAGTTGTTTCTCCCACATCCCATTCCTCTCTCCACTACAGGATCCCAGCAGGTTTTTTCCCCTCTTAAATATGTTATCACAGAGGCGCTACCACTGAACTGACTGGCTCAGCCTTGGCCAGAGCTGGGTCCAACTTGGAGCCAGGGAAGCTTCTAGCAGCTTCTCACAGGAGCCACCCCTGTAGCCCCTCCTCCCACTACCAAAACCTGCCACACAGACCCAGTACACCCCACAATAACAGCAGATTTGACCATACACCACAGTCAGTGTGACACAAGATACACAGTAGTGATGGGAGGAAAAAAGAGCAGTTGAGCTCCCAGTATGACCTGTTCCAGATTAGGAGCACTAATTTTGGTTTGTTTCCTACCCAGCTGGGGTAGGAAACTCAGTAACTCTTGAAAGCTCAGCCTCTGTGTGAAGCTTGGTTGGTGATGCCCGCTACACGTAAGTCGGGGAAACTTGAGTGGACAAACAAAAAGGTGGACAATTTTCTGAACCTTCTTTCCTCCATAACTCAAGAAAAATAAGAGGTAACAGCCAAGGAATGCTATGAGCAGCTGCTGCCTCCAGCAGCTCTGTATCCTGGGTATCCTCCTGGCTCCTCCAGAGCCTGGCCACTGGGGCCCAGCCCAGTGTGCTTGGAGACCTGGATCCTTGTCCCAGGCTGACGGGTGTGGCTTCTGCTTTCCCATTTCCAGGTTCAACCAGTAGCAAAGCCGTGTGTGTATCCCAGGGATGTACGCATGCCTGTGCACACCCACACATGCACACACTCATGCCACTGCCAGCTCCACAGACCTCCTCAGACAAGGCACCTTCAGCAGCACCCACATATAACACTGCCTGGGTTCACACAAAACATTAAGTGTAGACAACCAAGCCTCCTTCCTCCTCTCTGGCTGGTAGAGATTGGAGTTCAGTAGTGGAAGCCCTCACACAACACTCTGTAGATTCAAAAGCAGATTCATGGATCCCTGGAGTACCAGCTCTGCCCATTCACTGCCCCCGCCTTGGCCCTGGGCTGCCAGCTCACCAGCTTGAGGTTTGCTAGTGAATTACACACAGCTCCAGGCACACCAGGTTTGGGGAAGACACAAACACTCCACACACCCCACACACCCCCATCTCCAGCAGCTAGTACCACCAGCCCAGGGGTGCCTGCACCCCCAGTGTGACCCCAGTTGCTGGCCTTAAATTCACTCAAGCCACCCCCTTTTGCCTCAGTAGTTGGCATTCCAGGCACACGTGCTTCGAGATTCACTAGGATCTGTTCCCCCTTTTTCTAAATGGTGGTCTGCTCACTGATGAAAATACTTGAACCTAAAATGGGAGTGAGAGCACAGAATCTGTGCCCATTCAACATGCGAGTATCTAGTCCCCAATATCTGAAGCTTGATCCAAAATCCACAGAAGTGTGGGGAAATGCTGGTTTCTGTTTCCTCATTGTGTTTATGTAAATCTGGAGGTCTGATGGCATCACTTTAAGAAGTAGATCTGGCCCTTGCTGACAGCTCAAATTCTTTAGAAGGGGGAATATTGATTTCATGGAGCCTAATGTGTACTAAACACAATGCTAAAGTCTCTAATTTTCCTTTTTGCACTCTTTTTTTTTTCTTTCCTCCCCTCTAGAGGCTATTCTTAGTTGCAAGCACAAATTTTCAAAAGGGATGAGTTTAAGAATAGAATGGAAGAAAATCCAGTCTCAGGGAGTCTCATTTGTCTACTACAATGGTGAATTTACAGGTACAGTACTACAAACTTAGACTGATGGTTTAACATGTCATCCTGTACTGTAGATATTGACCCTTTCTTGGAGAACAGCATTAGGAAAATTACTGAAAGAGAATGCTCTTGACTCTCCATATTGAATAACTGGCCTTTTGAGGAAAAGAATGCTTCCCCAGGGCAGAAAAAAAAAAGCGTTTCTTAATAAAATTTTCAATTATTAGTTACCTTTTTTTGATTAAGTTAAATATAATAAAACCCAAGACTAAGAAAAATGTCACTGCACATTCCTTGAAATTTTTCAAAAATAAAATTACATTCAAATATAAACTCCTCAAAATTACTGCAAGCTCTGCCTTCCTACTTTACAAAGAGGCTTTTGCAGCCTCCTGTAGAGCTGGAGGCTTAGCAATGAATAATGCAGCCATTTTTATGTACATGTAATATAAACTCAGCTCTATGTTTTAAATTACTTGTATTCTTTTCAGAAGTGGAATTTCTGTTTATATGTTCTTAAAAGGACTTACCTCTGCTTTGTGTGTTGAAGAAAATATGGATTCCTGGTACCCTGTACACTATAAATGAAAGTTGAGAAGTAAAATAAAAGCACAGCAATTTTGTTAGTTTGTAGAGCTTGCAAGATGTGCTGGTCTTGTCGATGGACTTGTTTTTTTTCTGTATGTATTAAATTTAGAGAGACAATGGAACGTCTGGTTCTGTGTGTGCAAGTAACTTTAATTTCATAACAATCTGTAGAATGCACAAAACCTCATTGTAAGAATTCTGATGGCAATATATTTGCTAAATTCATTAAGTTTTTCTTGTCAATTTAAAATGTCAAATACTTTGCTGTGGTCTTGTGCAGAATTCTTTCTGTAAGGGAATTAAGTTAGTGATTGACATGCCTCTAGTGGGAAATTATGTCTTTTTTTGTCATCTGGCTATTGCTATACACGTTTTCTTGAAAAGTCTGCAGAAAAAAAGTATTCCATCTTCCAACTAGAAAATATATGACAGATGTATGTTTTTGAACCAAGTTTTTTTGGACTAAATTGACAAATTGTGGAAGGTGCTTCCTGTCTTGGGAGGGGGATTACATATTGCTCCTTGGTGACAGGTAACTAACACTGAACAAATGAGCAATAATTCATAAATCGTACGTGATTTCAGAGCAAGCCAATGAGATGGAGATATTTGCGATAAGCAAAGAGCAGAAACCTCTCTGTCTGTTATCTCTTAAAGGTGATCTTCGAGGCCGAGCAGAGATGCTGAATACAGGAATCCATATTAGAAATGTGACTAGAAAGGATTCTGGGACCTACCGCTGTGAAATCAGTGCAAAGAGTGAAGAGGGGCAACGCCTGGGAGAGGCTACTATTACTCTCACAGTATTGGGTACAAATAAACTTTATTACTTGGGCTTCTGTAAAGAAATTGAATGTTGGCGAGGGGTGTTGAGTGTAGGGTTGTCCATGTAGTGTGTGGCTGCTGTTTTTTTTCATCTTTGGGCTAGGTTTACAAATACATGCAGACACGTGCATTCTACAACCTACTTCATGAAAGAGCTTTGCAAAATGCACACTTGCATTAGAAAGAAACATAACTAGTTGTCTTTTTTTATTGACGTAAATGGGTAGTTCAGTTCTCGAAACTTAGCAAATATGCTGATTTGTGTGATGGTGAAACTTCCATGTCTACTAAAACTTGGGTCACTCAGTGGCTGAGAATCTGGATAAGCTGATCATGGTGTTTGGCACAAGAAAGTCAGCATCTGTCAATACATCAGATATTCCTAAGCAGCAGTTCATTCCAATATGCCCCAGTCTCCTCCTGTTTTTGGAAGGAGAAACTGCTGCAGTGTCTGTGCAATGCCAGACAGCAAGCTAGCCATCTGTAGACTTTATTTACAGGAGAGATGGTGTTGGCTTCGGGGAGTGGCTACTCTTTGTGGTTTTTTGTTTGTTTTCTTTCCCGGTTGGGGAAAGAAGGGAAAAGTGAATACTGGACATGTTCTTCTTACATTGTTCCTGGTATTTTTCCCAATGGATGAATGGTAGAAGTTGCTAGTTACAAAGTTCTTAATAAAAGATGATAAATTCATTAACTTCTGATTAGCTCCAACACTGAGGTAATGACATTTTTTTTCTTTCTTCCACTCTTTCAGTAGATTTCCTCTTTTAAATGTGTCTTCTGAATGTAAAGTTGAACTCTTAGAGCCCAAAGGAGAGAACGTATATGTGTGTTACTCACAAACCTTTTTGAAAATTAATGGGAATTAGTTAGTATTTAACTTGATTTTCTTAAATTTTGCTTTTAATTTTAAAAGCAGCCAAGAAAAAACTATTATTACCTCTTAAGGTGTCACTTGTGCCTTTAATATACCATACATGCAGCTTCACCCTTAGTTTTCTTCTACATAGCTTCAAGTTACAAAAAAAAAAAAAAAAGTAATTGTTTCTTTTCTGTTCACATAAGAATAAATGGAAAATAGATGTTCATCTTCATGGCAGAGGGAATGATCCGTTCTCCTGCATCTGTATGTGGGAATGTTTATTTTTAATTTATACTGAAATTCAGTAGCCAATAGTTTTTGGTCCACAACAGCTGTGAAGATGGCCAGTCTTGGTAATTCTTTCTGACAATAATTTTTAAAAAACCAGTTACTTCTTTTAATACAAAAATTTTTTTTTTTCCTCTTCCTCATGTCTGTTTTCAAATACCAGGGTGGGAAAGAGGGGGAGAGGAAAATTTCTGGACTACAGATTCCCTGAGTTACCCCTCCTCTGTCTGAGAGCAAGAGGCCCCACCTAAGAAATGGGGTGAAACAAACTCTCTGGGGTTGGATGAGAATGTATAGATTGGAGACCGGATGACACAGCATGAGGTGGGGGAGGCTGGGAGCAAGCCTCTTTCTTCCAGTTTTTAGCAACTCACAAATTTTGCTGTGCTCTCCAGTAGCAGGACTCTGCCTTCATCCTCTTCTCCAGCACCTCTCTTCATTAACATGGTAGCAGCTAAGTGTGTACACAAGTGCTCATCTCCTCACCAGTGGCTGTCAAACTGTTGTCATATAGATGGTACTGATAAGACTGTGTAACAAGTGCAATTTCATTGTCCAGTTGCTCCGACTACTCCAGTATGTGGGGTACCCAGCTCCGCAATGACGGGAACAGTAGTGGAACTGAGCTGTAAGGAGACTGAGGGGTCTCCTCCATCTGAATACCAGTGGTACAAGAACGGCGTTGCCTTACTGGAAAAGACAGGAACAGGCAGTGCTAGAGCAGCAAACATAACTTACATCATGAATAAAAAGTCTGGCACTCTGGTAAGTGTAATAACCAACACTATAATTGACATGAGGTCAGTCTCTGTCCATCTCTTGCTTCCTCATTTTCATTTTTACAGTAATAATATTTGATAAATAGTGCAGTTTAGCATTTCTCCAATGGAAGAAGAGAGAAAGCACCATTTCTGGGGGAGGAAAAAAAAACCCACAAACTTTCCGTGGGAAACTTTTTTTTTTTTTTTGTAATTTTGTTGGGGTTTTTTTGGTAAAATTAACAAAATGTTCTGATTTCAGGGATTCTGAAATCAGAGCATGTCTAAGAAAATGCGTTTTAATGGAAAGTACTGATCCACTGAAAAAGAATCTCCTTGTAGAGAAAGCCTATCTGGTTAAAATAGCCATCTGAAAGGCCCTCTTAGACCAGAAGCTGAAGTTAAGGACCAGGGAATGTGACTAAGGAGCTGAATTATGACGTTGAACTGGACCAGAATTTCTCACTTTCAGATTGTTTGTTTAAAAAACCTAGCCAAACAAAAAACCCTGTTGATACGTCAAATTCTCTATCCCACAGGAAATTCCACACCCCCCCACTCTGTGCTGATAATGGTTTTGTACTCTGTCTTAACAGCTATTTAACACAGTTACAAAGAATGACACTGGAGAGTATTTCTGTGAAGCCTCCAATGGGATTGGATTATCTCAGAAATGCTCAGTGAAGCACATGCAAGTTGGTATGTGTCAGAGCAAATAAAGGCAGAAAATAGTCTTGCAATAGGAATGATTTTATTGCAGGATGCAAGTGAGAAGCTAAGACCTGACTGAGTTGTATCTTTTTGTTTGATTAGGGCATTTTGGGAGAGGAATAATACTAATAATATGAGTTCCTTATATGTAGTTGCTGTGGCTACTTAAAGCATTCCTTTCTTACAGCGTAAACATATCTCACTGCATTTAACAGAAAAGCAGCTAGTTCAGTACCTTAAAATTATTGCAGTAGCCAGCCTTTAGGCTGCTAAACACTGAACTTCACACAACAGCAGTATCCATACGAGATCCTTAATATTTCTGAATGCTTTTGTGGAAGCTGTACAACATAATGTGCCAGTCCACTGGGTTATTTTCTTTACAAAAAGCCTCCCTTTTGAGATGCAGTCATGTGAGATCTTAATGTAACAGGTCAGAAATTTAACTGAATGACTCATTTATACCTGTCAGAGGAACAGTGAAGAAGTCAGTGTACCTTAAAAAAAAATTCCTGACGACTGTTTCTTTTCTACTTGCACAGCGCAGGTGAAGTGTAACATTTGTTAGCTAATAAAACATTTAGCAAAGGCTGGAGGAGTAGAGACTATAATAAACGTATGAATGTTTTTGCAAAATATAAAACTATCTCTTGCAGATGTGATTGAAAAGCAGATCATAAACATTTAAAGTTTCTAAAAGATCCTAAGAAATACTGCACAGAAGTTCATGTCCAAGTATTTCATAAAGCAATTGTTTGGTGCTTTCCCAGAGCTTAGCTGAACGTTACTGTATCGGGGCTTTTAATGCATTCCTGGTTGATTATGAGTAAGTGTTCCACAAGCTACCAAGGCAGAATCCCTCTGTTGTGGAAATACTCACCAAAGTTTAGATAGGTTTTGGGGTAAAATTCCCAACCATATATTAATGTATGCATAAAGCCAGGATTCAAATAAGTAATGGACATATAACAAAAAACCTATGAAATGTTTCTGCTTATTGATGTTTTTGTTTTTCCTAAAATAGAAAATTGTCTGAAGCTCTTAGTGATCATATCAGGAAATGGGCATGGGTCATCACCTTCAAAATAAAAATGGCTAGATGTTTCAGTAACCCAGTGTAGAGTTTCAGTTTAGACATCTGGGATGAAATATTTTTGGCCTTTATTGTGCTGAATTTTAAAAGCCTTGCTGTTTAAAAATAAAAAAGCATTGAATTTTAAATAACCCGCCTTAAGAATTCTTCAGGATTGGGACCTGACATTGCCGTCAGCTGTTTCAGTTATTTCAGGTCAACTAACTATATGAAAACACTTGTGTTAAGACTTTTAAAGATTTGAAGATATATTCTCTTAGAGACATAGGACTTGAACATTTATTGGGGATGGGTATAATGAGGAGTATGTATCCCTTGACCCCTCTTGTTCTTTCCTTACTTTTGACCCAACCTAAGCAGCTGAAGAGTTCTTAACTCTTGTTAATGTGGCTGTGATACAGTAATGCTTTTGGACAGTTTATCTACATCTAAGTGTTACTAATTAACTTATGCAGCTTGGGCCTAAAAATAGAAAAGGTGCCCGTAGAAAAAAAATCCAGCCAATGGAAATTTTTACAACTTACAACTTTGGACTTATGTTTTATAATTACAGATGACCTTAATCTAAGTGGTATCATCATTGCTGTAGTATTTGTGGCTCTGGTAATGGCATTGTGTGGCCTTGGAGTATTTTATGCCCAAAAAAAGGGCTACTTTGCAAGTAAGTAAAGTCAAATCACTCCTTCTTTGTGTCAAAAATTCTGTACTTCGCTGACTGTAACATGTCCTCCTTTTCATGAAGGCTCTAACTCCATGGTACTAAAGCTAAAGAGCATTACAACAGTAACTTTTTTTGTGCAGACATTTTTATTCTGCCAGCCTCTACTGAAAGAATGACATGGAGGTGTTTATGAAGTTGCATAAGGCTACCAAACAGCAGCCTAGGGAAAGCGATGAGCCGAACCCTGGTTCCTAGAGCCTCTGCTCTAGTTTTGAGAGGGGCTGGCAAAGAAAGGCCACATTGAAAAAAAAAAAAAAAACAACAAACCGTTCAAGTTCACTGGTAGGCTGGAAGGTCTGAGCAGATGAGTATTGACGAAGGGGAAACTGAATTACTGGCTCCCTCTTCTGGGTCTTGGCGAAAGTGCACGTGGAGCAGGCTTGCTTTTAAGGATAGCAGCAAAAACCTCAACACCAAGCAACCCTCTCCGTAGCAGCTGCGTTAGTGCCTGTAGAGTTCAGCACAGAAAGAAGGGATGTCAAATGTCGGGGTCTGAGAAGGTCCGCTGCCTGAAAGTAACAGGCTAACGGATCTGCTGTTAGAGCTCATCTTCACTTGGAAGTTCATTTACCTCTGAAAGCAACTTTTTTTCTGCTTAAACTCACTAGACCAAAAAGAGACACTTGGTTCAGAGACTCCCTCTAGAAAAGAGCTGAATAAGCTATGAATAACTATTTCAAAGAACTTTAAATCAGCTAAGGAAACTGTTCTTGTGCTAATTTTTTTTCTCTTTTCTTTTTCAGAGGAAAGCTCTTCCCAGTAAGTATCTTGATGGAATCAGAACACAAATCACTGCAAACTTCATTTACTTTTCTGATGATTTTGTAACTGTGATGATTGGTTAAGGCCTTTCTCACATGATTCTTGTACAGTGGCTTCTCTGAACACTGATAAAGGTGATCCTACACACCAGCTGGTTCCCTTATTAGAACCAGGGTGCTGGGCAGAAAATGAATTATTACTGTGATAAATCCACAGAGTGTCTTTTTACGTATGTTATGGTTTAAACTCGTAACTCAGCTGCAAGCATGCATTACACTCCTCTTCAAACTAGACAATCAGAACCGAACTGAACTGTCCTCATATCCATGCCTACAGATTATTTCAGGAAATGTTTCATAAAATTATGACTGGTGGAGATATTCTGTGTCTGTTCTACTCCTTTGATATGAACTTATTTTATGCACTCAAATTTCTTAGTAGCGAGTCAGAATTTAATGCTCCCACATAAGGCTAAAATTGTGTGCTTCATTGGAGGCTGGCCTACAATTTTTAAATGTTTTTCTCACTTTTAAAAGTTTATATTAGCACTTCTAGGTAACAGCAGGTATTGAAAAAAAAGGAGCCATGTACTAAAGAGAAATACAAATATTACTTTACAATACTGTGTGATTTACACTGGCCATGTACCAGAAAAAAAAAAAAAAAAACAACCACCAACCAAAACAACTTGAAAAATACATGCTAGGGGAGGTAATTTGACAGTGGTTCATGAGATAATGACAGCTGTCTAAAAGCATTCAATGGATTTGCCATTGTAACTTTTTTTCTGAAAGGGAAAAAACCCTCTAAGGATTGCTGGAAAGGTGGAAAAATGCATTCATAAATAAGATTCTCAAACGGTTTAAACTACACCAGAAAAGTCACTATTTAACCTATGTTCCGTTTCTGTCTTGTTAATAGAAAGAAGACCAACTATCAGCCTACAAGCGAAAAGGCAAGTATTTTGCACTCAGTAGGGTTTAAAAAGTTTTAGACAACTTCAAAATTCCTTAGTTCTGTGATGATTTTGCACACATACACACCCCCATACACACACCCGACAAACCTTATGTGCAGCCAATACCTGGAGACATCTTCTCTGTGTTTGCATTTATAGCTTCCCATTACTCCAGCTCAAGTACCACACAACCACAGTACCTTGCTCCATACTTGCCATCTTTTTCTTTACAGCACTAACCAGACTTTTACACGGTTGTCTTTTATCAACTTCTTCCTACATCTCCCTGTTCTATTGGCTTCTTTCATTCTTTTTCTTTCCCATTTTCATAATTTTCTCCCTATCAGATAAACTGAAGAGGTAACACCCTTATACTATTTGGCAATATCATCTCTATACTGTCGATTTAATGATGTCTTCTTGTGAAGACTTCTACACTGCCTTGCTTGTATCAGTTAACCAAGGAAACGAAGTTACATACAGTCCAAGGCATCAGTGAGGGAAAGAGTGGGCCTTAATTCCTTTGAGATTAATGTGGGTCAAAAGGCTTGACTAAACATGGAAGCTAAACTTCTTTTTTTCCCCCTTCCTCATTGAGAGGGCTTTAACTACAGGTACATTGCTCCAGCTTCTCAGATTGAGGCAAAAAGAGCAGAGCTGCAACTAGAAGCAACTTAATTTCACTATGTAACGTTTAAGGCTATATTAGCAGCCTTACTGAACGCCACCCATTTCCTTAACCAAATCAGAATGTACTAATTAGCATAAGCTTATTCCTTCACCTATTACGTACATAAGAAACTTACTCGGGCCAACTACCTGTTCCCTCTGAGTGGGAAGGAACAAACTTTGAAGAGCTGTGTATCTGTTTATCACTATTAATGCACTTGTGAATCAAATGGTCAACAGAGGTGTTTGATACTTGTATTTTTAATAGGGTATTACTTTTATTCTATGTAATAGTGGATTCTGTAGACTTCCCTTTTCAGAAAAGAGTAAATGTTAACAGTGCTTCACGCATGCTTCTCTTCAATCTCACTGCCTTAGTGTCTTCTGAAATGTACACTAAATGATAATCTGGTTAAAATCTTTGAACTATTACTTATGTAACCTTGTTTGCTTTATTTAGGACTTCAAGCATACCAAGTCCTTTGTTATTTAGAAGATTTCATCCTCTGTGAGGGACATCAAATGACTACTTGTTATACAGAAGTATCAAAGGGATCTTTTGACCTCTACTCTGTAAATAGCTTCCATGTACTACACACTGAAAATAGAAACTAACAATGTTTAGATCTAAGCAAGCTGTCTCTTACTTAAAAAAAAAAACAACCCAAAAAACTTAAATATAGAACTAAATTGAATATACAAGTCAATTTATGTAAAGACTTGTAATTTTGTTCGTGTATACATGCAGCAATACAGGATTCACTCTTACAGCTCAGAATAGTCTACTTAACTGTCACAGATGACCTTGTTACCACTACTTCTACTACTTATGTCTCCATCATTGGCAAGGGCTCAAACTTTCCTACAATTCTGACTTATTAGTACCTTGACATTGATTTGTCAAAGCCATCTGTAAGTGCATAAGTAGCCATCCAGACTTAACTCATTATTCTGACAGAATAAAGCTTCCTGTAATTGAGGCTCAAACAGTGTTTTATTGTCTAATATAAAATGCCTACAGCTTCTCTTCCACAAGGATGAATCTTTCTCTCTCTCTGTAGACTGCATGTGTAATCTGCATTCTGGAGAAAAATCATGCCAGTACAACTCAAGCAGTATACCTGGACCCTAAATGTTGAAGTGTCACAAATAAATAGTTCCTCAGAACCTGAAGTGTTTGTGTCAATAGTTCAGTTACTGAAGTTTAAATCTCACAACCTCATTAACAGTTTTCAGTTGCTTCTGTAAGGGTAAACACATCATCACTTGTGTGTTCATTGATGCAGTGTAAAATTAGTATATTTGTGCCTGTGTTTTTGGCTGTGCAGGTCCACCACCACCACAAGGCTTTGCTACAGATTTAGGGTTCATGAGGTTTTTTTTCTGCAGAAGCCTTTTGGATGTGACAAACTCAGAAAACACCTTCCGGTGTATCATTATTTTAACACACATTATTGTACACAGAAGTTGTAACACTTCTCAGCACTAAAATGTAGCTTGTCAAAGGAGTTTTGCTGTTAATGTTGAGAAACAGTACTCAGATGCCTCAGTAACTTAAAAAGCTGACAATCTTTGCTCTGAACTGTATGGTGAGCATAGTTAGCTTATTCACACTTCTGAAATCAAACTTAAACACTGCATTTATTAAGTTAGAACCGATGCCATGTTCAGCAACTCCACTGATGTACACTGCCGTTTGGTGTACAGCCTGCAGAGATCACTTTGGAGTCTCCTCAAAGTTGGGCTCTAAAAGGGGAAGGGGAGAAAGAAAAGTCATATTAGTCTCTTTTTATTCCAGCCTCAAATACCACAATTCATCTGTTACTCAACAAAAACTAAACATTAAGTTGGCAAGCTAAAACAACCTCTTGTACATTGCAGTCTACACCATCACTTACTTGGTTTGTATCAGGGTATGACTGGATGTGGGCAGCACTAAAGAATAAACTAAACTGGAGACGGGTCTTTTCTATGTTTGATAAGTTATACATAAGGTTTAAGACATACACGCACCTTAGCAACACTCTGCCAAAACAGCTTTTAGCAACACCTGGGGTAGAGTGGAAGGTAGCAGAGAAACTGAAGCAGTCAACCAGAACATTACTGAACAACATGACACTAGCATTTCCAACATAGCTCTGATGCAAGCACAAGTAACCAAGCTCTTTCCTCTTGATTAGTGTCTTAGAGCTGATTAACACAATGGAGTGCCCAATTTCAACTCCACTCAGCAAGAGATCTTCTCCACATGCAGACACTGAGAAAGGAGTTCTTGATGTCAAAGGTAAAAACTCAGAAGGGTTAGGGCTTTTGACACGTGGGCTATTAATGTCTGTTCTGCTTGCTAAAAAGTCTGACGTAAGGCTCAGGTTATAATAATCTTCACTAAGACAAAAAAATAAGTTTCAAAACTAACTGGCTAGATGGGTAGAAAACTTGTCCAAATTAGATTAAGGATAAGCAACAGTGGTAAAAGAAGATGGTCAACCCTGCTTTGTTCTGTTCCTATGGTCACACAATTTTTTTTTTCATTTAAAAAAAAAATCCTGAACTTTAATATGTATTGTTTCACTTACTACATAGAAATGAAACTGAATATAAAGAAATTACATCCCTAAAACTGTGAGGTGGGGGGGAAAGAAACACCATAGATCCTACTTTACAGGTGCTGTTTTATTTGCACCAGTAACAATCTGACACCAAATTCTTCTTTAATCCACCTGAAATACCACCAAAACCCCAAATATTTTTAGGTGTGTTCCTAGTCTAAATTAGAATTTCCAGTTAGTCTGATCAGAACTGCAAGTCACTGACTACAGTGGCTTTACTTTGGCTGGCTGTCAGATGCCCACCAAGCCTTGTGCTCTCCCACTCTTTCCTTCCCCCCGCAGAAGGGTTGAGAATAGAGACAGTGTTTTTCACCCTTTTAAAATACATTGTCACAGAGGTGTCACCAGCATCTCTAACTGGCTCAGCCAGATGTGAGGACAGCCTCTGGCCTCTCCTAATAGAGACCACCCCTACAGCCCCCTGCTACCAAAACCTTGCTACATAAACCAAATATACTGACACATGCAAAAGATTGCTGAATCCCAGCCACCAGCTGCTTACAGCTTATGGGAAAGACAGCTTAGCCCTCCAAAACATGACTTAGGTAAAAACTGCTTGTGAGCAATGAAGACTTCAAGCTGTACTTATGTAAACAAGCAAAAAAACCTGAAGAACTACAGAAATGAGCCTGTCCATAAAGAAAAATTAAAGTTGCCTTTATGTCCCAAGGCAGATAGAGTTGGTGCAGTCCATTTGCATTCCTGATAAACCAATCATCACAAGCATTCTTATTATAATCAATGTGGGTAATATGAAAACTTAGAGCAGTTAAACAGAAGTCATATCCAAATAACTGAAGAAAAAGGGTCAATATCATTTAGTCACGAAGCAATCAGTAACAAAGCTAAGTTCTATGTTAATTTTCTGAAAGGACCGGCTTTCCCAATAACTTACAAAATTTACGAACTGCCAGTTTGAAGACAACTGGTTTTCAAATTTTAGTCTGCTGACCTCTTTGGGATGATGAGGGAAAAAAAAATATAACAGCAGGTCCTGGGCTATTTCTATTTATATTTGGACTATTTCTTTGCGGTCTGTGTAGGGTAACTAAGATAGTCCAATCTGACTGCAAGTTTGGTTAAGCATCAGTATAAGTCCGTATCTCTACTGAAAAAGGCAAATAATAATAAAAAAAAAAGTCAGAGGGAATCAGATGTGAACTGTGCAAAAGTAAGCAGACTCAGTGAAGGCACCTTACATTAAATTAATGGTCCAAATAAAAACTAAATGGGAACTAATTAAGAAAACCAGTTAGTGAACAGGTCTTTACTTGAAATTAGAACTTCAGTAAGATTGTTAACTCACCTTCAAATTTAAATTCTGGAAACTTGGTTAGATCTCCCTCACCATACGCCCGCTGAAGTCTTGCAAGGGATTCATTCAACTCTTTCTGAAACTCAGGGCCTGTATCAACAGGCCCTCCAGCTTGCCTAAAATGCCATTAAAAGTTCTGATTAACAGTTCAGTTCTGAAATTTCATTTGCATCGCCTTTTATGAATTAAAAACCATTCTGACAACCAACTAAAGCAGCCATTTGAAATATTCCCAAAAGTTGAGATATGACGCACTTTGGAACCTACTTACCTTACATACAAACAAGGTTATCAGGGGAAAGTACAGAGCTAGCCTTTTAAGACATACAACTACATTGAGTATCCAAGCTGCCAGGGCTCTTCATTTCACTTGTTCCAGGTGTGATTTCCTGACAAAATTGTGATTTGTAGTTCTGCTATTTCTGAATTAGTGGTCTTGGTTAATAAAGCGTAACTATTCTTGCAAAGAGAACATGTTTTGAATATTAGGCAAGAAAAAAAAAAAAGATAGGGCACCATACATTCATGTAGCTTCAGACAGGAATTTCTTGGAATACAAATATGAATTTTAAAAGTAACTCTTTAGATTACCAATGCTCAGTAGTACCAACACAGGTATTGCACATGATTGGTAAAGCCACTGAAAATATTCTTCCCTACACAGGCTAGTTTGTAGGTGTGAAAACATACATCGTCCTCCAGTAGAACTAAGCAGTGGCTTGTTTCCTTCCCAAGAGTAAATTACACAGAATTACTCTAGTCTTAGTTTCCTGTTAAATAGTTCAGCTAAACATTACAAAAATCTAAGATTCCATTTGAATTAACTATTTATTAACTTAAGCTGTTTAATGAACTAGCCTCAGAGTTCCATTAATTCTCAGTTGCTCTTGGAGGCCATCTCCTTTCAGGTTCTGGAAACAAGACTGAAGAACATTTGTTTTCCCCACATGCACCTTCCCTTCCCCCCAAAAAAAAGATAGTTTAGGGTTTTTTTCTTGTATTTACAGAGCACATACATGGGTAAAAACTAACATACTGATGTTTCCATAGTGTACAAAAACTTCGTTTGAGTGTCTTAGCTCCCTAAGAAGAATTACATCAACTTTTTTTTATTTTTAACGGGAAAAAATGGACATTTTCTGTCAGGTACACAAGAACAAGCCTCACTCATAACACTATCAAAATAAGTGTTGCTGGAAAGCAAGAACTCTCTTTCAGAGCAGAATTAAACCCACTCAGGTTGTTTTGCAAGCAAACCAGAAACTTGTTTCAGAACAGCCAACACAATACTAAGACAACTTCTTCCCAAACCGAAGCGAAAAAATTGAATTTTCCATTTTCAATACTGTCAATACCACTTTCTCAACACATTCTTGCACCAGCATATACCAACAACAGGAGAATAACCATGACCACATATCAGCCAACATCAGTGGTTTCAGGTGTTCTTTCAGAGCATGAGAGCTAGAGTTGCTCTAAATTTAGCTTTAAACCTAGGAATACCTTCCGCTTAAACTATCATTTTTCAAACAAAGAAGTATGCCAATCAAAGCTTCATCAAAGTATTATACTTCTACAAAAAAAACCCAAAAAACACAAAAGCCCCCAAACAATTGTGCCATCCTTCTACTCATTTTTAAAGCTAAAACGTTTATGTGAAATACTTCTATTAAGTCTTACGCAGGCTCTTGGAAGTTGTTAAAGAGAATTTTGACTCGAGATTGTTCTTTCCAGCTTCCCTCCATCACTACCACACAGAGGTAATGTTATCAGTGTAAGAATTTAAACAGTCAAATGCCTTTTGAAAGAACTCGGACAGCTCCCTGGTGATCTCAGCACTTACCAGGGTGCTGGCTGTTGACGAAGCATGACTTCAGTATTTGATATCAAGCTAGACAGCTAACATATTTTCACATTTGTCGCTATCAACATTTTTCCCCCTTTTGCTATAAGCCTTAAAAAAATTCCTTTACTTACTTGCTCTTTGTGTTGTATTCTCTGATCTTGTCCAAGAAGAGCTTCTGAACAGGATCAAGCTCTTTTGCCTTATTAAAGACAATGGCAGAAAGCCCAATGTTTCTGCGCAAGTGAATGAAAATGGCGGAGCGGAAAACGGAAGAAAGCCGCAGAATCTGATGCAGAATCATGATGACACTGATGCTTTAGCTAAAAGAAAAACCAAACAAAAAAATCAAACCAGAAACACAGAATTAGTTATCTCTTTTCACATTGTAAATGCATAAAGAAGCAAAAAAAATTAGTTCAGAGGTGAGCTTTAAAGCAGAAAGAAGGTTTAAACCAGCCTGCAACCCGGGGTGAAAACTCAAGCGGCCGCTGACCCCAGGGAGCACCCGCCACGCCGTTATGTGTCCTGCGCCACGGCACCACCACCACCACCGAGACAAACCAGCAATTTCAGGTTTGGTTTTGTTTTTTTTAATACAGAAAAAAATAACAATTTTAAACCCGCCAAAGCCAGCAGCAGCACCAGCCGTCGCCGCCCCCGTGTCCTCAGGCCGCCCACCCGCACCAGAAGCCCCCCACCAGCGGCAGGGCTGGGAAACGCCGTTAGCCCCAAGGCCCTGCTGCCCCAAGCGCCAGCAAACCGAGGGGGAAAAAGGAGCCGTTCCCCGGGACCCCCCGGCGGCGGGGCAGGCAGGGTGCGGAGCCCCGCTACAGTCACCTTGGGAGAGCCGCCACCACCGTCCGGCCCCTCCCCATCCCCCCCCCGCGGGGCACGCCGGGAAGCCACCCTTTGCGCGTGGCCCGCTGACGCCACAGCGCTGAGCCCCAGTAGCCGCGCACACCAGGTCCCGGGCGGTGGTGGCGCACCCACCTCACCCCACGGCTCCGCTCAGCCGCTAAGCGGAGCGACAGGGAGCACGGAAAAAGCCCACTACTGACCTTCACCGCCGGAAGTAGGCGATATGGTTCCGGGTGAGGGGACGCGGGTCTGAGTGACGGGCGCCACCAGCCCCGCCCCCGACCGTGGATTAGCGGCGCGCGGGGGCCGCCGGGAGCTGTAGTTCCCGCCCCTGCGCGGGGGGTGGCGGTGTCGGCGCGCCCTCCCCGCCCGGGCCCGCGCTGGGCCGCGCTGCCCAATCCCGAGAGCGCGACGGCTTCCTCGGGGCGGCGGCTGCGGGACCCGCGGGAGCTGCGAGGGCCGCGGCTGGCGGGAGGTGTTGTGCGGCCGCTCCGCTCGGGGCCGTGCAAGGTGGACGGCAGCGGTGGCAGGTGAGCGCGGCGCGGCCTGGCGGCCCGGCCCGTGTTTTGTTTCCGTTTCTCCCCGGCGCCGCGAGTCTCATTTCCGTTTCGGGTTCAAACAACGACGAGGCGCCGCGGGGAGGAGGAGGAGGAGGAGGAGAAGAAGAAGGAGAAGGGGAAGGCGGGGGAAGCGGGCGGGGTGGCGGGGGGAGAACCGGGGCCTGCGGGGAGGAGCGGCCGCGCCCGGCCGCGGGTCCGCGCCGGTCGCCGGCCTGGTTGCGGCGCCGCGCCTGTGTAGGCGGCCCCGCGGCCGGAGGAGAGGGCTGGGGCGCCTCCTCCCCAGGGGCCTCGGCCCCTCTGGGCCAGGTCGCCACTCGCCAGACACCCCGCCAGCGGGGGCGATGGAGGCGGCGGGTCGCGGGGAAGGGTCCCTCGGGCAGCGCGGCGGGGCGGGCGGGGAGTGAAAGCGCTCCCGCCGCAGGTCCCGCCGTGGCGGCTCCGGGCGAGTCAGGCGGCCCGGGCCGAGGTCCACGAGTCCTCCCCACGGCGTAGAAACTTCCCTCCGCTTGTAAAAACTTATTTTTGGGAAAAACATAGCAGGGAGTTTGGCATCTTACTTTGTTTGCTTCCTGGTGTTCAGCCAGGTACGTGCTGTACAACAGCTTCTCCCGGTCCGGATTCATCTTCTAACTTCTGACTGTTGATAAGGAGGGAAAACACTTGAAATCTGGCACGACTCCGCGTCGTTTAGTGGTCCACTTTGTCTTAAATCCCAACTGGCTGATAACTTGCAAAAGTCGATCGGTAAAGGATAGGTTGTCTGTTTGTGTTGATATTTACCTGTTCAAATGATAAGAGGGATGGGTAGTACCAAATGTTCCACTAACAACTGCAGCAATAGAGCATCTCAGGAGCACGAATGTCTCCAACAATTGGTCTCCAATATCACTTGAGAATGCATATAGGCTCTTGTAGTTGTCCCCACTTCACGATTGCCTCGTAGGATAATAAACACTAATTCTAGTGGTAGAGTTTGTGCCCCTATCGTGATGGGCTTGTTACTTGCTGAAACCCTTGTGTTCCAGGGAAGAGAAAAGGTAGATGTTAACAGAACAATGGGGTTTCTCCCCTGACTGCAAATGGTGAGCTGTAAAAGATACTGCCATAGCACTGGGCTACTGTGCAGGGAAAAAAGGCTCTGTTAACAAGTGCCTTTTCTCACGTTAGCAGAGGTCTGTATTAGGTATTATGGTCAGGCTCAGGAGGCTTAGTCCCATCTGGACCTATGTATGCTTTCAATCTATGCATTGTCCTGTAGCAACAAACTTTGCTAGACTTTGCATGAAATGGTTATATCATCAGAAGTCTCTCTGTTCTAGCATAGGAAAGGGTGAATAATTTTCCTCATTAGGTTTCTCTAAACTGTCAATGACTGTACACGTTTTCATAGTGATATTTTCCTCTTTCCACCTGTCATCTCCCTGGCTTGCATCTGTGCTCAATGGAACCTCTTTCTATATGAGATGCAACCGCAAATTGCCTTTGAAGAGTGAGTGAACAGTTACTAGTCCGGCTGCCAATTTGGAGTCCAATCCATAAGGACTTCAAATGTACTACCTAATTCTGTATAGTTGCCCTGCTGCTAAAATATTTAGTCACCGTGTATCACTTTGCATTGACCAATATTGACTATTTTGTGCCAGAAATCACTCAAGATGGTGAGTTTTTTCTGCAGGTCTGCACACTTATCTCAAAAAATAACTTGTGAATACGTAAAGGAAAAGAAATCTGAGTCTAACCCCTTTTGTGACCTTACTGGTAAACTTTTTTTTCCCACTGTACTCCTACTTCCTACTCTTTTTCCTATGAGTTGGTAGTGTTATTTATTGTAAAATGTAATATAATTTGGACCTGATCTTTATTGTATGTATTTTATACTTACGATGTATGAAGTGGTTAGTGAAACATGGTATTATAGAAACTATGTCTTTACAGACCAAATGCTGTAATTCTTTCTTTCTTTCCCCCTTATATTCCAACAGGCTGTAGTATTCTCCAGGGTACGAAAATGCAGTGTCAATGAGAAAATCATCACAGAATAGCTTTCCTTTTAGTTGCTAACATACAGCATTAGTTTTGAACTTAACAAGGTGTGATGGGTTAGCCCTTGGCTGGGGGCCAAACCACACACCCCCTCACGCAATTCCCCCCCACCCGAGGATAGGGGAGAGAATTAAAGGGGTGAAGGGAAAAAAGGACTCGTGGGTTGAGATAAGGACAATTTAATAACTAAACTGCAATAATATTGAATAGTATATACAAATATATGAATGAGTGATATACAGTGATACTGCCCCCCCACCCTATGACCAAGACTCAGCCTGTTCCCGGCCTACGATCCCGGAGCAGGGAGAGTCCCAAAACCGCATTCGCAGAACAGAGATAACAGTCCAAACATCCCAGACCAAGAGCTGATGGGGGGGACAGAGAGAAGGCCTTGGGAGAGTGACCACCTGAAGCGAGATGATCTGAAGCGAAAGGGGACCCGGAACAAAAAGGCCCGATATTCTTGGAGGGTTCTCACCTATATACTGGGCATGACGTGTATGTTATAGAATAGATTATTGGCCACTCTGGGTCTCAATCCTGAACCTAAGATGAAATCCTGGGCTAGTAACTGGGGCTGTGCTCCCTCCCAGCTTCTCTGGTCTGCAGACAGCCAGAGAAGCTGAAAGACCTTGGCAGGCACATAAACACTTTTTATCAGCTTTCTTCTGAGCACAAATCCAAACAGCCTCTTGCTCACTATTATGAAGAAAGTTAACTCTGTCTCTGCACCCAGGACACAAGGTGCATTTGTTATGCACGTATCATCAAGTGATCACCTGTGAGAGGGATGTGTGGAAAGATGGGACAGTCATTAATCACTTCATTCTTGAGTTTATTCACCTAAGAGGAAATAATGGATCTTCTGTTTAGCTTCCTGTTGCACTATTTTATGTAAAATGCTGCTTAAATTTACAGGCAGCATCTTTCAGCCTGGCTAGGAAGGTAGTATGTTGCTGAATCTAGATGGCAAAATATGGATAACTTTCAAAGAATTTTCAGAGGTTCTTTGCAACCAGCCACTGAAAGCTTTAGCTGGCCCACAATGAAAACCTTCAGTACATTTGGATGCCACCAAGAAAATCAGCCTATGGACTCTATGCTAATGTCCATTTACAGTCCTGGATTTGCCCCCAGGAACATTTACTTGAGGAACAGGTATCGTCACCTATGTTGTGAAATCTGTATTAGCTTTTGGCTTTATTTTTTAGGTGAATTCTTGTCTTTAAAAAGCTATCCTAGTATGTGGTTTAAAAAAAAAAAGTTTGATAGGACACAACCTGTCATCTAGTTTTGTTGGTCTGTGACTTACAAAAAAAAATTATTTTCTGTTCATAGCTCTTAAGACGTTTTAGCCATGACTAAGAGAGAGGCAGAGGAGCTGATAGAAATAGAAATTGATGGAACTGAGAAACAGGAATGCACGGAAGAAAGGTATGTACTGCCTTTTCTTTTTGAGCTCCTTGGGTTGCAGTTCATTTATTTATTTGTTTTATTTGATTGCTTTCAGATTTGTGGCTGCCCACATTGTTTGGTTATTCAGATTTATTATTGGGTATTGTGAAATACCCAATAATAAAGAATGATTTCTTTATTTCTTCAGAGATGGCTGTGGTTATGAAATAAGTAAGTGTTTTCTATTTTCGCTAGGCTCAACAAGTAATTTTAAACTGGCAGAAGTAACCAACTCACTGTGATCTCTGTAATCCTCCCATGTTTCCAGTTTTTCAGCTTTCTTGCTGAATACAAAGTTCTTAGTTTTGTTTGTGCTTGCTTCACTTTTTCTGTTTCTTATCTAATTAAATGGTGGTTTTCTTGAAGTGGAACTGTAGCCACTATAGGAAATGAGTATAGTGCTATCATGTTCTTCAATCTTAATTGCTTAAATCCCAAACCATTTTGTTGAACACTTCCTACGTTCTTAGTAGTTCTCTTCCCCTACTTTCATGTCTGTAGAAATATGTCTACATGTACATGCTACAAACCTTTCGGCTTCGGTGTATCCTTCTGTGATTGAGATGAACCTTTTCATTTCTCCAGTCCATTGCTTTACTGTTATACAGGGTCATTTTTTTTTAACGGAGAATAAATTATGTTCTGCATCTCTTGACTATTTTGTTGTTAGGGCCTTTGAAACTGTAGATACCAAAGTCTGATGTCCTTAACTTAATTACCTCAACCTGTTTTTTTTTCTTCCTAATGCTTCTCTCCTAATTTTTACAACTGTTTTTGAAAGCACAGAGAGGCAGTTAGTGTTGAATAGAGATAGCTGAGGCTGATAGGCGACTTGCTCTTTAAGAACCTGTTTTGAAGAACTGATCAAAACCACTTATTAGTTTGTTCTTATTTGGAGCTCCTTGTGTTTTTTACTATCTACAAACTGACTGTGTCTGTATGCTTTCTGATTTCCTTCTGGGTAAATGTGGAGAGACCAACTGTCTAAGGTCATTGATAACATTTGATGACAGCACATAACGTTGATGTTTCTGAATGCATGTGCCAATACTGTAATCATCTTAGTGCAGGACAACCATGACACATGACCGATGTTCCCTTCAAGGCTCCATGTTGCCATAGTTCTTTTTGGTTTTCTCTTGTATCCATTAAGCTTATCCTTATGCTGGCTAGCAAAAAGACATGGACAATTAGTCTGCATTTTGTTCTTTTTTTTCCTCTGTTAAGTTTCTGTGTTTGTTTTTAACTTGAATATCTTTTAAATACAGTCTATACAAGGTAAATAGAGTTAGTTTACTCTGTTTGCAAGTTAATAATGTGTAATATACTAGTCATTACTTAATCTCTTGAAAACGGTGATCTGAAAATAATCTTGGTATTTAACCTAGTTTTTTAATGGCAACAGGGTAAAAGAAGAGCTACACAACTGTAAAATCAATGGGACTAGATTTAGTAAATCACTCTACTCAGGCTAAGAGTTTTTTCTGCATGGTATTAAGATTTCAGAGTCAGCATTTACCTTTTGTGCAGTTTACTTCTAACTTTTTTTTAAGCTTTTCTATGCCTTCTATATTAATATGTAGGTAATAATTTGTTGTATTAATTTGGAATTTAAGCATCGTTGAGCAAACCTACACCACAGCGGAATTTGTGAGTCAAGCTATTGACATCAACGAACCAATTGGAAATCTTAAGAAGCTGCTGGAACCCAGACTGCAGTGTTCCTTGGATGCACATGAAATTTGTCTGCAAGATATTCAGGTAAATTGAAAGGCTATGAAAGATTTAGCCTCTTAATGGAGAAGTGTTTTACATACTTTGTCCCTTTCTTCCATTGTTCGTGGAATTCATGCTTCATTTGGTATATTGATTACAATTAAAAGTTTAATTTTATGTCAGGTTCATTATTGTCAGACCATTTAGTATGTACGCAGTAATTCAGTCTGAATAAAATCAAAATACATTCGGGATTCCTGGGGTGAGAAAGCAAAAAATTACCACGTTACAAGTGGAAAGAAGAACAAGGGCAACGACAAATCAATCTTCTCTTGAGGTAGCCCACATCATTTGTTGTTGCCTGAACTTCCATGAGTCTAATCTTGTTTTGAATCTGAAAAAAGCGAGGTTTTTATACTATCCAGGCACAGAGATAGCAAAACATTAGGCAAGAAATTCCCCCCACACGCACTATTTTAACAGGCATCACCACTTTAGACAGCATAACTGTTCCCCATTGTATTTAGATGCATGTTTTATTTGTGGTTGTAATCAGACATCTGTGGCTTCTCCAGAAACAACAGGGAGAATATTGCTTTAAAGACAATGATTTTTAAGAAACTGAGAAAAGGAACTGTAGATACTTTCCACAAAGTGAAGGTACTTCCAGGTATTGCATTCCTTTTTTTTAGGTTAAAAATGTCCCTGTAAGTGAAACTATCTTAAACAGAACAGAGTGGCAAGTTTCAAATTCCAGTCAAATTCTTTCTGTCATGTATTGTGTCTAAAAATATTTGCGTGCTTCTTAATAAAATTTGCTGCAGATACCAAGTGTTTCTAAAGTTTTAAGGAGACTAAGTTTCTTGTAATTGTGAGACTAATACATAACTTTTTATTGCTTTTATCAAGCTGGACCCAGATCGAAGCCTTTTTGATCAAGGGGTAAAAACAGATGGAACAGTGCAACTCAGTGTGCAAGTAATATCTAGGCAAGGTAAGCAGTTATGTTTGTCTGTTGTACAGACAAATTAATATTGTAGGAGTGTTTGTGAGTAAACCTAATCTCTTCCTATTTCTAGCTGTAAAATTGAGAAAATCACTGAACGGTCACATAGCTTCAGAATGTCTCCTTCATTATGTACTGTGGTTGTAAGTAGTAGTAATTAAAATAAATGTTCATGGACTGATGCTATTTGAAATGCTTTTTATTGTAACTTCATATTGATTTCTAAGTAAAAAAAAAAAAAAAAAAAAAAAAAAAAAAAAAAAAACAAAACCAAACCCAAACAAAACTGGCTCAAATAGCGACAGTTAACAGTATGAAGCTGTAGGACAAGTAGTTACTCATACCAGACCAAGTATCTAAGCAAGCAAAAGATTTTTGTCGAGGTAGGTGCCAGTTTCATCTTTGTGAGGTGAGTGAGCTTGTGTGCTTTGTGAGTGATTAGATTATGAGAGTATATATAGCTAATTGAAAATTGGTATAAAACGCTGGGATTACTAGTAGATGTCTGTTTTCTTTGGATGAAAAGTCAGAGTAAACCATTGTGACAGAGGAGCATTAAGCAGGTGGGTAGGGATTTGTTGATTCATAGTTTTCATTTGTGTTATCATGTATGACAGGATTTCCCCTTGTTGAATCTTCAGGAGTTAGTAGCTTCATTGTTTTGCTTTTTGTCCTATTTTTTTTTCCTTTGCCCCCTCTATGTCTGGAGAGGAAGAACTGTCACTGCTCACTGAAGGCAACATTCATGTTGGGCTCTGGGAACAGCTACAGATGTTTGTTGCCATGTTTTCAAACAAGCACTGACAAGAAGTTCCTACTAGAGTGGGGTATCTTTGATTATCTGTTTTGAGTAATGTCAGCAAAGCAGATTAGCAAAATTGGGGAACACATTTTGTTTTCTTTTGGCTTCGGTGTAGGTTAGACAGAAGAAAGCTTTTCTGGTTTGTAGTAACAGTATTAACACTGATGATTTGCATTTAATGCAGAGTGTCAGGTGACTAGTGCTAGGTTGAATCCTCAGTTTCCCATATGCGTAATGAGGATTGAACTACCTTTCTGGTTTTAAAAATGGAGTAGAAATATCTTTCAGGGAACTAGAATAACTGCTCTTAATTCATGCCCAGTAACTTGTAGTATGCGGTGCTCAGACTTATGTTTTCAAAAAGATGGAGGTGATAAATATCCTCACTATTATCTGCCATTTTCTTCCTGTGGGTTTTTTTTTTCTTCTTTAGTGTAAAACTGAGATGCATGAACATATAGCACAAGGAACTTTTTTTTTTTCTTCTCTGTCTCTCTCCTTAAAAAAAACACCTGAGTACTAAGTACTTTTGTATAAGTTCAGAACAATCCTCAGTGTTGTTTTTCAGGCGGTGATACTTGACACTTAGGCAATTCATAAGAAATCTGTCTGTTGAAGGCACGTAAAATGTGGCAGGACAGAATATCAGAAAACAAACAGCATGGCTATAAATAATAAAAGGAAGGAAATGGTCTTGTTACTCTGATTGCAGTGTCCCTTTGAGCCAGAGGGCAAAAAACAGCTTCTTATGCCATCCGTGTATTTTTCTTGTATGGATGAGGTATTGAAAGATTCTCGATTTACTTATTTTTCCACAACTTGTGGAAAGTAAGTTCAAAGGAATAAACACCAGCTGAAATACGGCCATTGTAGTTCTTTTATAGCATTTCATACAAAGATATCTTAATATAAGTTACAGCAGATAAAATATCAGTCTTATTATTTTACTAGAAAAACTATTATGTCACTCCACCTTACCTGAACTCCTTTTTCCTAGTTTGAAGAATGGAGATGTATATGGTTTTCCTGCATATGGTTTGTGAGAACAGCACTTTTGAGTGCAGCCCTGTTCTGTACTTCACTGAACTAACCCTCTTGCAAGTCTATGGAGTTCGGAATAACTGTGTTACATTGTATGTCAAAGAATTTGAAAAAAAGCTTTAATTTTGAAGACCTCCATAGCAAATATTTTGGTCTCTCTTTTTTTTTTCTTTAATCTAGACACGTCATATCTTATCAAGGCATTCTCCTGTCTGTCTGACTATAGATAATATCAGATTAGCATTTTGCCATCCTTATGTTGTTAAGCTTGATAGGTGTTTTTTTTCCAAAGATATGATAAAATGGATTCTGACCGTATCTTTAATTGGTTACTTTTTTTTTTTTTAATAAAAAAAATGGGTAGAGGGGGAGGGAAGATAAACTTTTCAGGTTGTAAATTCCGGTGCCAGGTGTGTGGTGTAGGTTGAAATCTTTTTTTGGAAAACTTCAGAGGTGGAAGATCTGGCTGGTAGTCTGTCACCTGAAGGAATCTTTTCTTGCTTTTTCTACTCTCTTAATTAATAGAGTAGAGGCAAGCTTGAATGGGAATACTTGCAACGCTTTTTCTAGATGAACTGTGGGAGACAGAGATACTAGATTGAACGGGCTAGACTGGGAGCAGTGATCTCTGACAGTCATTGGTTTGAGCAATAGAAAGAGAGACACCAGTGTTATGGACGTGGACAGTCTAGTTTTGCTTTCTATTTCTCATTGTTTGCAAAGTATAGGAACAGGTAGTCCAGTTAACCTGCCATGCAAGTCCTTCACGTACCACATTTACAAACCTAAACGAGTTAAGGCTGTGTTTGTGAATGAAAGTGTCTGTAGCAGCTGCTTATGTTGAGCTCAGTTCTGTTATGCACACCCAAAGCACACCTGCAAGTTTAATATTTTCCCAAACAGATACTATTCCACCTACTTTTAAAATGCTTGACTGACATAAGAAGTTAGTGTCCAGCTGCTTTGAGAATTTCTGAGCCTGTGTATGTAGCTGTACTATAGATACTTAAGACAGATGTTGGGACTAAGTGGTGGTTAAGCACAAAAGGTTTTTTGGATTTAGGTAGCTAAAGTCCAAGTTTTGTTTTAAGTGTGTAACTCCTCATTTTACTGTGGTTTCTGAAGTGTTTTTTGCAATAACTAGGCTTTTATTGTTTTTAGTATGTAAAGGAACAATTCCTAAGTGTAGTGAAACATACTGGTTTAGATTAAAGGTGCAGTTTGACTCATGTCCTGTCTCTGGCTGTGGTTAATACTAGACGTTTCAAGGACAAAAAACCCCAGGTTGCTTGTAGGTCAGTCTTAACCTTAGTATATTCTTTAGCTTCAGACAATTAGCAGTGAAGGACCTTGTGCTGGCAACATCTGGACATATCTTGATAGCTAATGTCGTTGAATTTTTGTACTTTTTGTGCCATTTTATACTTCTGGGGTGTGTGACATTGTCACATTGTGTTCCACAACTTACATGCTGTCCAAGGAAGACTGGATATCTGTTCTCTTATGCAGTAGGTAAAGGGAGAGATGTGAAAAGAGATGCAGACAAGCTCAGTGAATTAATGTTGGTCTAACACTGCAGTAGGTTAGGTGGCAGACTGTTTCTTCACAACATTTTTACTTATAAGCTGATTCCTCCACAGAGACTAATCACTTTGATCTCCGTGTTTGCATTATGGATAAAGCAGTAGATTCACAGTTCTTTTGACATGTAGTTATTCAACAGACAGTGAATTATTTTGTAGTTATTTGACAAACAGTGAATTATTTTGTTGAGCAATAGTGAACTGTTCCTCTCTAGAAGCTCTTTTTCTTTACTTTCCTTTTTGAAGATCAAAAATAGAATCTTAACCCTTAGTGTTTTCCCTTACCTGTTTCTATCTGACTTTGAAACAAGCCTGTGCTGTGCATGTTAATCTTAGATGGCCTAGATAAAAGACTTACTCTCCTAAGTAAGGTGCTTGTTTGCTTTTTCTTCATGTTTGCTTCTTCATGTAATCAACCACTTGCTGGTTGTCTACATCTATTTTCCCTTCCTTAATTTCATATTGCTGCATGTTGTACTTACAGTCTTTGTAGTGGTCCCTTTCACATATGTTTCTCAAGCTGAATTCCTTTTAAAGTCTAGGGGAATACTTGTCTGAAAAAGACTTGGTTTGTTCTTACTTGTACTACAGGTAAGTATTCCACTTGTTTTCCCTTATAAACTATGAATGAATTCTGGTTTTAGCTTTTAAGACTGTCACCTACAGAATTTACAATCTCACACTGAGCTTTAATATAGATTAGACAGGAGGGACCCAAAGCAATACCTTGCAGTACAAGATACAGAAGTTATTCTGGCCATGTGATGTTCTGTGAATCCTGCTTTCAACTGCCTAACCCAAGTCAAGGCTTTCCAAGTCATAATAAAATGGAATTTTACAGATACGGTTTTTTTAATGTGCAAATGTTTAATGAAAATCTCGTAGGTGTAGTTGTTAGTTGTTATTATAATGGAACTTATATGTCATAAAAATTGAAATAATTTTTTTCTGTTTGGCATATTATAATGACAAGAAAAATCTATGCGATGTCAGAAATCTGGTGAGGCACCAGTTGGACAAAATACCTTCTCAGAATATGACAGAGAAGGCGGTAATACAAAGCATTAGTAACATTAGTGAATGTGTTCTTTATTTCTACAGAATAGATACAGGCATGTTTTCCAACTCTGTGGTCTGGTATCTTAGATGACAGACAAAACATGAATATCTCATGAAGCTTAAAACATGAAAAAATTTCTAGTTTTCTTTTAACTTTCTGTTGAACGCACTGCCTTTTGCAGAGTGCAGAAAGAAAATATTGACTCCTGTGTGTGGACAGAGATATCAGGGAAATATTATGAAGGCTGAAAGAAATGCCTCTTGGTTGAGGAAAAGAGGTGGATGCTTGTTCTGGGTTTTTTGGGGTTTGTTTGTTTTTTTATTTGGTTTGGTATGTTTCTTACAGACCAAAATACTTGTTCTTTGTGCCCACATGCTGAACATTCTGTTCAAGATCTGTGGAATGGATCACCTAAATAGAAGAGGAAGCTGTAATACTGGGGGAAGAAAGAGGGACAGCTTTGTATTCAGCTTACTAAAGTGTGTGCTGTACAATAGAACATGTCATTCTAATTTAGGACACTTGCAGAGATTTGATGATGCTTTTGTGTGATGCTTCTTTCCTGAGTATGCTAACACCTGTTAATTGGAAAGCTTTCAAACAACATTTTTGTTATACTTGCGTTACTATCTTTACGTTTTGTGTTTGTTCTTTCTGTACCTAGGGATAGAGCCCAAGTTAAACATCCTTGAAATTGTGAAGCCTGTGGAGACTGTGGAGGTAGTGATTGATCCGGATGCTCATCATGCAGAGGCTGAAGCTCACCTTGTTGAGGAAGCTCAAGTGATAACTTTGGATGGAACAAAACATATTACAACGATTTCAGATGAAACATCTGAACAAGTAACACGATGGGCTGCAGCGTTGGAAGGCTACCGAAAGGAGCAGGAGCGCCTTGGAATACCCTATGGTAATAATACGTGACTCTATGTGTGCATGTGTGCGTGTGTTCAGGTAGGGGCTGGGTTCTTCCCTTTGTTTGGGGTATTGGTGCTTTTCATAAATGATAGTTAATTTTAGTTATATGATTAAAGTGCTCCAATACCTCAGAGAAGGCTTCTTATGGTATGGGTAAGTACAATGCAAATATTTGCATAAGAGAAGGCTAAAGAGAAGTAGAATCAAGGCTTGTAATAGTTTTGTTAAAATAATGCTTTTTGCTCCATAACCTGCTTGTCATTGCAGTTTGCTTTTTTCTTCACCTCCTTAAAAATGTTTGTGTTAGTAATACAGCGCTTTTTCATGTGTGCCTGAATTTGAACTAGATTGAACTCAGTACTTGGTGGGGCTTGCCTCTAAAGATACTGAAACAAATTGTTCATAGGTTATAGGATGCTGAGTACGGTGTTAAATCAGATTTTGCAGGGAAAGCCATACTTGACTTCAACATACTGGAAAAAAATAATTCAGAACTGAATATGAGTATACTGGTAGATCATGATCTTTTTTGAATTAATGTAGTTACTTAGCAGGCTGTAAATTTAATGTTATCTTAGAAAAAGCATCTCTGAATGCTTGCTTAGGATTTAACTGAAACTGTGGTTTTAGACCTACATCAAGTTCAGGAGATTATCCAGCAGAGTTGCTTGTCGTGACTTGCAAAAATGTACTGCATCTACAGAAGCTGTAGTATCTAAGCATGCCTGAAAAACTGGAATATATTTGGCAAGTGGGATATTTGAAAGTATTTAAGAATTCCAGTGAAGTCACAGGTCTTTGCAGGACATGCAACTAGCCAATATTTTGAACATATCTTTGATAACTAAAGCAATGGCTTTTTTCCTGCCTTTTTGTTGTTCTCATTGGCAAGCAACAATGGAAACAGGGGAGGTGCCTGAGGGCTGGAGAAAAGCAAATGTCACACCAGTCTTCAAAAAGGGCAAGAAGGAGGACCCGGGTGACTATAGACCGGTCAGTCTCACCTCCATCCCTGGAAAGGTGATGGAACAACTTATTCTCGATGCTCTCTCTAGGTATATCAGGGATAAGAAGATCATTAGAGGCAGTCAACATGGCTTCACCAAGGGGAAGTCATGCTTGACCAACCTGATAGCCTTTTGTGAGGATATTACCAGGTGGACAGATGATGGTAAAGCAGTAGATGTGGTCTATCTCGACTTCAGAAAAGCATTTGACACCGTCTCCCACAGTATCCTTGCGGCTAAACTGAGGAAGTGTGATCTGGATGATTGGGTAGTGAGATGGATTGTGAACTGGCTGGAGAAAAGAAGCCAGAGAGTTGTGGTGAATGGGATGGAGTCAAGTTGGAGGCCTGTATCTAGTGGAGTCCCCCAGGGTTCGGTACTGGGACCTGTGCTGTTCAATATATTCATCAACGACTTGGATGAGGGAATAGAGTGCACCTTCAGCAAGTTTGCTGATGATACGAAACTGGGAGGAGTGGCTGACACGCCAGAAGGCTGTGCTTCCATCCAGTGAGACCTAGACAGGCTGGAGATTTGGTTGGGGGAAAATTTAATGCAATTTAACAAGAGCAAGTGTAGAGTCTTGCATCTGGGCAAGAACAACACCAGGTTCCAGTATAAGTTGGGTACTGACCTGTTGGAGTGTAGTGTAGGGGAGAGAGACCTGGGGGTCCTGGTGGACAGCAGGATGACCATGAGCCAGCACTGTGCCCTTGTGGCCACGAAGGCCAATGGCATCCTGGGGTGTATCAGAAGGGGGGTGGTCAGTAGGTCAAGAGAGGTTCTCCTCCCCCTCTACTCTGCCCTGCTGAGACCTCATCTGGAATATTGTGTCCAGTTCTGGGCCCCTCAGTTCAAGAGGAACAGGGAACTGCTGGAAAGAGTCCAGTGCAGAGCCACGAAGATGATTAAGGGAATGGAGCATCTCCCTTACAAGGAAGGGCTGAGGGAGCTGGATCTCTTTAGCTTGGAAAAGAGGAGACTGAGAGGTGACCTTATTAACGTTTATAAATATGTGAAGAGTGAGTGTCAGGAGGATGGAGCCAGGCTCTTCTCTGTGACATCAAGTGATAGGACAAGGGGCTATGGGTTCAAGCTGGAACATAGGAGGTTCCACTTGAATATGAGAAAAACTTCTTTACAGTGAGGGTGACAGAGCACTGGAACAGGCTGCCCAGAGAGGTTGTGGAGTCTCCTTCTCTGGAGACATTCAAAGCCCGCCTGGATGCGTTCCTGTGCGATCTGATCTAAGTGTTCCTGCTCCAGCAGGGGGATTGGACTAGATGATCTTTCGAGGTCCCTTCCAATCCTAACATTCTGTGATTCTGTGAAACAATTCTGAAATAGCTTTCATCGTGCTATGTCTGTTGATAATCCGGGATTTGATGCAGAATGTTTGGAAAGAAGAAAAAGTGAGGCGTTATCAGGAGCAGACTGATATTTTTCAGCATGCTCTCCTATTAACATAAGAAGAAAATTACTTAAAACCATATTGTTGTTGTGTTGAATAGTGTTAATAAACTTTAATAATGTTGCTGCTTTAAGAAAACCCTATAACCCACAACGGTGACTTTAAAAGTTTAATGTCTTTTGTGTCATGGGAGTGCAGATTTTCCAGGAAAATCGTACTAGTTCGTTACGGAAGAGGTCTCTCTATTAAGAATAATAGTGTCCTCTCAATATGAGAAAAATGTGCTAAACTGCCTTCCTAGAAAGAATAGAATTTTAGATGTTACCTGAGTTGACGTTGCAAGAACTTGGGTTGAAAGACACCACTAAGTTCTATGTTATGATACAGTCAGAAGTTTCTGAGAATAAAGAGTGTTCTTAAGGTTCTTACGTAGTCTCTCAAAAAACCCTCCTTTTTTTTTACCCCCATGGAACCTTTTTTTCCCTTTCCATCTTCCCAATAAGTAACACCACTCCGTCAGCATTTTAAGAGGAGTCAACTTTCCATCCAGTCAGATTTGGTCACGGTAACTACACTTCTTGATGTGTACCACTGCTGGACTTTAACTGAATAGCAGTACTGACTGGCTAGAAGCAGGCCCTTTTTAAAAAATAAATTAATAAATAGGGAACAAGAACCACCTAAGTAAAGTTTGTTTGTTTGTTTTTTTTTAAGGCCTTCAGAAAAAGTCGTACAAAAAAATTAACTCTGGGTTACGCCTGTCTGAATGCTGTGGATAAGTAGCCACTTGTGTTTCATTCTTGTTGTCAGTTACAGTAAGGATTAGCTTTGACTCCTCAGTGAGGAGGAACCTTGCAGTTCCTTTTGGGATGATTTGCAGTTTTCTCTCTCCCTTCCCAGACCCAGTGCAGTGGTCAGTAGACCAGGTGCTCCACTGGGTGGTGTGGGTGATGAAGGAGTTCAGCATGACTGACATTGACCTCAACGCACTGAGCATTCCTGGGCGGGAGCTCTGCAGCCTCAGTCAAGAAGACTTCTTCCAGCGCGTCCCACGGGGAGAAATCCTCTGGAGCCATTTGGAGCTTCTTCGAAAGTGTATGAGAGATTTTTCTGGAACTGATTTTACATATTCCCTCTCTTTCTTTCTTTCTTTCTTTCTTTCTTTCTTTCTTTCTTTCTTTCTTTCTTTCTTTCTTTCAGATGAGACTGATTGTGAGCTGTTATTTTTCCTCTATTTAATATTGTCAGTAAAAACAAGGGTATCAACACAAGATAACAGGAGAATATTAGTGAGAATGTCTGCTGTTATGAAACATGTCTGCATACTAAAGACTGTTCACTTGTCTTTCATCAAACTTCATAACTAACAGGAAATAGTGACTGATGATTCCTCCTTTGTTTTAATAAAGATTTTTTGTTTGTGCATCTCCTGAATTTGACAGTTTTATAATTAAAGATTGATTGTGAGTTATTTAATGTACATCTCTGTCATATAGAAGTGAAGATTATTAAGCATCAGCAATGAAATTCTTAGGTTGTACACAACACAACTGATAAGTGATGCACTGTATGCATATGATACTATAATGTATATATGTATTTTAGGTTTGCCATGCATGGATGTAACTTGGCAAACTAAAAACTATTTCTTTCATTTACATGATATAGCTAAAGGTTTTAGGGGATCGAGAATGAATAAGATACCTTGAAATTCACTATGTCCTTATTTCTGAAAACTGAATGACAGACGTTAAGTGTCTCTGCTCATAAGAGCGTGAGCTATGCATTTCTCTTTCAAACTGGTACCAAATTTTGACTTTTTTAGCTGTATGAAATATGAAAGTTTTTGATCTCCAGGTGACTTGAAATTTGTGGGTTAAATAAAACCTTACTAGGTTTTTTTTTTTTCTAATGTGCAGATGTGTTGGCTAGCCAAGAACACTCTGGAGAAATAGCAACTGTTACTATTGATCAGCGTAAGTACTTCTGCCAGCAGTTAATTCACACAATTAATTGTTTGCAAGTTTGGTACTGTACTTTGGTTCAGCACTTTAATAGTACAACATTCAGAAAATCACTTGAGACAGTAGTTTTCCGTGGTGAGGAGGACATATTTTAAACTTCAAAGCAAAATTTGAGGTTTCTCGATATTTTGTTATTGTCTGAAAGGTAGTGTATGACCTGAACCATGGAAGTTTCTAACTTTCATTTTGGATGGTACGTTTTCCACCCTCTTGAAATAAGCTGTCTAGGATACGTATTTGAGGTCTTGAGTTGTTCTGGTTTTTTAGGTTATATATTGCATTAATGAATAGATATATTAAAATGTTATGATTTAAAAAAACAAATGTTTCCAAAAACTGAAAGTGAGTGAAGAAGAGAGGACTTCTTTAGAAACCAATACTCGAAAAAATGCATTAAGGCACCTTTCCAGTTACTTGATACTCATTCTTCCAACTGAAGCATTGTCATCAATTATTAAAATTAATCAATTTTAAGAAGACTTGTAAGCAGCCTATATGTTAAATAGACCATGTATTACATCCTGGGTTTGTGTCTAGTTAAAGCCACCTGGATTTAGGCATTTGTATCCTCTTATACCATTGCAATAGAAGGGTATTTAATTGCTGTTTGAATGGCAGGGAGGGTTGTACAGTGACTATAGAGAAAAATGTGTTAGGGTAGATCATATGGGAACAGCATGAAGATGAAAACAAAGGCATGAGAGGCGTTGGGGTTTTTAATGGAAACGTAATACACATGATAGTAAACTGAAGATCATGTTTTATCTATAATGAAACATCTCTGCTATGAGTCTAAAACCACAATTTCCACTAAAAGAGGTAAAAAGTCTTTAAATTTTTCCTTGCATTGTGACTTATACAGTGAGTCTTTTTAGCAAAGGAAAAAACTAGCTCCTAGATGTTATTAAGATACAGGTAATAAATAATATATGCCAATTTCTATGCCAGCAATTTATAATTTATGTTTTGCGATGTTCTCTGCTTTACAGCTGTGCAAATTATTCCAGCATCTGTACAGCCTGCTACCCCAACCACCATTAAAGTAATAAACAGCAGTGCAAAGGCAGCTAAAGTACAGAGAGCTCCAAGGATCTCTGGGGAAGACAGAAGTTCCCCTGGGAACAGAACAGGTATTGTCTCAATTACTTTTAAATGCAAATGCAGTAAACATTCATTTATTTAAATTGCAGTTTCGTAGAACACATCATTGTCAGTCTAAATGTGAGGTTTGTAGAAGTCCATGTGGTATGAAGGGAACCGTAGCTACAAAATATATCACAAGTGCATGCAGACTCTAAGGCTGGTTAAGCTCGCACAGGCACTATGTTAATGTAGTGCTGCAGCTTTTAAGTTCTGCAGTAAATAAAATGCATAAAATTGTTTCTTTTCCTACCACTTAACAGTCTGTCCTCTCAAAACCACTGCATAACATTTGTTCAAGCTTTTAACTTCTTTCCATTTTCCATGTGCAGAAAGGGGAGAAAATAAACTCTCGTGTAGAATTCTAGCCTACCTACTACTTGCTGTACTTGCTGTACTTGTTCCCCTCCTCCTCTCCCCCGCAATTTGGCAACTTTAGAATTTAGCAAGCTTTGGAATTTTTGTTTTATTAGATGAATGCACCTTCTGGAAAACTGCACACTAAATCTGCAGTTTATTTTTGGAATTAGTTATTCATATATGCTCTCTGATAATTAATAACTCCATTTCTTTATCTTATTTTTTCTTGCTATCATTTTTGCTTTGGTTCTCTCTAGTGTTGTGATTTTTTTCTGTTAAATACTTTCCTCTCCTTCCCCTTGAATTTCTATTTGTTCTAAATTCTCAGTAAAAGTCTGTTATGATGTCATTCAGGATTCTTAGGCCAAGATCTTATCAGCTGACATCAGTGGGGAATGCTCTGTGCTTCTCCCTTTAGACATTAGGTCTGCTATCTCTGTATCTCATTGAGAATTTAGGAATTTAGCTGCAGATACTTGAGTTAAAAATAAATCTTAATGATTGGACATGAAGGATGTTATATTGACATAAGCTGAAGTTTCGGAGGTTTTTTTATATTTCAAATATTTCATGTTGAAAACTGGAGACTGAAATACTTAAAAAAAAAAAAGACTTCTATTATATATGTGTGCCTGTGTGTATGCCTGAAGAGGAATAAGCAGTTCTTGCTAATTCTGTTCTATTTTAGGGATAGATATGTGTCTAAATGACTGTGTGTAGTGATATATAATTTTTTTTCTTAAGTTCTAGGGACACATTTATGAGAAATCTTGATGATTTCTTTCTGTATTCATCAGTTTCTTTTTTAGTAGATTAATACTGATGACTTTGCAGGAAAATGTTTGCAAAAGAATAATTAGAAGAAAATAGGTGAGAGTTTTCCTTCCATCATGTATTCTATGTTTGTCTGCTTTAACATGTTGGTTGAAAGTTTTAGCTATGAGGGGAGCATAAAAGGACTAATTGAAATGGATCTTGTTATTCCTGTTTCAACAGGGAACAATGGCCAGATCCAGTTGTGGCAGTTTTTATTAGAACTTCTCACTGACAAAGATGCTCGGGACTGTATTTCTTGGGTTGGTGATGAAGGAGAGTTTAAATTGAATCAACCTGAACTGGTAGCGCAAAAGTGGGGACAACGTAAAAATAAACCCACGATGAACTATGAGAAGCTTAGTCGAGCTTTGAGGTAAGAAACTTGAGGAACTGATGAGGTATGAACTGATCTGCTTCCACTTGACTACTTTAACTATCATAATGTAAGAGTTGCGGCTTTTTTAGTAAAGGTATAAACAGATCCTCTGAAGCTCCTCCTTCCCATCAGATTATACTAGTCTCAGGGCAAGGTATCTGTTGGGGTTTTTCTTCTGTTTTTTTGTTTTTGTTTTTGTTTTTTTTTAAATTTTTTATTATTTTTAAATAAGCTAGTACAATAACTTCTTGAAAATATATTTTCTTTTTTCAAGATTACTGAACACTGACATGATATAGGTAGTTCATTTTCAGAAATATATTTTGTTTGATGTGTCTTCAGCATTTATGCTTTCAGAAGTGTATGACACTATTGACTATGGGTGAAAGATACAGAAATATGTTAATACTCTGAATTACTGCCTTATTTTTTTATTTTCCAGTTTACTTGTTCGTGTTCCTTGTGGACCTCTCTGGTCCAAACTCCTAGCCAAAGCAGGGCTTTTCCAGTAGAGCTGCTCCCTAGCCTGTGTTGTTGCAATACCATTCTCATATTTCTAACCTGCTTTTATGAATCTGTGCATTTGTGTACTGAAGGTGTATGTGAAAACTTTCCGGAACATAAAAAATATGTAAATGATGCTAATGTTTTTTGAGTTTTATCATCAAACTCCACAGAAGATCTCAAAAGCAGCTGAAGAAGTTTAGAATAATGTTCTTATCACTGGGATATTAAACAGATGTTTGAACAGTAATTTGCATAAATCACTGTTAGAGACATTTTGCATTTATATTTTAGTCACAGAATTACAGAAATCACAGTCTTCAAAATGTTGCCATTTTGGCAGCTGCATCAATATTGACATGTTTTCTAAGGCTTTAATATTTGAAGAGATGTTTAATGCGTCTTGCTACTCCCATGATAAACACTGTCGCCGAGCTAAAGTTTTATTAAATGGTAATATGTTTTGTTTACTAATGTACTGAAATTACTCAGTTGTTGAGTAATACAGAAAATTATGTTGATATTATTGAGAAATGTGCTGGCTCTTCTGCCCCGCTGTAGGCAGTATAGAAACTAGGGCAGGGTGAAGAAAGAGCAGCTTTTTTTTGTTATGTACACCTTGGTAAATTTTCTAAAATCAGTATCTGTTTAGTCATCCCGTAGAGAAGTGAGGCTTGAAGAAAAATAATACATCTGTATTATTCTGAAACAAAGTTTTCATGTGACTCAGAACATTCCAGTAATTAAGGTTTTGTAACTTTGCCTCAGTATGTATTTTTATTTTAATTTGCTGTATTTTGGAATAAGCAAATGGTGTAGTCAGAAATGCGTTCAACATAATACTGAAAAAATCCTCTTGCCACATTGCCTCAACTCTAACTTGAGTAGTTCTAGCATGAGATGTAGGAACCTTGCATGGTTTTGGGCCTTTGCATAGATGCAGAATAATGTCTCGTGCTCCTTTTCTTTTCTGATGTATCAGTAATGCAGACTAAATCACTTAATTTATTCTGTTTTGTAAAGCATTTTCCTACAGCATTATTTTGAGACAGGCATTATTGTACAGGATTGTACAACAAATTTAAATGCTCATACAGAGTTAAATAACTTTAAAAAATTAGTCAGTGTAATTTTGACATATGGCCACATTTTATAAGCTCTGGCTTTCTGCAAATGCTTCGTATTGACTGAGATGAGCACAGGTCCCAATTTCTCTGTGTCCAGTACCCTGTCATATTCGACATGAATGCCTGCCCAGTCTTCCCACACTCTAAACTAAACTGTGTTTCTCTGAGCTGTAGTGGATGCAAGCAGGATATTACTCATCCTTCTCCGATTCTGCCCAGTACTGCTAGACTGTACTTCAAAGCTGAACATAAATTATCATCCCACCCTCTAGGTTGCAGGGCTCATCTACCCGTTATAACTAAACCTAATTGCCTCACTAGGAGGTTGAATGTGATGAACGCCATACAACAACAGATCCTTCAGCTGGTGCCAAGAAGATGCTCTGGAGCATAGGGCTGGCATGGAGAAGGGCTGGGTGGCTGTGGAGTAGTTCTTAAGAACAAGCATAATGATGTGGAGAAGAAAACAGAGAGCAGTTGAGGGAGACACAGGTGTTAGCTTTGGGGGGTGGAGTGAGGAGAAAGACTGAATAGGAAGTTTTATGTAACTGTGTGTCATTCAGGAGAAAGGTGAAGGAGAGCTTTGGTAAATGGACCAAACTTTCTTTATCCATAGAGCAACCACAAGCTATTCTGGCAGTTCTACTCCGTAACAGAACTCTGTGGCTTCGTGCATGATAACAGTAACCAGCAGGCTTGCCAACATTTTTTTCTACATAGAGACTCTCTCATCCTATCTTTGCATTGGTCCTGTTGCTTAGATCCTGACCCTCAAAAGTAAGAAGTTAAAAGGCTTTCGTTTAGAATCTTAGGTGTCCGAAGAAATTTGGTTGGATTCTTAGTAAGTTACCTCTTTTCTGCTAGAGATGGGAGGCAGAAGTTAGTCTTTTAATTGACTTAATTTTGCTTGTGAATGAGAACCGTCTTTGCTTTACAAGCACGTTACTCAGAGGATTGAGTTTTAGACAGTCAAGAAATCTGCGCTCATTTGTACTATATTTGGGTGATGGTTCTGAGGAAATTTTAATTGGTTTGATTTTTTCCAAATTTATCACAAGCTTGTGATAAAGTCCAAGCTATGTCCCAGCCTCTTGGGTTTACTTAATGAGAAATGTGACATGTTCTATTAATGCCTGCAGTGAGACAAGGTCAACAACAAAACTGTAAAATTCTAACTTCTCTTTTATTGGTATCACCTAAACTTTTACATGTCTGGAGTACAGTCGGTCGTATAGACTATGTTATCTTTCCTGCGTTTCTGCCCAGTCTGATAATTCTTTTGTGACACAAAAAAACCATTAATTCTTTTGTGATACAAAAAGGCATTAAGTTAGAGAAGTCACTTTTAGTTGTAAATTAAGGCAAAAGATGTAGTTTTGCTAGCGTATGATCTATGTTAAAAACCCTTAAACATGCTTTTATAGTTTTACTTTCATCTTTGGAAACAATAGGGAGAGAATGGCTGCTTTAGTATCATAGAAACTACAATGCTGGTTTTCAAACGTTTCCCAACGTTATTTTTTTCCTCAGAAAAGCAGAGACAAGTAAAGAAAGCAAAGGACAATAATGGGGGGGGGGGGAGTCAACATTTTCTTATGAAGGCAAAGCACTATACAAAACTACTTCCCCCCCAAGCTGTTTTTAAACTGCTCCAAGACCTTACTTTCTGAACTGGTGCTTCTGACTGCCTGTGAAATAATTACTGTGTTTTTTTGTTTTTTTTCTTTTTACAGATATTACTATGATGGAGACATGATCTGCAAAGTGCAAGGCAAGAGGTTTGTATACAAATTTGTCTGCGACTTGAAGACTCTCATTGGGTACAGTGCTGCAGAGTTGAATCGGTTGGTCACAGAATGTGAGCAGAAGAAACTAGCCAAGATGCAGCTCCATGGCATTGCACAGCCAGTTACAGCAGTGGCACTAGCTACAGCGTCCCTGCAAACAGAGAAAGATAATTAAGCACTAGGACCTGAAACTGGGAGCCTGAGGCCTTTCCTGTGCAACTAGAGCACTTGCTGCTCCTTACCTTTATCAGAATTGGAAACTTCTTTTGTTCCTTGATAATACAATATAGGGCATGATTTTCTATAAAGAACTGGGACTCACATAAATTTGGATCTTTTAACAATGTATATTTCAGTATAAGTTAAGGGATCACCACGACTTCTGCCACTTTGAGTCAAGGCCTCTGTGGTATGCAATCTGAAATCGGTGAGAAAGGTTGAACTGATCAGCACTCTCTGTCCACAGTAGTACAAAGTAATTTTTGCAGTGCTTGTAACAAAAATGAAGTACCTACAGCAAGTAGGCTGATCAGTTGTCTGAACTCGGTCCTTTCCGGTCTTTTGTCCTCTGCTGAACTACCAAATGGCATTTGATGCTTTTGGAGTTAAACCTGTTCATTATTCTCATTTAATCAAGCAGAGCCAAAAGACACATTAACTATTACAAAGCATCAGGTTTCTAAAATAGCTTCCATGTTTATAAGCAGAAGAAACTAGGACTAGGCCGAGCTGAAGATCAGTGCTGAAGAAGGAGATCCAGGTTTACCTCTGGCTTAGGTAAAAAGCCAGTTATGAGTATTTCTTTGTAATATGTAGATAATATGCATATATGAGGGCAAGTACTTACCTGTTTTGAAAGACATGTTAACGCTAGCCATTTAGCAAAAAGCAAAGACAAACTTCTTGCCGCCACTGCTGCCCCCCATCAGGTGATTTGAAAACTTGAAAAAATAGCCCTCACCCAAAGAGTAGTTTGTTTTGGTGGGGTTTTTAATGCTCTGTTCTGCAAGGTGCTTATACCTGCACAGTAGGCAACCTTAGTAACTGAAGACTTAAGTTGATCACAGTCAGTAGTCCCCCTTTAGAAACAAAATGCAAGTTGAAAATAGTTTTACAGAGAACTGAAGTTTGATTTCCAAATTATTGTACAGTCTGACATATCAAAATACAAAGATATATTTTTTTATTTAAAATTGATTTCTTTCTGAACTTCAAGTGATGTTTTTGAAGCTTCATAAGCCAAATGCATGCTCCAGAGCTGGGTGCAATTTAAAGTCTGAATGATGAATAGAAATAGTTGAAATGTATCCTGAATTCTGAGATACAAAGGGCACTTCATGCAAACTTATGCATGGAGTAAAAAGTAGGCTGCAACTTTTAAGCTCCTGTACTGATGCCTGTTAGACTCTTTCTTCTGATGGCTGAAAATGGTGCGATTTTGGGTTTGCCTTTGCCTTTTCCTGTTATTAAACAGCATAATATGTCACCATGCATATTTTGCAGCTTTTTTAAGTGAACCCCCCTCTGGTAACACTTAATGATTGAAATGCAAATGTATAAGGGAAAACCTTTAATTCTATGAGGGATCAAGCTACTCTTAAACCTTAAATCAAAAGTGCTTGTATAGTGAGGTTCTAAACATAAAATGTGTTTATACTAAGTAGCGAGAGCACTGGACTGTTGCTCTTGACCGCAAAAGGAATGGTCACACTTGCAGACAGAGGGCAAAGAACACAGAAGACTCGTGTTTGTTTTAAAGAAGCATTGAGGACAAAGCTCTTTGTTTATGGATGGATGTTCATCTTAGTTTTTGCTTAAGTAGAAATCTTTCATATAGTTCAAGCCTACTTTTTTCATCATCACCATGATTAAGAATTTTGTTTTGTCCAGATTCTTTCAGTAACTCTTAATATTGTTTTCATTCTTGCATTCTTGAGCTCTTAAAGCATTCCAGCTACTGAGCATGCTGGTTTTATTTGTTTTTAAAAAAGATCTTAAGCCTGAGCAAAAGATGTAAATACATCTGACACAAGAGGTCAACCATCAATCCATTTATTACTGTTACAGTAGTCTGATTCCACCAGCTGGCAAGTGGTTGAGGTGACTTATGTAAATAGATGCAGGTTTGCTTACTAAGGATAAGATCGAGCTGATAGTTCAGTGGCAGCAACTATGTACGTAACACCGCTCCATTGCTTAAGTACAAGTCACTAGTTCTATTTAGTGGATTTCATGAGAGGCCTTTTTAGTTAAAATAAAATATAAAAGAAAAGCCTAAAATACCAGCTTTCTAGATCAAACTGGACTGTGGGAGGATAAAGTAACAGCAAGGTTGAGATGTAGTATCAATACTTTATCCCCCTGAATGTTCTTGTTATGTGATATGATAAGCCCTCTAGGGGAAACTTCTGGTATCACACTTTCTTTGTAAATAATCCGATTATTATTTTGCAGCTTTGAAGTAGGTATGATAGTCCTTTGGGTTCTCTGTTGTGGGGTCATCTGCTTTTCCACTGTGTTCTAATTAGTGAAGAAGGAATCTTTCAAAGAGTATAAAATCACTGTCACATTCTCTGTAGTTGAGGGAGAAATGTGACTAACTTGATGTCTTCAATAAAATAAAAGATGTAGAATATATTGACAAAGGTTGTTCTATTGCTGCCAGAAGGAGAACACAGAAAGAATACTCCCAATTTTTTGTAAAACAGAAGGTTTTTTGCATACTTTTTACTCTTTAAATAAATACACTTATACTCTGCTAATAATTATGTATTTCTTTTGTGCTTTGCATTTTTTTGGTAATTTTACATGAAACAATTATTTTCTATTTTTACTCTGATAAAATATTTGTGCATAAAATGTCAATATAGTAAAATAAACATATTATACAGCTAAAGCCTGTTGACTTAATTTTTCAGAAAGCTATTTGTAATGTCATTCAAGTGCAATCAGCTGTATACTTCACTACTCTTAAGATTACAAACTTGGTGTCCTTCATTACTGTAACAGCTTTCTTCAACATCTTATTTGTAAATCTCAGAACAGTGTTTTGATAAAAATAATGATGGAAACTTAACAGCAGGATAAGATGAAGCCCTGTAGAAATAGTTTAATGTCTTTAGGAGTGTTTCAATTGGAAAGGTTCATGTTGATCTGTAAACTTTGGACTTTGGGGCTACCTGCAAGAATGAAACTGTTGCTATGGCTGACTAACTCAGTTGTTAGTACTGTCCTTGTTAAAAAGAAGATAAAATTCTGATTATATTGTTATTATCTTTAAATCATGTCTCAATAGAAATATTCTCGTTATACTTCTGAACTCCTCCATCTGGACTGCCAAATTCAAGACTGAAATATTTTGTCATCTTTAAACGTACCACATCACTTGATTTCAAAATGTTTATGTATAGCTCAGCAGCAACAGCATGTAACAGACTGAAAATAATTTTTTAGAACATTTATTTTAAAGGGCACTTAGAAGTGTTCAGTATCTTATTATTTGAGGACCTTTTATTTGTGTTTATAGTAATTAGTATTGTTATAACAGTGAGAGTTCCCATTCTCAGACTGAAATTTTTATTGGAACAATATAAGGAATTAAAAAATAACAGCTTATAATTATCAGTCTTAAGCAAAATAAGCTGACATGGTGCTCCATTGACTGATTGTGAAAGGAGGATGATGTAAGGAGGATGAAATGAAAGGAGGATGTCCATTGACATGTTTATGGGAAGCTGCTTTTTGTTTTTTTGTTTTTTTGTTTTTTTTAAGAGCATGATACAAGATCCATTCACACAGGTCTACAGGGAATAGTTTTACTGACTGGACTCGGGTTTTTTGTTTTTCAAGATCATACATATTTTTTTAAAGACTGGTTTTAATATAGCTATATCAGGACTTCTACAATATATTTGGCTTGATGCTGTGTGGTCTTTATTTTGGAAAAGTAATTCTTAATATGAATGATGCTAAACAGAATGTTACTTTAGTAATCAAAGGAGTGGAATGATTGGTTTTGAGAGCTGTAATCTGTAACTCAATGCATCAGACATATTACTACTTGATTACATTTGACATCTTTATTTCAGGATTACAGCCCACAGCATCTCATTGGGCACCAAACTGAAATTTTATCATCTTGTAATTTTAGAGTATTGACATCTTAGATATTAACATATTGAAACTAAGGTTAAAAAAATGCTGAGAAGAGAGGAAAAAATATTGAGTGTCTGCCTTTAATTAAAATATTCTTTACTCCTGGAAACTGAAATTAAATGGTGCTAATGGCAGTGGTATCGGAAGACGTCTGTACCCCATGAAACAGTTCTCATTTATCTGGAAAAACGGAGTCGTCAGTTGTGTTTGTGATTCCTCATGCACGACATCCAAGTAAGTTCTTTTTGTAGGTGTTGTCACTGTAACTGGGTATGATAGGAAAGAAAGAATCCAAAGATAATTAGTTATTGATCATAGTTCTAAGTTATTTATTTATGCAGTTACTTAATAAAAATAAAGGCAGTTTAAAAGACGAGGTAACTCTGTATCAGAAAGAGCTGAAATCCTCACGTCAATAGTTGTCTCATGTTACCGGAAACAGCTAAAACTACCTGCGGTGCATTAGTTTTTAATTGTCTAACAGCTCTTGACTTATAAAACAACTGCTGGACACCAGATAGTAATAAAAATTCAGTTTATTCTTTATAGTCATTTTCAGGTTGCTGGAGTTGAAATGATTGTTCAGAAACAGCAGGAAAAAATGTTTAGCTTAGCACACCTTGAGTAAGTGTGAAAACTGGAAACATTTAATTTTGTCTATTGAATTGCTTCAAGTATTTGCTGCTAATGGTATAAATGAGCTGAGAGTCTTCAGTATTAAAAAACCCAGTTGTCCATAGTAGAGCTGATATCTTAAGACACTTTTTTTTTTTTCTTACTTTGCAACCTGCCTTATAACCTAATGGAAGAAATCAGCATTTAGGAACTGTATTTCTGGTCCTTATGTGGGCTATGTGTCAGAATTCACTGATCAAAGTAGAATACCCCAATCTCTTTAGACAAAAAGCTAATTATATAAACTGTATTTATTAGAATAGAATATGTAATATGTATCAATTATAATTGAAGTAAGCATGGATGGCACTACATAAACTTTCTTAGAAGTTAGATTTATTTGTCTGAAATTCCTTCCACTTAGGGAAAAGTATTTTGGGATGAAGAAATGTTAGCTGTTTGACCCTTCATCCCAGTAAGCTTAGGTTTTTCAATATTCTCCTTTTCAAGAGCTCTGCAGGAACTGCTTCATAGGAACTGTGTTTGCAAGAAGCTTTAGCTGCAGAAGACAATGAGAAACCAGTATATTTTTAAAAAATTCTTGAAATAGTGAAAGCTGCAAACAGTGTGCATGGAAAAAAATAGTCTGGAAGGCTGAAACTGCAAGAGGTGAGATTTAATGAGATAAACCAGGGGGAAAGACACCTGCAGGGTGCAGTTCTCTAAACTTCAGGGTTAGGACAGAAAAGGTGTCAATATATATAATTTTTTTCCCATAAAAGCAATGTTTTAGTCCAGAAACTCAAAGTGACATTGTTCCCCAAATGAAGCAGGCTGCCTGCCTCCTAAGGTGTGTCAGACTGTTGGGCTCCACAGAAACCTGCTGTGTGCAGGAATCCCGCCTTGGGACTTTGATTTCTCCATTGAGATCAGTGAAGGGAGGCTGGAGACAGTTGGTGAGGGTGCAAAACTGGCTGTGTAACTAGAGCCTCTGCTGGCTCTTGTCCACTAAAAACAACTGAGGGAGGCAGAACTGGTGGGGAAGCAGTTTGGCTAGCAACCATAAATTAATAAGATGTTCCTTGTTGGGTACAGTTCAGGTCTAGAAGCTATAACAGGAGCTTAAACTTGTCCTCAGGAATAATTCACCAGGCCTAAAGTAAGCTCTGCAAGAACGAAGAGAAAAAAAAAATTCAGCTGGAGAATACTTCTGGTGTAGAGGGGGGTTTATGGAGAAGACGTGTGTCTGCCTTTCCTGTTCTATGCTCCTGTTCAGGCCAGTTACATCTAAAGGGTTACAAACAATAAACATTCATGAGTTCTGTGTAACTGAATAGTGAGTAGGTGTGACCATGCTCAAACTGGTGTGCTCAGGTAGGAAAATAAAGCATAATTCAGCCTTTTTGCCATCAACAGTTTGTCACTTGCTGAATTTTGTTCAACTGGAGAAGCAGGAAAAGACAGAGCTCCAATTCATGGGCATGCGTGCTTTGGGATGGAAAAGCCTTGATTATTTTGGAAAACAGGTTTTAACAGTCTTTTCCATTACTTTCATTGTTGCTTCTGAAATATTTTGTCAAAAGGAGGATAGCTCTTTGAGGATGGGAGGTAACGAGCTAGAGCACAGTACCATGCCAGTAGCTGATTTATGACACTAAACTGGCACTAAACTGAACATAGCAATATTAATTAATTTCTGAAAACAGTTGTAAAAAGCTTTTAAGACCAGATAGGTGTCAATAGAGGTGAATTTTTCCCCAGACCAGAAGGTGAGCTAGACCAGGTCAGCAGGTAAAAATAGGATAGTTAGCCTTTGCCTGGATGCTCTGCTGGGGCAATCAAAACAGCTTTGCACAGGACTGGACTAAAACTGGCTTGTGTTGAGGGACAGAACCTGTCCGAATAGAACATGTCTTGACAGAAAAGTGCTGTGCAAGTTTATATATATATTGTTATATACATATATCATGAGGGGGATCCCCCTAGCTTTGCTTGGTCAGGTACTATTGTGGTCTTTGGACATCACCATGCAGTAGACAAAGCTTAAATGGAAGAGTGCTTTTATTTTTTGTTTTTAAGAGAGACCTGGCTGAAGAGAACAAATTGAAGGTGCAAAAACTTCCTTAGAGGTGCAAAGCTGCTGAGATATGTCAGCCGCGAGGCTGGATGTGTTATCTAATAGACTGAATATAAATGCAGGTACAGCATTGATGATGGTTGAAGGGGCAGGCAAGCCAAAGGGGAAGGAAATTGAGACATCACTAAAAGCCAACAATGCAGGGAAGCAAAGAAACTCCTGACTCAGCCAAAGCAGCTCTGAGAAAGGACAGTGGGAGCTGTAGCTGCTGCTTGCTGGCTGAGAGTAGCCAGTACTGTCTGCCAAGGGACTGTCTCCTGTTGGCTCCCTATCTCAGAGAGCCTTTGTAACTAAACCAGATGGTGTTGAGGTGGTTCTTGATTGTATCCTTTCTAATTGCTGACTGAAGCAACTGACATCCGTTATCCCTTTGAGCCAGGAAGAGTAAACAGACAAATGCAGTTTTTCCTCTTTTGTTTTCAACAGGGTACATCTAGAAGCACTTCTCTCTTTATCCAGGCTTCACTGGAGGGTTTTGAAATAACCAGGTTAAACTTTGGGTGCCCTGTGGAGAATTATTTTCAGTATCAGCTAACAGATATGTCAGGTGAGCGGTGATCCTGGGGAGCAGACAGCTTCCAACAGACTGTATTACAGCGTTATTCAATGAAGCATTTTAAATGACCCATTTAAAGCTGCCTCTCCTGAAGCCTCTACGTGCTGGGGAATCTTGTGTTTCATTTTTTTAAGCTGTATTTGGCTTTGTGATCATAGAGGAGCTCTTGCTAGAGAGAAGCGAGCTGTAATGCTCTCTACTTTTCCTGCAGTTTTCCATTGCTTCACCTACTGATCACGATTTTCTTTCAAACCAGCAGCAACATTAAGGTTTAGCCAGGTCCTGTTCACCGCAGAGAAACTCACAAACTTCATACCAAGCCAACCTGACTTTCATTAATAATTTGGAAATTACTAGAGCTATTTAGTCCAGTAAGCACTTTGCTCCTTCCCTTTCCTTGTATCACCTTGGAAACTCTTCAGTTAAATGGAAGAAATAAAAGCAAAAATACTGCTTTTTTCCTGACAGTAGTCCCAGGGAGTGTGCTAGCTCAACATGTTTTTAGCAAAGGCATTGGTGCCAAAACAAGTCCAGGAGTGATGTTCTCCTGGAAAGCTCAGCTTTTCCCGCTCTCCCAAAAGACATGCAGTGTGCAGACTGATTTTCATGGGATGTTTCCATCATCTCTTAAATTAGCTTGTGTCTAAAAGGGTTTTTTCCCCCTGTGACCTTTATGGCAATCAGTTTTCAATATGAAAAATGGGCAATTTCCCTTTGCAAGGCTTGCCTTAGACACTGAAAATGTCTGTCACTTGCCGGAACTACACAATTTCAGTAGCTAAAGAAAATCCCAATTAGAAGCCTTTCTGTCAAAGTTGTGGTGGTTCAGCAAATCAATAATGGATTTGAGAGTAGCAAACATCATACGTACTTCTGAGTAAGAGCTCGTACAGCTTCTTTTCCCAAAAGACAAGTTCAGCTGAACCTATAGAGATTTTTGGCTGAAAAAATTCCATAAACATTAGCCTCCTGCCCCAAGAAAAAGAATCATTTTTTCAATGCTGATTTGAATCTCCAAGAATTTCTTTACCTATCTTCCTCTTTGAGAAGGATTTTTCCAACCTCACCTATCACATATTCAGAAATGAAGTATGCATGCTTTCTTGCCAGAGAAAAATCTTGATGTATTTCCTACTCAGCTGTGTGTGCCAGAATTATCCAAGGTACTTTACATTATAGCAATTGTTGATATCTTTCAGAAAGAAATATTGTTGTGATTTATGCTTGGATCATACAAAGCACATTAGGTTTTTGTGTAGTAATATGTGTTGCCAGCCAGAAGGAGAAATTATCATAAACATGTATTGAATCACTCAGTATTGGGTTGCAACTGCCTTGCCTTTTAATGAGAAGCCTGTAGTCTTAATATAGCATTAAAATACAATTACTACTGCCAGAAGGACCAAAAAATTTAATATCAACCAGCCAGCCCATCAGTGTGATAATTGGTACCTCCAGCCCCCATGGGAGCTGAAGCTTAAGCTTCATTCCCATGTTGACTGGAACTGTGCTCCCACTGTGCTCAACTCTGTCCTTCAGCCAGACTGAGCATCGCAGTCATGCTCTGGTTTTCTCTTTCTTGTTTCATGTATGAAGAATTCACAGTTAAAATGAATAATTAAAGTACAACTTCATTTGGTATTAATCTGGGTAACTCTCTTGAATAGGGAGATCTTTTGTTGCTTTCAGATTATGGAAAGTTGTCATTTGCCCAGGATTTTTGGATTTCAGAACTGAGTCATTCTGTGCAGCACTGGGGAAAGTTGCTTTTGCGTGGGAAGAAACTTCTTTAAAATAACGTTCTGCTCCAGTACCAGCTTTTCACAGCTGATGTCACTCTGACAATGAATTCAAGCACACCAGATAGAAAAGCAGCACTCTATAAAATCTGAACGAAGCAGACACTCATCCTGGGGGCGCAGGAAGGAGATGCATTAACATGTATGGTGGAGCTGAAGGCTTGATGTGGCCACCAATGCCCCCCTGAGCCCTAAGGTGATGGTCAGCTGCTGCGGCTGGGCCAGCAGAAATGCCATGGGGCTTTGCCAAGGTGATGGGACCACTGACCCTAGTCACTCACCACCCTTGGGGCTCTGCCCTTGCTGCCCTGTGGCTTGTGCTGGCCTCTGCCGCTGTGGGGCTGGGTGGAGGATGTCACTCAGCAGCCTGGCAGCCCTCACCCTCCTGTGAGAAATAGGAGCCTCCATCAAGGAGGAGGTCATGGCAGCCTGGTGTCCTCCTGTGTGGCAATGCTGGCTCGCCCTCGCTAAGGTGAGTGCATCCCAGCATGCAGGCTTGGGCCATTACCATGGCTCGGCTGCTGGGGGACTTTGTTCTGTCCTGCTCTGGCCCCATGCCATGAGGGTTGGGGCTGCTTTGCCCTTGGGATGGTGCAGATCTCACCCCCAAAGCCAGTGGGCATGGGGCCTGAACCAACACAGGACTGGTCTCAACAGAAACCTATAAAAAGGCTGTTCATTTGTGTGCCAAGGTGATGAGCAACACAGGGGCGGCATGTGATTTCTATGGCTATTTGACAGCTCCGTAGGGTAAGTTTCTTGTTGCCCAGATCTCAGTAGAGTCATCAGGCATTCATATCCCAAGTGCGCTATTTCCAGCCAAGAAACAGATTAATAATGCTCTCAAGGGTGCAGTGAAAATTAAATCCAGAAAAGAGGTAACGATGAATATGCTCCAAAGCTTTGCATGTAACTTGGTTGTATTTTATGTCAGAACAAAGCCCAGAAAAAAAAATCTAATAAGATGATGTGCAAATGCACAAAGAAGTGTAAAAAAGAACCCCTGGAAAGCACGTGAAAAAGATTTGTCAAGTCAAAAGCAAGGAAGTAATTAAAAATGAGCAAGGCTCAGCGTGTGAGGTAAGCATAACATAACAGAAGATTGCCAAGTAGTGGCAAGTAGTAGGATGCTAAAAAAGGAGGAAAAATCCTTCATCTTTCATAACTGTTGTCAAAACTCCCTCTTTTGTTACCAAAATAAGACCATGTCACGTGGTAAAGTTCTCTGTTGAAGACGATAATTTTTTTGTTGTTGTTGTTTTCCTGTGAGAAAGATTAATTACTTAACTAGGTATCTACAAAGCATCAAGAGGGTTGGGGACCACAGCAACAAAGCACTCTCAAGGGCCCCTGGGCTGAATTTGCAGGGAGTGCGGCACAACTGCTCTGCAAAGTATGAACCTGTAAGGTGTCCCTGTCCATGGCAGGGGTGCTGGAACTAGATAATCTTTAAAGTCCCTTCCAACCCAAACCATTCTATGATTCTATAATGCTGTGAAACACTCACTTGTTTTTATTGGATTTTTTTAAATGCTGCTTCACAGCATTTTGTCACAAAGTCCAGCGAGGAGCTTCCCATCCGCTGCTGCTTCACCTCAGCCCTTCTGAAGATGCCTGGTTGGGTTGCCTCTCACTGGGTGCATGCACATCCCTCATCCTCCTCCTGCAGCCCACCACCTGCAGCTGCTAGTCGTGGGCAGAGAGCTTTTGCCTTCCTCACTGCAGGCAAGGCAGGTTTTCTGGGGCAGCAGGTAGCAGATGCAAAATGGTTATTTTCAACCCAGGCTTTCTCTAAGTATGCGAAAATTACTCCCATTCTTTCTAAACAGGCACTTTGGTCGTCTGCTATGACGCACCCTGGAGATGTTTGTCGTGGTTTCAGAGCTTGGAGCTGAATTAGAGTGAAGATGGTTAGCTGAAGTAAGATTAATATCCCAACACTCCTCTCTTCCCTAGGGAGAGGTGTCAGGCAGTAGCATTCATATCGGCAAAACCACGGCAGACAGAAGTGCTGTCTCTGTCTTCACATGTGATATGGTGGTGCATCAACAATACTCTCCTCTTGATGATGTTGATTTGTTCTCTGACATTTTCAGCAGTGTGCTTGAAACACTTCAACTAAAGTAAGGCAGAGGGGAAAAAAAAGAAAAGCTGTAAAGCCATAGAGTCTGCGTGCCTTCTGTGTTACAAAACTCTGCTCTGATGTGTTTGCTGCAGAGGCACTCAGATTTCCCTGTGACTGGGTGTTGCTGCAGCTTTCTCTCTGCTAACCTTGGGTTGTTCTCTCAGTCTCTTGCTGCTAAAATTCTGGATACGTGTGCCTGACAAGATGGATGGAGGGTATCTGTTCTCTTAAGTGCATACACAAATTACAGGGAAATTAATAGAAGATTGCAGTATCAATAATTTGAATTAAAAAATTAGAATGTCATCTTTAACTTGTGCTTAATTCCAGTTTCCTAATGAGCTGTTTCTAAAGATTTATGATCTTTTTACCTTTGGCTTCAAAAGTGGGGCCTTTTTTTTTATTAAAAAAAATCATTTCTGTTATGCTATTGCACAACTTGATGGTTTAGCGCCGAGGAATGGGAAAGTCCTGGGAGGAGCAGGGGGACTACTTTGGGGCTGCAGCTGGCACAGCAGAAGAGTTGCCCTTGACTGGCTAGCCAGCAGCTCCATTGGCTGCACCTCTTCTCCTGGGCAAGGTGAGGCCATTCAACCACCAGCAGCTTTTTTTGGAGTGAGGCTAAGAAGGAACTGCTGCCGACTCCCTGCCCTCTTGCAAACAGCTTGCCTGCCCACAGCCACAGAGGTGAGCAGAAGCATGGACACCTCCAGCTTTCAGGGGGAGCATCCCTGTGCCTTGTTTCTCCCCATCACTATGTCGTGGACCAGCCAGATGATGGAGGGGAGCGCTGGTTCAAATGGGGAATCGTTTGGGTGGCCAACACCATCACCACCTGGATTTTATGTTTGCTGCATTAAATAAGTGATGTGTGCTGGCTAGAGCCCATGGGCTGTGCGATCATGAGGTGACTGGATCCCACCTAGGGTCCCAGCTGGAAAGTAGTACCAGAGACTGGTCAGAACTAGCAACAGCGCATGGCAGAGGCTTTGTGAAATATGATTTTGTTAAAGATGCTATGCTTCACAGCAATAAACTAATCCAGTTTAAAAAAAAGACAAGTTTTGATGTTTGGGTAGATATAGTAAAAAATACAAATTTACATGTATGAAAACATATATAGCAATTATCTATGATGTAATATATGATTACCTATTCCTAAAATTCACATCAAGTAGATATATTTTTTAAAATAACCCTCAAAGAATGTTTTGTTAGGCTTATTTTTAATCTGGATCAGTTCTGTGATCCTGTCAACGATGTGTCCCTGTGAACTATTGTGTGGACTCAGTGGAGAAGATTGCGTGGGTATAGAAACGCACACCTGCCTGTGCCATGGGCCAGGCCTGGCTCAGCTTGGGTTTGCCACTGGCAACAATGTCCCTGGGACCTGCCCCTGAGAGGCGGTTCTGGGATGATGCTCTGTGGCACTCTCACCTCTTAGCCCTGATCCCTAAATCTTTCCTTTGGCAGTTTACTGGAAGTGCAATTTGTAAAGCGAAGTGAAAGATCAGCCAGAACCGTTATGTGTCATTAGCATGCGTGATGTACACCTGCCCACATCTCCTGAACACCAGCAGCTACTGAAATTACATTTGGGCTCCAATAACTGGCCTAGCAATGTTGCTAGGCAATGGGAGGGGATCCTTCTCACCTCCAGTTTAATGAGAAGCGGTAGGCAGGTCATCTTGGTGTGTTGGTACTAAGTCCTGCTCATGTTGTCTTAGAGTGTGCCATGCTGTCACATGCACAGTGACTGGAAGGAAAAAATACCCTTCTCCCCTCAAATGCTTTCTTCTTTTTTTTTCCCATTTTAAACCGAGGATAATTTTTGTTGTTGTGAAATGTCACTGTGATGACGCCAGAGCCTACAATTCAGTAGCCAGTGGCAGCCACTTCTTGTATTCAGAGTCAGAGCAGGAGGCTGGGTTAGTGGATGCCTAGAGAGAAGTTAAAATGGGATAGCTATTTGCAGAGATTGATTCACTGAAATGCCTCAGTAAGCAGTAATTTCGAGACACGGGAGTCTCACATTTTGTAACCATTATGGTTTAAGGAGATAGAAGGTCCCTCCCTTCCTTCAACCACCATATTAGTCTTCTATTCTGTTAAAACTATAATATTTCTCATTGTCAGAGGCTTCCTACTGGTGCCTGCAATCACGCTGAACCCCAAGACATGGGTACATCATGGATTTTCAAGAATTCTCTCTCTCGAGACAAGCAGGGGCAACAAGCTCAAACAGATGACTGTGTGCATTACTTACACTGCTGCTTTCTGTTCAGCTCATGTCAGCAGTCTGCTCCAGGCTCCAGTGTCATGCAACACTGACAGACTGAGGCCATGTGTGAAGGCAGCCCGGGACAGAAAAAACTGATACTCAGACAACTTCACAGAGCATCTGTAGCATGCTTGTGTCAAGGTGAAGCTTATTCCACTTCAACTCTGACTGGGTAGAGGCAGACACTGTGGCAGCAAACTAGTGTGAAACACTGGCATCCTAGTCACAGGGAGCTAACAGGTCCTTGTGATGCCTTTTGGGTTCAGATGGGTTTTGTATATGTTAACATGCAGGTACAAATCACTACTCTAAAACAGGAGGCAAAATCCAGTCAAAGTTATGCTGTTATGCTGTTTTCCTACAAGTCTATTATTTTTGACATGTTTGATGCATGGATGAAATGCAACAAGCCCCCTGAAGCCTTTCTGAACCTTCCAGAACCATTGCCTGCATATGTTAAAAAGGGAAACCTAAATATTTTGTCTTTTAGCAACCTGCTGTCATATGTCTCAGTAGGGGCTGCTCAGCAAAATCTTTCCTCCCAATACCTCATAAAGGACACTGGGATAGCTTGATCTCTTCATCACCTGTCTGGAGATGATCAACCACCCTGTTATCTGTTGGAGGGACAACACAGCAGGGCATAAACAAGCCAGAAGGTTCCTGGAATGCGTTGGCAACAACTTCCTTCTCCAAGTGATAGAGGAGCCAAGGAGGAGAAGTGCTGTGCTGGACCTTATTCTCACCAACAAGGAAGGGCTGGTGGGAATGTGAACCAAAAGGGCAGCCTAGGCTGCAGTGACCATGAAGTGGTGGAGTTCAAATCCTTAGGGCAGTGAGGAGGGCACACAGCAAACTCACTACCCTGGATTTCAGGAGAGCAGACTTTGGCCTCTTCAGGGATCTGCTTGGGATAGTCCCATGGCATAAAGCCCCAGAGGAAAGCGGGGCCCAGGAAAGCTGGTTAATATTCAAGGATCACCTCCTTCAGGCTCAGGAGTGATACATCCCAACAAAGGGGAAGTAAGAAGAAACCGTCAGGAGGCCTGCATGGATGAATAGGGAGCTCCTGGACAAACACAAACACAAAAAAGAAGCCTACAGAGGGTGGAAGCAAGGACAGGTAGCCTGGGAAGAACACAAAGAAGTTGTCTGAGCAGCCAGGGATCATGTTAAGAAGGCTAAAGTCCTCTAGAATAAACTCTGGCCAGGGACATAATCACTGATGAAAGGAAGACTAGGGGAAATGTGGGCCATCTCCAGAAGGAAATGGGAGACTTGGTTACCCAGGATTCGGAGAAGGCTGAGGTACTCAATGGCTTCTTTGCCTCAGTCTTCACTGGAAAGGGCTCAAGCCACACCACCAAAGTCACAGCAGGCAAAGGCAGGGACTGGGAGAATGAAGAACCACTTGCCCCTGATGAGATGCATCCTTGGGTGCTGAAGGAACTGGCAGATGAAGTAGCTACGCCACTATCCATCATATTCGAGAAGTCGTCGCACTCTGGTGAAACTCCCATGGACTGGAAAAGGAGAAACAAAACCCCATTTTTAAAAAGGGAAAAAAGGAAGACCTGAGAAACTACAGGCTGGTCAGTCTCACCTCTGTGCCTGGCAAGATCATGGAGCAGATCCTCCTGGAAGCTATGCTAAGGCACATGGAAAATAAGGAAGTGATTTGTGACAGCCAACATGGCTTCACTAAGAGCAAATTGTACTTGACAAAGTTGGTGGCCTTCTACCATAGGGTCACAGCGCTAGTGGAAAAGGGAAGAGCAACTGACATCATCTACCTGGACTTGTGCAAAGCCTTTGACACTGTCCTGCATGACCTTCTTGTCTCTAAATTGGAGAGACATGGATTTGACAGAAGGACCACTCAGTGGATAAGGAACTGTCTGGATGGTCGCACTCAAAGAGTTGTGGTCAATGGCTCAATGTCCAAGCAGAGACCGGTGACTAGTGGCGGTTCCGCAGGGGTTGGTGTTGGGACCAGTGTTGTTTAACATCTTTGTGGGAGACATGGACAGTGGGACTGAGTGCACCCTCAGCAAGTTTGCCGATGACACCAAGCTGTGTCGTGTGGTCAACATGCTGGAGGGAAGGGATGCCATCCAGAGGGACCTTGACAGGCTTGAGAGGTGGGCCCATGCAAACCTCATGAAGTTCAACAAGGCCAAGTACAAGGTCCTGCAAGTGGGTCGGGACAACCCCAAGCACAAATACTGTCTGGGAGGAGAACGAATTGAGAGCAGTTCTGAGGAGAAGGACTTGGGGGTGCTGGTTGATGAGAAGCTGAACGTGAGCCGGCAGCGTGCAGTTGCAGCCCAGAAAGCCAGCCATATCCTTCAAAAGAAGCATTAGCAGCAGGTCGAAGGAGGTGATTCTTCCCCTCCACTCCACTCTTGTGAGACCCCACCTGGAGTACTGTATCCAGCTCTGGGGTCCCAAAATAAAAAGGACATGGACCTGTTGGAGCAAGTCCAGAGGAGAACCATGAAGATGATCAGAGGGCTGGAGCACCTCCCCTATGAGGACAGGCTGAAAGAGTTAGGGTTGTTCAGCCTGGAGAAGAGAAGGCTCCAAGGAGACCAAATAGCAGCCTTTCAGTACTTCAAGGAGGCCTACAGGAGAGATGGGGAGGCACTCTTTACCAGTGAGTGTAGTGATAGGATGAGGGGTAATGGGTTTAAGCTGAAAGAAGGTAGATTTAGATTAGATATTAGGAGGAAATTTTTCACTGTGAGGGTGGTGAGGCACTGGAACAGATTGCCCAGAGAAGTTGTGGATCCCCCATCCCTGGAGGTGTTCAAGGCCAGGCTGGATGAGGCTTTGAGCAACCTGGTCTAGTGGAGAGTGTCCCTGCCCATGGCAGGGGGTAGAACTTGGTGATCTTTAAAGTCCTTTCCAACCCAAACCATCCTGTGATTCTATGATAATGAAATATTCTCCTACACACACACTCCTACAATCTGTGTAATACTTATTATGCTGCGATATCTGGTTTGAAATTTGTTTATATTATTGAAGGAAGGATACAAATACTTTAGATATAAAGGTTTGTAACAAAGATTAATCGACTGAATAATGCTGAAAAGACTGTAGACCATGTGAAAGCAGGATGATAAATACAGGTTGCCAGAGAGACTACTCCTAAAAGCATTTCCTCCGACTGAATTAAGAGAGCCCTTCAGTGTCTCAGGTGGCAGCCTGGAAACATGTGGTTGGGGAACATTTCTGCAGGCAACAAACACTGTAGGTTTTCAGGCAGTGCCAAGACAAACGGATGAAGAAACCCTCAGCCCAAGGAGGGACCCTGCATCTGTGTGAGGCAGATGACCTTGAGCTGCTCTCGTGACTGGGAACTCTGCAAAAGCTGTGTCCTGCCATACGAAATTGTTCACATGGACCTCCCAGATGCACTGGAAGGCACATGGACATATGAAAGATGTCAGGAGTGCTTTTTCGTATCTATCTTCCATTACCGGTATTGAGGAAAGAAAATCAGTGTTGTAAATAAGGGGATGCCATCAGGAATCTCTTGCCCAAAGCAATTAATGGATGACTTGGCTATTTCTTGTCTCTCTTTTCCTCACTTTGATGTGAAACTTGGCAACTACACGGATGATCCTGATAGCACACAAATGAGCCTTGAACTTTGAATTGCCATTTGAAACCCTGCTGGCATTATGCATGGGATTTGACCAAAGGTATTAACTGAAAATAGTCTCCAGTGTGTATTTGATTAATAAAACCACAATACAGTTTGTTACAATTACTGGTTTCTGGTCAGAAAAGGTCCACTCAAGATCAGAAAATCAGCACTGCATGTGACAGGTCAAGGACTGCTGTGCACTGCTGGACCTTACAAAAGGGAATTAATGACTAATGCTAATACATCCACTTGTCTCCCTGTGTTCATGACCCCAAACATCTCCTGCAGTTATTAAGGTACAGTGCAATTTTTTCTTAAGTGTGTATTTTAAATTCAAGTGGGTATTATAGGCTTCCTGTGAAATGGATGGATTCCACATGCACACTTGTCTGCGGAAACATGTGAAGTGCAAAAGGGTCCATTAAATAAACCTCATTATACATCTGTCTAGTTAAATTTATTCAGGCATTTAGAGAGCAAGAGACATCCTACACCCCATTTTTCTCAGTTAGAGGATAAAAGGGCATGACCAAAAAGGAAAGAAGAAACTTTTCCATCTCAGCATTAATGCTGGCAGAGCTCTCTGTCAGATTTAGGTTTTCACTAACTAAAATTTTATTCTCTGAAAAAATTACGTGGGTTTGGACTTGTCTCTCTTTCCCACTGACCAAAATAAAAATATGTGGACCAGATCTTTTTTGTTGTTTTCCAGAAATGGAAATATTTTGCCTGAAAAACCTTCATCCAAACTTCTCAATAGAGAAAAAAGCATCTCCCACTCAAGCCAGTTGTTGCCAGAGAGGGGAAGCTATCTTGGGCCCACCTCCCCTGTCTCTCAACCCACTCTGCAGCTGCCAGGGTGGAAAGGACATTGCTGATGCAAAATGCAGAGGCAGCTCAAAGCGTGGGCAAAACTGCATGTCATTGTCCAGAGGACAAGAGAAAAATCCTGGACCTTTCATTAGCACCATTCAGTGGGACCCAGGCTGCGGCTGCTCACAGCTTTGCCTGTGCCAGAGGCTGTGCTTGCTGGGCTTGTCTTCGGGATTTTCTAAGTGTATTTGGTCTAAGCAGAAAGAGCTTACAAGGAGATGGGAAATCTGATCATGGGATGTGAGCCCAACAGGATGCTGGGGAGGTTTGCCCTACAACTGAGCAGGTTGGGATGTGTTTGAAACATATGTGTAACATAGCCAAAAGGAAGTCCTGGGGTGCAGGGTCTGGGCTGTGGGACCTCCTTCTCCAGTGAAGCTCAGGAAAGTTCACTTTCCCCGTCCCATGTTACACTTGGCTGGATGAATATTTTTTTTAAAGAGGATAACAATACCCGATGCTGCATCACCAGCTTATTAGAAACGATGGATGCATTACCAGGCAGGTATTTTTTGAAGCTTATTATTTGAAAGGATTTATTTTCCTTCCAGTCTGCATTAATACATCCCTTTGGCTGAAAAGCCACAACCAGAGGGCCTGAATTTTATGTCACCATAGCAATAAATCTTTTTTTCCCTTGTTATTTTAATGTCATAAGATCATGGAAAGAAGACCAGAAACAGCACTCACATAGGCCTAGAAACTAGCTTCCCTGCCTCCCGCAGGTCTTCGCTCACTCTGCTGACCCTTTGCTGACTCTGCTGTAACTCTGTTACAGCTTTTGCCACCTCTCCGGGGTGCTCTGAGCTATAGGTAAATGGTATGCATCACTCAGTCTCAGGGGTAGCAGCCAGGCGGTACCCCAGGCTCAGTCCCCAATCCCTGTAAGCAGCCCCCACAGTCACACACCCTCCTCTCTGTCTGTCCCTTCTGTCGTCACAGGGCTCCGCTGTTTCTCAAATGACAAAATACCTCTCAACCCACATTCTGCACTGAGCACGTCACTCACATGGGTCCCCAGGCAGGAGTGCCCATGGGCCTCAGCAGCTGATTCCATGCCAAGGTGAACCCTTCCATTAAGTGCTTGGGGACAACCTCCAGGCATTCAGCCTGAGCGCTGCCCTGCGCCTGTGTCCGCTGTACCCGACAGCCCCTCACTGCGTACGATGACACATCGAGCAGATGCTGCCAGCCCTTGTTGGTACTTGGTGTCCAGCCTGCTGGTCTCCCGCATTTTCCAACAGCTCTCTGGAGAGGGGTGGTCTGCAGGGTACAAACACACACGATGGAAATCCGGTACAGCCAAAGCTACTTGCTTCTGTAAAGCTTGTGATACGATTTGACTTCACAGATCATCAGCTAAAGCCAGAGAAACCCAGGATCAGTGAGAGAACCATGGCTGTGGAAGAACTGAGTCCTGGGGACAGAGCAAAGGGGACAGATGATGGGGAGGACGTCTGCACCTGGGCAGGGGGTTTGGTGGCCATCCCAAAAACTTGTTTTGGACTCATCTTTGAAATGTTTTCACTGCCCCAGAAGACACTGCCAGGACAAAGGAGGGGGTATTGCACAAGGAAACATCCCAGATGACTGGGATGAGATCAGAAGTACAATGTAAAACACAGAAAGCCTGTACCACCACCCAGGGGGCATTTTCCCAGTGAGCCCAGGGTGCATCCCTTGGAGGAGGTGAGTGTGTCTCCTGTGCTCCAGGGAGCTGGGCAGCCCTGTGAGCACTCAGGTGAGAGGAGGAGGAGGGGGAGAAGGTGCTCCAGGTGCCTGACCAGGGATCCCCTGGAGAGACCATGATGGAGCAACCATGGAGGACCCCATGACCGGAGCAGGTGGATTTTTCCTGAAGGACATCATGAAGAGCTCACGCTGGAGCAGAGCATGAGTGTGCAGAGGAAGGAGTGACAGAGAAGCACTGTTATGGCCTGACCCCAACCCCTATTCCCTAACCACCCCCTCCACCACCCAGGGTCAGTGGAAGAAGACACAGGGGTTGGGTTTGAAGGAAACTGGACTGGAAAAGGGGAAACATAACCCCCATTTTTAAAAAAGGAAATAAAGAAGACCCGGGAAACTACAGGCTGGTCAGTCTCACCTCTGTGCTTGGCAAGATCATGGAGCAAATCCTCCTGGAATCTATGCTAAGGCACATGGAAAACAAGCAGGTGATTGATGACAACCAACATGGCTTTACCAAAGGGAAATCGTGCCTTACGAAGTTGGTGGCCTTCTACAACAGAGCCACGGCGCTGGTGGATAGAGGAAGGGCAACTGACATCATCTACCTGGACTTGTGCAAAGCCTTTGACACAGTCCCACATGACATCCTTGTCTCTAAGTTGGTGGGACATGGATTTGAGAGAAGGACCACTTGCTGGATAAGGAACTGGCTGGACGGCCGCACTCAAAGAGTTGTGGTCAACGGCTCAATGTCCAAGTGGAGACCGGTGACCAGTGGTGTTCCGCAGGGGTCGGTACTGGGACCAGTGTTGTTTAACATCTTTGTGGGAGACATGGACAGTGGGACTGAGTGCACCCTCAGCAAGTTTGCCGACCACACCAAGCTGTGTGGTGTAGTGGACACGCTGGAGGGAAGGGATGCCATCCAGAGGGACCTTGACAGGCTGGAGAGGTGGGCCAATGCAAACCTCATGAAATTTAACAAGGCCAAGTGCAAGGTCCTGCACGTGGGTCAAGGCAATCCCAAGCACAAATACAGGCTGGGCGGAGAGTGGTTAGAGAGCAGCTCTGAGGAGAAGGACTTGG
>WKFP01014327.1:732382-812288 GCA_011057875.1 Pterocles orientalis
AGGCCAGGCTGGATGAGGCTTTGGGCAACCTGGTCTAGTGGGAGGTGTCCCTGCCCATGGCAGGGGGGTTGGAACTTGATGATCTTTAAGGTCCCTTCCAACCCTAATCATTCTATGATTCTATGATTCTCTGATTCTATGAATGAAGGTGAGCCTGGGAAGAAATGGGTGTATGGGGAAGGTGTTGTAATTTTTGTCTTTGTTTCTCACCATCCAACTATAATTTAATTGGCAATAAGTTAAATTAATGTTTGCCCATGATGGTAAGTGATCTCCCTCATCTTTATCTTGTCCCATGAGCTTTTTCACCTTATTTTTTCCTGTTGAGGAGGGGAACGAGAGAGTGGCTGGGTGGCCATCTGACAGACAGCCAAGGTCAACCCACTACATTTCCCCCCCCAGACACCTTTTTTTTTTGGTGGAGCTATCAGTTCTTTGGAGTGTCAACCTGTTTGGCAGAGTTGCTGGCAACCACTTGCTAGGAAGGAGCACACACAGACCTTTTAGGAAAGAGATGGTCACTGCTCCTTTTCACCCAGCCCATAAATTGCTACTCCCTGCCTGGGCTCCTCGTGTGGTGGCTGCCTGGGAGGGCACACAGCATCTTCTTGTAACAGCTGCCAGTAGCAGCCATGCCTCTGTGTCTATTTTTTTGCAAGCAATCCCTAGAAGTATGTTGTCTCTCTTAAGCAGTTTAATGAAAACTCCACACTCAGGTGCTCCTTGCCTGCCTAACAGATTTATTAGCCCTCTGCAGGTCTGTCCTTGTGCCATCTCATAGTGAGTCACCCTCATGCTGGCTCCAGTGAAACCTATCATGCATTGCAGCCCACGTGTTTTCTTTGACTTGCTGCCTTTCTTTAGTGAGAAAGACTACCCACTGCTTCTGGGGCAACAGCCTGAGCTTATTGATACTCAATCTCTTTTTTAAAAAACTAAAACCAATTTGCTTGAGGGTACTGTGCTATCCCCCTAAAGATGGGAGCAACAGGATGACAGTTATACGTCCAGCCATCCTGCCTGTGACAGGCGGTCCTTCAGGGAAGACTAAGGAGAGGGAAAACACCCTTGCCTTGTGGAAAGGAAATTCCCCTTGACATTTTTTTGCAGGCATTTTGCATTTTCCAGGAACTGCTCTCCACACCAAGAAGTCTGCCTTTTCCAGGCTGACCATCACAGTCTCAGGTGCAGCAAAGCTGTGAGTGCTGGAGCCCACGAGAGCCTGCAGACCATGCCCACAGAAGCTGGCTTTAAGGTAGTCATGGGGCAGCCAAAGGCAGGGCCTGCAAGGCTAAGGACTGCTCTGGAGGTTCTTCTTTCCAAAAAAGCATAGGACATACCCTGATATTTTTCACTAGTCATAGCAAACCGTGGTCCCTGCACGAGCAGTGATGGTGGAGCAGCACCTACCTCTCCACATGGGAGATGATACTCCACCTCCTCCCTCCCTGCCCCAGGTGCCAAGGGGTTTTATAACACTGACTACCCACTTCTGATAGAACAATTCACAGAGAGTATTTTGAAAGGTGCCGAGAGAAAAAGCCGGTATGTATTGCCTGCCTCTCCTAGATGATCGCGGCAGGGGTTCTGGCTGCCTGTGAGATGGAGCTGTAACTGCAGAGGCAACCGCCTGCCCACTGGAGAAGGGGGCTTCTCCCCTCCAGGGACTGGGCAGGAGGACTGGCTGGATCCCAGGTTGAAGCAGAGAGGCTGTACAGCACCGGCACCTTGGTAAATTACCCATCTGTATCTTCACAGCACGGGCTGTTCCTGGCAAGGCAAGCATTGATGCTCTCTGGAGACAGGGTGCAGTGCTAAGCTGGCTTTTTTTGTTCCTTTCCTTCCTTTTTTTTTTTTTTTTTTTTTTGCACACACTTAACTTCTTCATTCTATCACTACACAAATGATAGCTTTCACTTTTTTTTCCCAGGGTTTTATTTCAGCATCACGAAAGCCACAAAAGACAAGTAAATTAAACCACAGGGGAGTCTGGGCTTTCCCCATAAGCAGGGGAGGAGTGGGCGCTGGCTGCATGCCCAGGGCTGAGGAGAAAATACAGGACAAAGGAGAGGGGGAGAACAGCCCAGCTGAGCCTCTGCCTTTTTCCTCACAGGAAAGCTCACAGTAAACTTACTTTGTTAAGTCATAGGATTTGGTTACAAGATTTCAGTGTGAGTTTATCACTAATGATCATGTATTAATTTTTTTTTTCAGAGAGAGAGAAGATTTCAGCTAGTCTGATAAGCCTGTTTCAATGCCTACCTCTCAGTAGCACAGCGGCACTCTGAGCTCACAGCTCCACCATCCTTGATAATGGACCTGCTAATATCTTCTTCTGGAGACAAGAAGAGGAGAGAAATCTGAGAGAATAGTGAGGAATTAATAATCTGCAGGCTTCTTGAGCCTGCTTCTCCTTCCCTGAGGCTTCCAACCTCCACATCTCCTTTCAGGGCCAGAAAACCTCAGCTAAATCCACTGGGTAAAGCCCAAAGAAGATAACTCCTGGCTGTTGCCTGGCAACTGGAGGTGTAACATCCCACTCCCTTCAGGTAACACCAGCAAAAAAATCTGTGGCTACCAAGGAGAGCAAGTTATTTTCTTCATGTTTTTGTAAAGCTGCCTTAGTCCTGTTGACTACAAATGCTATTAGAGCATGGGAGTCCTAACTGGGATTTGAATGCCACAGTACCTTAATGATTGTGCAAAATAGGTAAACCCAGGTTCAAAGGCCCTTTACTGTGAGAAGGCACTAGTTGGTAGGGAGAAAGCAAGTACACACACAAACACAGGTATGAATCAGAAGTGAGAGTATAGGTGGGCACATTGCACGGGTGGATGCTTGACAGGAGGCTTGCAAGCAAAGAAACAAGGTCTGTCCTGCTGTATCCCTAGTGGCTACTCGAAGACACAGGCTTGTTAATCTCTGGTCTAAACTGTAGTGTCACAAAACTCAACTGCAATGGCTGCATTCCGCAGCTGGCCCCCAACCTTCCGCACTACTGAGTGGTGTAAGCAAGCTTGCACCCTCCAAGAGACCATCTTGCACCCATCCACCTCAACGCTGACAGACATCAGCCCTCCTTGCCACTGCTTGGTGGCCAGGTGATCCAGACCGCAGCAGCTTACCCATCCTCCTCCCCGGCTCTGTAACACCATCCCTGGTGACACACGTCTTGGCTTCTGCAGTGACAGACTGAGACAGCATGGCATGGACTAGATCTGCATAGAGAGAAAAAGCAAACTATTAACTTAGCAATGTCGGAGGCATTCCACTTCTGTGACAGTGTCAGGTATGCTCCTGTACTTCCCTCACTGCCTGATTTAAATTTGATCAGTGAAGGGAACACTGACCATGCATGCCCCTAACATCTTGCTGGTCAGAGTTTATTCCATGTCAGCACCGTCGTGTTACTGTTCTGTTTCAATACCCACTTTTGCTCCTGAATTGCCATAATTTGAATTTTCATATTAATTTTCTATTGCACAAAGAGCAGGAGGAGAGAGCAGCAAAACGACCCTGCCAGTGATCTCTGCTGTCAGTGCACCTGAAATATTACCCCCAATGCTTCTCCAAAGCCAGCTGGCTGCAGAGAGACCTGTGGGTAATGGGCTTAACAGTGTAATTATGCAGCTCCTGAGGTGGCCAGCACTGCCACAGATCCCAGGAGTGCAAATGCTCTCTGTGCCTCTCTCACTTTCTGCAGACATGAAAGGGCTTTTTGGGGAAAAAAAAAAAACAGTCAATGGAAGGACTTTTTTCTTTTTTTTTTTTCTCTTCCTGCAGTTTATTTGTAACACGACAAATGCCCTCCTGAATCAGATTAATGGGCCATCTCAGCCACCCAGCATCTTAGCTCTGACAGTGCCAGCAGGAGATGCCATTTAGGGTGAGCGTGAGAGCCCAGCTACCAGTGGCAGTCCTTCCTCCACGCTGTCCCTGCATTCCCAGGCATTGTATTTGGGCTGTTAGAGGGTACATGCTCTCCTAGTCCCTTTGGTATTTATTTATAAACCTGTTGTTGATGAGTTTTTCCAGCCCCTTTTTGGACCTGATGATCCTGTCTGCCCCCTCTAACTCCTGAGCAGTGAGTGCAAGCTGACTGCCTGGGGTTTAAAGACACGTTTGCATTTCCTTGTCTGGGACTGATGGTCTGTGAGGATTCACAGGTGCCCTCAATCTCTGGCTGTGCACGAGGTGGTGGATAACAGTTCTGCATCCAGACTCACAACTTTGTAAACCTCGGGTCACACCCCCCCACTCCATGGCCTCTCCATATGATGTTTTCTTTGCTTTTTTCCAAGGGGTTGATGAGCTCTTTATATCCCCTATGATGGGGAAGGTTGTTAGCTTGTTAGTGTTAGGAAGAGATTATGTAGCTCATGTGTAGGATGTGTAAATGCAGTTTTTTAGGAGATTAAAAATGGGATTCTGAAATGCTAATAGCTTAAATTGTGCATATTACCACATTGCATTTTTTTTGTCTGTCTCCTTACTGAGGTTTCCATAAATTGTCATGCATGACTGTTTCTGGTTTAGTTCCATATTAATGTTGAATAGCAGTGCATTAGTCTGAAACTCTTCCTCTAATGAATTAACAGTAGAATGTGGATGTTTTAGACAGACTTCCATTTCCAGCTGTGTTTTGATCTGCTCAAATGAAACAAGAATTCCTCCCCAGCCCTCTCTCTCCCCACTTGTGCACCACACTGTTGGGTGTAGGGTTTTCTGGTGGCTCATTTGACGAGAGCAGCCAGCAGGTAAAATCGTTTTGTAGTACAAGGCAAAGTTGTTGTGGCTCATCAGCTAGCTGTCATGTCTTGGCAACTGCAAGTTAATCTCAGTGGTTTCTTCTCCACTTCTGTTTCTCACTACAAAGCTACAATCAAGGTTCCCTGGGAAGGAGGAATACCTTTCCTGGCACTTCCAGCAGTACATTGATGATCAGCTTGAACACCCAGTTTTTGTTTTGATTACCTCTTCCCTGTGCCTTAACATTTTATACCTTTACACCTGTTCACGCCTATTCTATTGGCAAAAGCCAATACTTCTCTTTCTGTGTTTCTAAAATGCAGCTGCTATTTAGTCACAACTGAGTTATTTCTGAGCCAGCCAGAGCCTGCGATGCACCACGCCTGCAGATAGCTAGTGCAGAGACTGTGCCTGCCCAGAAAAGTTTTGGAACTGATATCCCTGTGGCACCCAGCCCTGAAGGAAGTGGGGGGTGGGGGGCTACTCGAGTCTGCCTTTCCTGACTGGTGCCAGAAGCTCTGACTCCTTGCCCACGGAGAAAGCGTAGGACAGCTGGCCTCCTAACTCACACCCCGAAACTGTGTGCTACCTTTTCTCCTCTGGTGTGATAAGCAGCATCCACACACCAGCTGTTTAATTAGTTGTTTGTAGGCATGGAGGTGAAGGTGGTGCCTTACAGTCAGAATGGAAAAGACTAAAATTTTGCAGCTTTGCACCAATAAATGTTTAGTGTTGAGTGAAGCTCTCTGAGGCAGTCATCAAGAGCTTTAAAAAGTGTCCTCACTGTCCAGGTATTTCGAGCAAAAGGTGTAAACTGGTGCCTGTAGGAATTCCTGCTTTTTTCTACCCTTGAACTGGACTGCTCTGTCAGTAAATTTACCTGCTGGGGTTCCTTTTTGGCCAACTGATAAATGCATAATACATTTATCATTGTTTTAAAAAGGCTATGGTTTTGTCAGCTACTGTGCTGTAATTTGGTAGTCTCGTTCCCAATTTTGAACCAGCTCCTTGTTGTAGAGCTAGTGACCCCTTCAGTTAGCATCCCTTGTTACTCCACTTTGTCTTGGCTCATTTTAAATCTCTGTCATGTAGCTATGAGTAGCACTTACAGGTTGAGTCCCTAAGACCCATGATGGTCAATCTAGAGGCCACTCACAAGTAGATGCCTACATTGTAGACAGATAAAAGGAAGCAAGAGGAACCCAGAGTCTGGAGAGAGACTATTTTCTCCCATTCAGGCTAAGGTGATATTTCCCTGACTGGGATTTTTATCATTTGTACTTCCATGAGAGGTGTCTGTAACAACTACAGCCTGCCACATCCTACCATGCTGGCTCTTCTGTTTCAGTCAATGGTGATCTAGTTTAGCATGTGATTCCTGCGACTAAATGTATAAACTTTGGGTTGCGATGACTCATTTGCTTGACTGCACTGACTGTAATGCATAGGGTAAAAGCATTGATAAACTGCGTGGCCTGGACTCATATGACTGGGATAGCAGTAAGAAGACCTAATGAAGCTTTTGCCTTTTGGTGGTGTGTCTGGTGAATTCAAAGGTTGGCTCTGTACACTTGTTAGATGGGGAAAGTAGTTATCATGAGCAAACTCAGGGCAGTCAAAAGGGTGAAAAAAAGTTCTGTTAATTGTTTATCAGGCAAAAGCAAATCTATGTTCCTGCTGAACTGACTCAGATTCAACTACTTTTAGCTTGTTCCATATTCAAGATGGGAATAGCTGAAAAATCACTTGGCATTTGGAGGGTAGTGCTAACATTTCTTACTGAGTGGGAAGGAGGGGTGGAAAGGGAGGGGAGGGGAGAGGAGAGGAAGGCAGGAAAGACTGACTGTGTCTCACACCTGAAAAAGAGACATTGTGTTGGCTCTAGTGGTTTGGTTAGGAACTGTTGTGTGGGGGTTTGGAACAAAATCCCTGAGAGCCTCCACTTCCCCCGTTGACATGTTTGTATCTCAGAGGAATTTTGGTGAATGTAAGATAGGTCCCCTTCAGAGGACATGAACCTGCAAGGTCTGTTTCAAAAGTGCACTGGTGCCTCACGGAGACGTAAGGACCCAAATGACAGAGGGCCAGGGAAGGTGTAATCCAAGTAACCCTGCTTTCCCCATGCTTGTAGATGGAGTGTTACTTGGGAGTGTGACAGTAGAGTGGGCAAATCTTAGAGGAGGGCATAGGAAGGCAAACATAAACCTCCTCTGAGGAAAGAGAGTGGAGAAAGATGACAGAGAGAAACATTGGGAGTCTTTTTGTATTGACATTACATTTACTATGACGACAAAAGCATCAGTGATTAAGCACGTTCCCCACCTCGCCATGCAATCCACTTTGGTGACTGGTGTGTTTGTGGCTCTCATCATTGGCAGCCATTAGCTCCATGTGCTGGATGCCATGGGAGGACTGGCACCCTGTCAGTCACACAGGGCTCTCCTACCAGCAAGAAGCAGCCATTCAACTTCCACTGTGCACATGGTGGGGGCCTGAAAAGAAAGATACCAGCAAAGCTATTGAATCCGAGGCTGATTCCAGATGCCATGGGTGACGATTCCTCCTGCAGAGACGTCCCTAACTATATCGTGAGGTTCCACAAAGGCCCATATACGACTAGGCAGCCTTGGCGGTCAGTGCAGTCAGAGCCTCCCTGAGCTAAGCTTGGGGCAGAGAGGTGACCACAGCCAGCAGCTCCCACAGTGCTGGCTCCCATGGGAACAAAGGCCAGGAGAGTTGCATTATTTTGGAAGCCTCTCCCACTTGCACTGCCTGGAGGATTGCCTCGCAAACCTGATCACCACCTTACCCTAGCATTCTCACACACTCAAAACTGGGTAATGGTTGACTTCTTCTGTTCCACTTCTGGTCCTGGGGATAATCTCCCAAAAGGTGACATGGAACACCAGTGCCCACTCACAGCTGATGGCCTTGACTGTGGCCACTCACTTGGAGAAGCTGGGTGTTTGGCCAAGGGTGATGTGGCCCCACATGTCCCCAAGGCCCTGGTCATGCTCAGGCAGAGGAGTCCAAGCACAGTGGCCAGCCAGGAGGAAATCCTGTCATCCTCATCCTTTGGGGAAAAACAGCCCAGAACAGCAGACATGAGGTGTCCTCCCTGTACTGCCTCAGGATTAAGGCTCCCACCCTCAGCCCTCATCCCTGTCCAAACATGAGCAGGGAGGTGGCTAGAGAAGCCGGCTTCATGGTGTCACTCAGGAACAGCACTGGGAAAGACAGAAATAAGAGATTTTCTGGCATTAAGCCTTGAAAGGGAGATGTTGTGTACAAACTGACATGGGCAGTGACACATTGACAGAAGACAGATGAAAAGACAGCGCAGTGCTTTCTAGAAGGGGTGGCAAGTGAGGGAGGCTGGGTTTGGTGGGGTCACTTGGCTCCTGAAATTGCCAGACCAAACTGTTTAGCAGTAGAACTGTTTAGCCCTGGAGTCTGGATTATAGATACTCTGAAATAAACACCTTGAATTTAGGTTGTAATGGGGATGTGAGGTGCCTGAGGACCAAATGCTTTGATCAGCAGATCTACACTTATTACACTGCATTAATTGCCAGATGTCACACCAGCTTTCTCTTCATCAAAAGCAGCAGCAGCATGAAGTTTCCTATGCATCTCACCACTCATTTCCTGTGGAACAGCTTTTATATTTCATGGTTCCCCTGCTCTCTTTTCCAGTTGCTTGAACAGCTCGGTCTAATTAAACCTTGGAAAAACTTGCATTTCTCTTGCAATATTGAGACCTGTGAACTCCCCACTTTCATGAAGTCTTGAGCTGAACGCTCCCAAGCTAGAAGTGATACAAAACAAAAAACATTACAAGTTTACAGAGACAATACCTTGCCTGCTTTTAAACTAGTTAAGATGTTTGCTCACAGATAAGAAAAGGCTAACAGTGCTTATTGAGGTCTAATTTTTTTATTGAAGAAGCATGGATTTTGGACCAGGGTTTCCTTCAGCTAAGTGCCATCAAAGCAAATTTTTAAAAAAGGACACGTTCCAAGAGTTTACAGCTTTTGTAGTCTCCAGCCAGGTTGGAGGAAAATAATCAGAGCAAATTTATAAACAAATCCACGGTTTTGTGTTAATGGAACCGGAGTTTCTTCTTGAGTTGTGGAATAGTCCGCAGCACTATAAAACTGAAGGAAACATGATGCAGTAGCAAAATGCTGAGGACTTTATTGTGTGCATTTACAAAGTAGTTTAGTGAAAAGCATATGGAGCCTTTTAAAATGCCATTCAGCTAACACTGACTTGCCTACACTGTGCGTATATTTAGTGTTTATTGTAATTAGAGGTTCACAGAGATGCATCTATAAGCATGTATTCTTCATGTAGCTGACTGTGTGATAAAGGCCTGTTTTTATTATGGCCTTTGATTTACAAATTTTCCCGAGTTGCGTATTTAAATTTGATCTTTTAAATATAAAAGTCTGTGTTAATGAGAATCTTGTGTATTTTATAAGGCCACAGAGATGCAAACTTCAAACAGCTCCCAATTATTTCAAAATAGAAATAATAGCAGCATTTTCTGTCTTTCTTTCCAGCCAGCACAAGAAACTGTTTGATTCGGTATTAGCTGTGTTTGTGTCTTTGCATACTACTGCGCTAAGAAAGAGAGTTTGCTGGGAGAAAAGTGAATCTTCATGCTCACTTATGAGTTGAAAACCCTGACTCTTGGTGTCTTGCCTGCATACAAGCATTGCATTTAGAACAAGTATGTATTTCAGGTATGCTAAGTTGGTAAGATTTCTGACACGAAATTGCTTGCTTTCACAAGCATGATATGGAAGTGGGTTGGTTTTTTTTTAAGGGCAAGTTGATAATCACAAAAGGGCAATATGATCTTTTGCTCTGTGTCAGTCTCGGCAGCATTAGGGATTTAATTTGGGCTGATGATGGACTGGATTAATCTCACAAGTATCTTACCTTGTTCTTCAACTGCAGCATCACAAGCAGGCTGTAGTCCATGTGATGGTAGCCAAGTCCTTGGGAGCGAGATGTGAGTTTGTCTTCAAGGTCCTGAAATTGGGCGGCAGATAAGAATGCATAATATATTGAAGTCTCAGGATCTTGCATTGCTCGAGCACATGTTTTGAATGCATAGGATTGCTAATGCTACAGAACGCTCCTTATTTCACTAACTTGTTACAGTTCCCACATGTGGCTATCAAAACCATGTGTCAAGGCTCAGGATTTTAGGCAGGTCAATAGAAGACTGATATACATAAAAGCTGTGAGGTTTTTGCCTTAACTTGTTTGGTTCCTCAACCTCAGAGGAGGTCTTACAGTCTGGATAATGATTGGAAAGCCCTCTAGAGGAAGCCAGTAAGAAAAGCTGAGGATGTGGGTGTTTATTCCATATCCTCAGGACCTCAGAGCTCTGTCTCTGCTTCCTATTAAAGTAGAGCAATAAATCCAGCCCAGAAGGTATGTTTGTATGTCTCCTCCTTCCAGAAACTGTGCAAAGTTTAATCTTCGGCTCATAAAATACAATTGAAGTTTTTTCTTCTTGTTTATTTTATATTCAGTTGATTTTTAACATAGAACTCCACAGCTTCCCCCATCTGAATGAAAAAAAAGCCAAACCCTCATGACTACCTTACAGGAACCTTCTTAGGCTCTTTTCTCTCTCAAGCTCAGTTAACTTGATGCTATAAAATGGCACAAGCTGAGCAAAAGAACCACCTCCCACTGCTAAACAGCCATCTCACTGTGTAGGATGGCTGCTCTGCTGTGATAAATATGAAAAGGTGTGTTTGAAACTTCTGCAGCTGAGGACTGAATCTCTCTTGTGTCCCATATGCTTAGGAAGGCTCCTGCCGCAGGGCTTGTCACTAGAAAACAGAAACTATGATGAGCCTAACTAACTCGTCATACTCTGAAGTCTTGGAGAGCTGTATCTTTTCATTATGGTACCTTGAATGGATCCAAGTTAGTAGGTGTGCATGGGGCTAAGCCTGCACTTCAGAAAAGACAGGAAGGAAAACCCCGGCTTCCTTGGCACATCTACCTGCAGCGCGGCAGGGAGGGGCAGGCAGTGCCTGGCCTCGTCGCTTCCTTGTACCTCCTCTGTCCCAGGAGCAGTGGTGTGAAATCACAGACATCTTCTCAGAATGGGATTCACGAGTCTTCTCAGACTGGACTTCTCAGAATGGAAGTCTCAGACGTCTTCTCAGAATGGGATTCACGAGTCCAGGCAGACTGGACTTACAGACCAACAGAGTTTAGCTTGGTGTGGCAGTATGGATGAGTGAGGTGTGGAAGCTCGCTGAAAACAAGCCCATTCCCTTGACTGGTATCTGAGCCTCAGTGTACACAGGCTAGTCTAGTGTTACTGTGACAGTCAGCCATCCAAAAGATTTCTAATTGCACATACTTATTTAATGTGGCATTACAGGGAGAAGTACAAAATGTCATTTACCCACCTGCCACACTACTGAGACTACTTTTCTGTTGGGAGTTCAGATTCAAAAGCTGAAGTCACCTTCAATCTGCATTTATACTGGTTAGCTTTAGCCATGAGCTCTGTAGCAATTTCAACAAAAATCATACTGAATCCCAATTTCTTAATATTGCCAGAAGGCTAGAGAAGGTGGGAGTTCTGAGGAATCTGCAAAATTATCATTCTGATTTGCATTGTGTTGTTTAACCGTTATGTTTAAGCATTATATCATTTGATCAGTCATCCTCAGAATGATGATTCAGTCCTCTGGTGGGACTGGTATATGTTCAGCCAAATTAAAGAGAACTTATTCCCAGACATGTTGCTTGCCTAAAATCACTGGCTTTTATTCTAATGATTCTGTGTCACAAATGTGATTCTGCATTAAAATGTCAATACAGGCACAGTTAGCACACACGTCTTGGCTACACACACTCTGCTGTGGTATTTCTGTAATGAAGAGGGCTATATGCGTTCACCCCACTGAAGCCACACTGGCACTGCTGTGTTCTAGAGGTGTCTATCTGGACTAGACATTGTGGATGGTAAATGTTCCCTGAGGTTTGCACCAGCAACCACTAGCACCCTTCAAGGAGTCTTGACAAAGAGACTGCAGGGGAGAACACAGGGGATATCTCAGAAATCTCTAACAGTACTGAAGGACAAGTAGAGATCAATTCCTCGGTGCTTCTTTTGGTACAAGAGGGAGCACCAAATCAAATTACCATGTGGAAGGTCAAAAACAAGCCAAAAGAGGTGGTTCTTCACAAACATGTACCTAGACTATCATAGGATGCTAAAATGTATGTTGGTTTAAGAGTGGCTAGGCAGGTTGTGGACAAGACCTTTACTCAGGGGAATTCAATCTCTGGGTCTGGCAGATTCTCCGAGCCACAATTTTATATAAGGCATGAAGAATACCAATGGAAAGCAGCACTGCAAGCTTGCCATGCTCCTACACTCTTCTCCAGCCTTCCATTTTTGGTCACCATGGGAAGCAGGATGCAGGATTTAGGTGGACCTTTGCTCTGACGCTGTATATCCATTTGTGTGTTTCTGCTATTCCTTATCCTTTCTGTTCTCCTCTGGCTTGGCTTAGCAGAGCCTTGGTCATGACAGTGCTATGCAGTGCAAATCAAGACTTTTCTCTCTCTACTTTGAGCCTCCATTGGTGAGTCCTACACCTTTTAGAAGATGTCCTCTCGTCCCTGCTTAGGGCCACTGATTAACTATTGAAGATGGTCAGCGTGGGAGTGTTGATTGTTTTCTGGATAAACTACCGATCATGAATGGGATTGGGGTCATGGATGACATCTCTTTGTGGCTCCAGGTGCTTCCTTCTCTCAGAAGAGGCAGAGAGTTGCTCCTCTCTCTGTAGGCACATAAACCTTTAGTGTCGCCCAGTGTCAACAGATTTGATAGAGGATACCATGATACCCTCTCTGCTCCAGGCCAAAACTGGGGCTTCAGTGCTCCACTTGGCGAGCGGCTGAGGCAGGCTTGGCCAGCCCTCCTTGAGGGAAAGCAGCTCTTCTTTGCTGCCTGTCATCGCCTTGCTCCTCAAGACTTCCTCTTCATTTGTGGCGGCTTTTAAGGATAACACCTATTTTGGAGCCTTGAACACAGATTCATTCCCTATATCTAGTTTTTATATACCTTTTGCATATCAAACATGTAAAATTCAGACTTTGCAAAACATAGGCTGTTGACTGCTAAATTCCTTTGGCTACTGAATTTTGGCAGACCACAGACTTTCACAGCAGATTTTCTAGCAAACCTATTGCCAAAACCAGCCAAGTAGCTTGGCAATGCAGGCTTTCTATGCCAGAAAAAAACAAAAGACAAACCATATTACAACACTCTGTATTGGTAATGGGTACAAATGATACTTTAAAAAAGACTGGGCTAACTGCAGCTCAGCCTTTTGCTGTTCATTGTTCATGTCAGCTCTGGGGAGACTTTACTCTATTACAAATAAGGGGTTTCTAATGCTCGTACCTGCAAGGCTGGTGTTTATGCAGTGCTGTGTCAGAGAGCTCTGGCAGCAGACTGGGATCTCTGTAGCAATTCCCCAGGTGCTAAATCCAGTTTTGCCATTTCAGCTCCCTCGTCGGGCTCTTACAGTGCAGAGTCCCCCCAGGCAGTCACTGGGCAGCACATGTGTAAGGCATGGAGCAAGATTCCAGCCCTCATACTGCCAATACAGTATTGTAACATCAAACTGGTCATTATGGGGTTGCATCCCGGCTAGCGTACAGCGGCAGAGCATCCCTGACCGCCTGAACATTACATATACCCCCAGGCCTCCTCCCCTTCTCCCCAAGGGCTGCTGACTTATTAGCACACAAAATAATAATAAAAATAGACCTCTCCCTCCTGACTGTCTTTTTTTTTTTCTTTATAAACAAGTTGAAGGAAAGGCTTCAAATAGCAAATAAACCCAGCTTCTTCAGCTTTGTTCATTCTAGTTTTTTTTTTTTTTTTTTTTAACAAAGGGCTCTAGAAATCAGATGAAGCTGCTGGAGCCCAGTTCCCTTCTGTCAGCCTGGCTGCTGCTGGCCATAGCTTGGGTTTGCCCATCTCTGTGCAAGGGCTGGAGGGGTGCTGGACTTTTTCCATACACCCTTTATAAAGAAGCATCACATGGGGTAAATGGGACTTTGTCTGTTTCTCCTGACCCCTCATCCTAATGAAATGGAAAAAACATCCCGTGCTTGAAATGGTCCCAGAGCTATAGCCTGAAGTAGTGCTTAGGCATAGTTAGATGGACTTGGTGTGGTGATCAGGGACTCAAAATAGCCATAATTACCGTGTCCTGTTTTGGACCAGCAGCAGCGTCACAGCTATTTCAAGGATCTGCTTCCTGCAGGTGCTGGTCAGCCCCTGCTGAGGGGTGTCTGCCCTGTGCCAGCTAGTTTTCTCTCTTTTTTAAAAAAAATATTTATTAGCAGCATTTAAAAAAGAGTAATAGCTACCTTTCAATCTAGGTGATATCCTATCTGAAACCAGTGTGGATGCTTTTCTCCACAGAGCTACCTTAGAGAAACTGGGTTCCAAACTCGGGAGGCACTAGTTAGGGAGGCTTGTTCTCTAATTCAGTGTCCAAATTCAACTTTACCTGAGAATCCCATTAAAGCCAGAATATTTTATTACCTCTGTATAAATCCCAGTTATTATATTTGGAACTGTACAAGACTTTTCTGTATAGTCAGCCAAATAAATGTTCCAGGACTGTAGAAGGCTGCAGGGAAGATGCAGTGCCTGCTTATTCTAGGAATAAAGTGGAAGAGAGAATTACCAGGAAACAGCAAGAGAGAAGAGCCATCCTGGTCTGACTGAATCGAGACCCTGACTTTCTGAGTGGGGGAAAAATTACAGAGGAAAACAACCAGGACGCTGCGCACAGTGTTATTTGTGATCTGTTCTCATATGTCATTAGGATATTTTCAATCTTGCTGCCTGGAGGCATTTTAACAGCAGTTTCCCCACCACCCACAAAATCCATTAGTTTAAACAATAAAAATGAGCCATTTGGCCACACAGCAATGGCCCTAAAATTGCTTTAGTAAGTGCAGATATAACGAGGATGGAGACTTCGGAGCTGTGCGAGGATTGTGACAGACTTAATGGAAAATACAGCTGCTGCAAACTGTTCTCCGAAGGCCAACACCAGGCCTCCGCTTGCTTTTCCTAGACCACCCCATAGCTGGATAACCAAATTTAGCAAGAGGCAGGTACTGAACACAGAGCATATGCTTTCTAGGGTGAGTCTTCCAGCATGTGCCTGATAATGTTCACCTTGCATCTGGTACTCACTAAACCGAGCAGTTCCATGAAAGCCAACCACGAGCAGGACCACCACCATCTTCAAAAGCCAGCAGGTGTACAAGTGGCCCCTCATTCCTGCCTGGCACCCCTCTCCTTTGCCAGGGCTGATGGACCCGCGATGCAAGCGCTTCCTAACCCTATCCGGTCAAAATGACTACAGATAGAAAACTTTTCCCATTAAATGTATCAACTCAACAGCCAGGGATATTTTATTTTTTTCATTTCCCCCCACCCCAGAGTAATTTCCTCAGTGCTGGGGAGTGAAATTTTGTTTCCAGCCCATAGCTGCACACAGCTGCCCCACGAGGCTTATTGCTGAAGCGGGTGATACCAAATCAATGCTGCACTCAGAAGTGAGGTGCCTAGCTACCTTCCTCTGTCAGCTTTCCTACTTTATGAGCCTGTCAAGCTGTTTTTATTCACTCCTAATATAATCTTTCCACAATACAGAGCTTGCATGCCTAGAGATGGGCAGGAGGCTGCCACTGTTACCTGGGAACTGTGATAAATTCCTCGGCAGCTTTCGGGGTTGCAGCAGCTGTGGGAGTGTTTGTCTCGACGTTTCAGGAACTTTGTTCACCCTCTGTGCTTTATGTACATGTCACAGTGTGCAGTTACTACCTTTATTTCAGGAGTGTGCCTGTGTGGAAGGAACCATAAAACCTGATCACTTAATCAGTGCATAAAACTGAGTGATTAATTAACAGTTGGTCCATGAGTAGCAAGAGCAGCACCAGTGTCTCACTGGACAAATAAACCCCCCACCAGCAGGCTTGATCATCTGGGAATTACTGTTCAAAGCAATTGCGTTTTTCTACAACTGGGATTGCATGGGATTATGGTATTATAAATGAGATTTGCTCTCAAGGCCAGTGGCTCTCTGTATATTATGGATTATTCCAGTTTCTCCTAAAATAAATTTTGATAATGCTCCTTTAATGAGACTGCACTAAATTGAATTACATCCTGTCTTCCCCCCGAAGTGGAATCTTTCTATTGTACCGGACATGCACACAGAAGAGTCTTATGTATTCCTTTCCAGGGCGTGTGCATGACCTGTATAACAAGATCTACACAGATAGACATGAGGCTAACCCTAAATATTAGTGAAACATTTCTGGTTCTTGTGGAACAATTCTGGACCTGAAGGCCTCTGCTCACCACCACCCATCACTCTGGTGCAAGCAGTCCAGCTTTAAAACCAAGGATGGTAAATCCTCTGGGAACATTCTGCAAATTCTTTCTAAAACATTGGTACTCCAGGGCCTGCAAGTAACACCAACTCTTTCCAGGGCTCTGATCCCTTTTGCTGAATTCCCTTCACATAGCAGTGATGGAAGGGAAAAGAGAGTAACTGGTGACAGGCAATGGGTCCCACCCACTCACCTGAGCTATGCAGCCCCACGGCAGCCACGCTTCATCTCGCTGGGGAGACAAAAGCTGCAGGTGATGCTGGAGAAGCAGCTGCTGTAGCTTGCCAATAACATGAGCTAACAAGAGGCTTTCCCCCGACAGATCTTGCCGTCTTTATTCTGCTCCTAGCTCTCTTTACTCAGTCTTACTTTATCTAATCCCTTTGCTGTAGAGAAACAGTAATTAGCTTTTTCATGCAGCACGCACCTCCAGTTTTACTGCATAACCCAGCTTGTGGCTCCATCAACCGATTTCCAAGCTCAACCTGAGGGGTCCTTGCTGTGAGCTGGGTACAGAGGCCCACCTTGAACATCACCAGGTCCACTCACCCACTGTGGTCTCGCCATCCCTCAGTGAGAAAGCCCGGTGGTGTGGGTTACTGGGCTCTCCCTGTGCTGCAGGCGTGCCCCCGTAGGGCCGGGCGCTGAAGGAAGCTTCCAGCTGGGCTTCTAGCAGGCAATGGGCAGAAGGTGCCAGGCTGGGGTGTAGGTACCACAGCCCACCAAAGACCTTGCCCCCTTCCTGCAGCTTTTGGGAAAAAAAAAATCACTGGTGGTGCTGTTTTGTCCTTACTGGGCATCCACTGTCATGTGCCGCAGTACTGGGCTGGTGGTCTGGCAGCCTGGGAGGCTCCTCCTTGTGTTCACCCAGGAGGCACATCGCAGGGCACTGATCTTGCCAGGAAGCCGACAGCAGTGAAGCAACACTGTCAACAGAAGAACTTGCTGGCAAGCCGCTCCTGGGGACAGGCAGGGAGGCAGCAGGTTAGTCATTCACGCCACACTCCTCTGCATGAGGGAGGGCGGCTGGTCGGCACAGAAACACAACACTACAATGGGGGTCCTCCAGGAACGTGTTTATTTACATTAAAACACTATTATACAAACTGAAAGAAAGGAAGAAGGAAAAAACAGAGACGACGCCTTAGAGGGGTGGATGTGCCAAAGTCAGCATCCCTCACTCCCACCCTGTCTCACAGCTGCCTTCCACTCTGGTCCTACTGCGAGTGCCATGATCCTTGTAGGAAGGATACATTCCCAACCCTCTCTGTGTGAACATCCAACGTTTTCTGTTTAAGTGGCTTTCAGAAATCTGTTTTATGCCTCCAAAGAAAACTCTTGCTCAAATACGTTTTTTTTCTTAATTTATTTATGTAACACAGTGTAGAAAGCTATCAATTCATAAGCAATGGTTCTGTACAATCATCCTGCAGAGGATCCCTGTTAATTTTCGACCAGCAGGCACTTTTCCCCCCCAGAAGTGCTCACAATTAACAGGGATTCTTTTTAATATTTTTTTAAGAAGATCAAAAAGATACATGGAAAAGAAAATAAAGTTTACCTTTCAATGCCTAAAGTGTGCACATAAAACAGGCACAAAGAAACGAATGTGTATTCCCATGATTTCTACATCACTAATACAGCAGGAGCAACAATCTGTACAATAAAATGCAGCTGCAGAAGAAAAGAATTTTAATAACTCATCTGGAATACTTTTTTAAAAAATGTTGTTTTACTTTAAAATGCATAGTGATCAGAAAAAAATGTTCAGCAAAGAGAAGCAGCTAAACCCCACAGACACAGAAAGCATCCCCCATCCTTAAAGCATATTTCAATTAGGACTTAATTTTTGTCACAAATCACAAGAATAATATACAACTGGCTAAGGAGCTACATGATAAATAATTGGGAAAGAGAATCTATCCATGCACTAGTTAAATACAGCTAACCTCTTTACAGTACACAAAAAACATTCATTAATAATGTACTGTAAAGACTGAAATGTAAAGAGAAAGAGAGAGAAAATACATTACTGATTTTATTAATTCAAGTTCAGGCATCTACTTGTGTTACAGCACAGCTGTCAAAAGGCGAGAATGAGTAAATAATAAAACAGAGTGTTTTTCTTTCTTTCCACATTATTCTATAACCGAACACCGATGGGCAGTGAAGCAATCATTCTGCTGTCCAACTCATGAGGCTGCTGTGGTGTCCTAGTTCTGCATCTGTTCAAAGAACTTGTAGGTGGGATTTTCATAGCCATTTTGCTGCATCTTGGAAAGGTGGCGCTCCTCTGGTGTCACTGCAGCATCCACCTGCCGTGAGAAGAAACAACCAGGGTCAGATTCTTGCTTAATTCACAGCATACCCCAAGTTTTCCTCACTTTATGGCCATCCAACATGCTTTGTACCCTCTCCTGTGCATTCAGGCAGAAAGCATCCTCTGAAACACAAAACAGCATTTGTTTGACAGGTTCTTTCCTGACCCAAGAGTGGAAAGTAAGTTAGGTCCCAAGCTCAGTACACATCTCGTTAGAAAGTCTAAAAGAAAGGTGGCTGGTAAGTGATAGGGACACTTCTCCACTAAAGAGAGCCTCCTAGTCCCTGAAGGCTATAACATTGCTTGAAGACACAACTGTCTCTGAAAAACCTTCTCTTCAAGTTATGTGGGACCGCAAGTGGCCTCATGAACAACATCAACAGACAGCTAACAGCCTGGACAGTCATGGTTCACTTTTTGGACAGAGTAATATGCAGATAATAAAGCAACAGGAACAATTCTGCAACTCCAACTTTTTTCTTTTTTTTTTGCTGCAGGACTTCAAAACCAGCTGAGCAAACTTGGCAGTACCAGCCTTGATTTTTGTTACTGGCTCAGGAAGCATCCAACTCCATAAACAAAAAAGGGGGATGCATTTTGCATCTCCCCAGCAGTCCACCATTATTAGTTTTTTCCCCCTAGGATATATATTGGTATCTGTACTTGGGATCAACTGGATCTCCAAACAAAAGAAAAAGTTCACTAGAAGGCTGAAGGAAGTGGCTTGAGGCTACCTTCTGTCCATACTGTGCTCTCACATCTGTTGTAGATGCCGTCGTCTCAAGATGAAGAAAAATTTATTGTAAAAAATGAAATGAGGGTAGCAAGGAAATACTAGAGTAGCCAGGCACAAGATGAGCAAAAATCCCATTGGACTCATAGAAACAGAACTTCTCTGTCTCCAAGGTCGAGTCTGGTTCAACTTAGTGACAAAAAGCTTGATGTGTATGCACTGGATTAAGTATTTCTACTTAACAAAAATTGACCTTTCTTGACTACTTGAAGACAGGCATAAAGACAGCTCAGTCAAGACTTCTCTGTTAAATACCTGCAGCTCCACAAATTATTTTCTTCCTCACCGAACAGTACAGAAATATAAAATGTCACCAAATTAGAGAGGGTGAGAACAGCCTCTAAATGTTAATTAGGTATTTTACCTCTGCTGTATGGGCTCTATAGCTTTTGTGTATTCAAAACCTACTGTATCCTGGCTATCTTGCTAACCACCTATATGAAAACAGAGCTAAGAAAGCCTGCTCGTCAGCTGTTTCATTTTGCTACCTGTTATCTCCAGTGTTTGACAGCTCTTAAAAGAGAAGGTAAAAAGTGAATTTTACATCATCAAAAATTTATAATCAGGAAGGTGTCTAGAACTCTACACTGAAGTACTAGGTATGAATATTTTTCCTGTGGATTCCTGTAAGTAGTGACCTTTAGGAAAAACATCCATCTACTTTTAGCATAAAAATAACCGAGAATGGAAAGTGTAGTCTCTCAAAAAGCCTCTGATAGCAGGCTAACTTACTCTAACCTTTAAAAAAAAAAAAAAAGCAAAGAAGTACTTATGTCTGATAGTCATTTAAAATCTACAATACTGGAAACAACTCAGCTTAGCAAGGACAGACTATGACCTTCAGTAAATTGTTTACCTGATACCCTGGAGAAAGACTAAAGGTATGTTCTTCCAGGCTTGGGACAAACACAGGCTGCTCAGCTTATTTTTGCAGCCATTAATTTTTTTGGTAGGTTATGCCACAGGACCACCTTTCCCGCAGTACCACCAGAAAATGGCTCCTCTCAAAGCAATCTTCTGTCTTAATGTTTTTTTATTTGTTACTCAAGAGAAGAAATGGTTCTGTGCATAGCATGTGTATTGCACTGCTCAGACGAACTGCTAAACCCAACTCCAATCTATTTTCATACCTGTGCACCTTCTACATCTTCCTATCCACGTTGCAACTCTCAAACTGTATTTTCAATCAAAACCTTCTATCAAATCTGTTTCTTATGCAATAATTGCACATTTTTGTGAAATACCTGACTTTAAGGGCGACATACTGCTTTTCCTTGCAAGCTATTGTTTCTTATTTTGCACTTTAACTTGGCCTTCTTTGCTGTTAAAAGCCTGCCATTCAAAGGCTAGCTTTCTCTTTTTTTTTTTTTTTCTCCCCAACTTGGATTTGCATGGAGCAATTCTCTTATGCAACAGAGACAAAACACATCTATTTCTTCATGCTTTCAGGCAGTGAGATCCTGTTTCAAGATGGCACTCTAGCTTTAAGCTGCTCTTTCCAGATTTCCTTTGTTTTAGAAATTAGGGGTGGAAAAATAGTGTTTTTCTTTCCCTGCCCTCCTACCTCTCAAGAGGTAGGTAGTGGTAAAAGAAACTTTTCCACTGAAGTATGCAAGCTTCCCCTGGCCAGCCCACACAAGTGATGAGTGCTCAGCTTGGCTGTCGACAATCATTTCGATCCACCAAGGACAGGAGAATTCCTGTGAATTTCACAGCGCATCTCCTCTTCAACCTCTGCACCCAAATCCCCATGACATTTCTGTACAATGTGCTCAGCAGCCAGCGTACAACTGTGCACCCGCGATTTTTAAGACTTGCCCATGCCTGCTGCTCAAGTCTCACCCCCGTCCAGCAGAGAGGGCAGCAGTGGGGCTGGGTGAGGAGCAGCGAGAGAGCTGCCACAACTCACAGCAATCTGCTCTGCAAGTATCTCCAGGGGCTGTTTTGCTTCCTGCTGCTTTAACCTTTCTCCAGGGGTTGCCAACTTCTGCCTCTACAAGGACACACCATCTTCTACTCGTATGCAGGGAATCAACTTTTGGCAATTCCTCGATACTACTGCTGTTCGGCACAGCACTTGTTTTTGATGTACGTCATCAGTATAACAGCAGTAGGGCCTAACAGACCCATCCCTTACAGGTTTTTACAAACATGTGAAAGGTCTAATACCCGCTCTGAGGACCATGCAAATTTAACAGTGTTAACTACTTCCATTGTGACGATGTCATCGCGTGCCATCTGCTGCTGCTAAAATTGTCACTAATATGGCCATGAAGGGAAGAGATGAACAAAGCAGGGTAAATGGGAAGTGTTCCTGTAGCATTTTCAGCACGTACAGAAAATACAAATACAAAGCAAGAGCAGAGGAAAAGCCACCCTTCCTTTCATTCTTGAAGTGGCTGCTGTAGCGTTAAGTCAGCCCTGGTTCTTGTGCACAATAACACCACGCTACAGGAGTGTCTGGTGCTTCTCCAGACAAAGAAGGGAGAGACTCACAATTCACAACTAAACCCACCGACACCTCTAAAAGACTCTCTTCCAGCATGAAATTAAGGAGTAATATAAAGCTCTGGGGTTGAGGGATTAGGGGTCTCTGCACACCAATACATGCCTGGAAACATCTTCCTTTCTAGGAGGATCCCCCTACCAGGCTGGGATGCAAAGGAGGGGTATGCCAGAACCTGGGCTACTTTTTCATATTCATGCTCTAAACAACACTACTGAACTCTGTCACCCGTTTTAGCTTAAGCCTCCCACTCAGTACTTCTTATTCAGGACTAGAAGATGTAACAAGCACACAGCATAACCTGCTTGCAGGAAAGAAACAGGGTAAGACGACAACACAAATAAAAAAAGAATCAAAGAAAGTGCAAGGCAGAAGAGACTAAAGATGAGAAACTTCGAAGAAAATCAGTGATTACAAAAGATTACAAAAAAATATGAAGTACAGTAAAATCAGACTGAATTTTTAACACCCTTTGACAATATTCCATATTAAAAAGCCCCACTTTGATAAAACTAATTTACAGTGAAAGTCCAATAATCTCTGAAATACGGCATTTATAGATGAAAGGGATTTAGTGAGGCTCCTACTTGCAGTCTTAGCAATTTTTTTTTTATTTCCCCTTCAGCCTTTAAAATGACTAGTGCTGGTATAGTAGCACCTCTCTTCCCTGTAGCTGTCTGCTGCAGGGTTAATCCATCTCACCGCCAACCTACGTGCACTATCGCTCATCCTGAATGTCTTCTCTTCTACTCAGTTTTACCCATTTTGACTCTGCTAAACTGTTCTTCTTGTTCCTTACAACCTCTGTCCTAGGTATTGTTCTGCCAAAAGACATGCCTTCAACCCGATTATCTCCTTGTCAGTAAATCCCTGAAGCCCTTTACCATTTTAAATTTTGCACCCATTATGGAGGTGGCAGGACTCGAAGATGGCATGTAAGGTGTGGGTACTCCAGCCCTGCTGAGAAGCAGCCTAGACACTTCTTTTTTCTATGATATGATGTCTCTTGAGAAAACAGCTCGTTCAGGTCGATAACCTCTTTTGAAACCATCCTTCTATCCCCTTCTGCTCCTTTCACACAGGAAATCCTAACGTGGAGTCAAGAAGATGGTAATGCTGCAGAAAAATTCATGTGCTACCTCTACACACATGGGGCAGATCAAAAGCCCAGACAGGAGGTACTGGTAGCCCTTAGAGATGCACTGAACACAACACTGTTGTTTAACAACATGTAAATAGATGCTGCCTAACACACACCTGCAGATCAGACTTCGAGAGATGGACTTTGAAGAGTACTACAGCAATTTTAAGAGCTTCTCTGCTACTGCTGTGAGCCCTCCCATTGTCATGTCTCCCCACATGCTCCGGCTGGAGGTGCTGCCTCCATAACAGAAAGCAAATGAGCCTTAAAGAGGATATCGTGAAAAGGTGGAGTTCTGACACTTGGCTGTAGTCGGAGCACAGGAGAGGTAAGAACCTCTCTTTTGCCTCCTGCTTTCATGGAGGAAGAAATAACGTGGCTGCACCAGCAAAAAACACCTTCAATATGTTTGCCAGAGGTGCTATGTGCGCATATAATAAGTAATTTTCCATGACTCAGTCATTTACTTACTTAACTGTGGCAGTCCTTCTGGAGAGGCTGAACCACTCTGAAACACTCATATTCTCAGACTTGGAAAATTATTATGACACTTTTTCTAAATAGGACAAGTATATTCCTCCTCAGAGCTTAAAAAAAACAAAGCTACCAGGATTTTTAATAACATCTTTCATTAAAGAAACAGGAAATGAGAAGTACTATAGTCAGAGTCGACTTTTTGGAAGATAGGAATACAGGTGGAACAGGACCTGTTTTCTAATCTTGCATCCATTACCACAGAGTTAAACTCTCACAGTTATTTCTGACATGCAACAAAGGTTGCAAGATTTGTTAAAACATACTCAGACAACCTAGAGCTGATCTACAGTTGTTTCTACAAATGATTTTTGCTCTTTCATGCTTTCTGTGTACAACACATTAAAGGTGCACTGTTGCTAAACAAACTAATCCTCTTTAGAACTGAACAGCTTAATTTTGAAGACATTTTAATATTAAACATCAAATGTGTATGGATCTTTGGGTGGGGGTGTTTTTCCCCAAAGTAGGTACTAGAAAATTTTCACCAACCTAGGACAAAAATAGATGTTATGCCTTTCTTGCAGGCAAGAAGCAAAGACAGCGAGGCTATGCAGTCTGCCAAGACCACAAGTCTGGCAGAATAAGGAATCCCACCTGCCAATGTCAGACACAATGCAGCAAAACTACAAGGCAACATCATCTAAAGTGTGGTACTATAAATTGACTAATATCCTTGGTAGATCTGCATGCTATAGCTTTATGGTTATATCTGTAATTTTTTTTATTCCCTAAGTGATGCTGTCATTTTGACATGAACTAATTGTTCCGTTCATGCATGTTGTTTCTACTCCAACATTTCCAACTGTCACTGAAGAAAACTAGTAGGAATCCAGGATTACCTTTGCTACATCACTCTATCAGGTGGAGCCCTCATCATACTGCAATAACGGTATGTCCACATTCCATGTCTGATTCGAGGCTTCGGCCTACCAAGCCTCCTGGCCTATTCTGTTAGTTACTAAATTCAGCCAATGGAGGGTCTTACGTTGCACAACTGTTGGCAGCAGCTATCAACTAGGTGGTCTAAAACTAAAATCTGTTTCAATTTTCTACAAAATGGGCTGGAAGCCTTCATATGGGAAGTTAAAGCTGAGATTCTTGCTTGCTATCTTCTGCCTCAGTCAATATTCCGCACGGCTTGCTGTTTGCTCAAATCTCACCCCAAACGGTCGGTGCACTTCTGACCATGTGTCTTTGGAGGATTTCAGACCACATAGACAATCACAACACAGACACAGGGACACACAAGCACAGGCTTAAGACAAAGGCTTACTTAAATGTAAAATACTTTTAAGACCTTTCACTGCCCCAGAGAGTGGAATATCTGCCTCAGGAAGCAGGTACATCTCCAGTAAGACCAAAGTAAGGTTCATTTGACTCAAGGTGAAACCAACACAAAAGACTTAGTTTCAACCAAAAATTTAAAATACCAGTTTTGGAAAGCAAAAATAAATATTTCAAGTGCTGGCTAATGTAAGTACTATCCACAAATCAGACACTCGCACAGCAAACTAGGTATCAATACAGAAGTGGAAGAAAAGTCACATGAAACCCCTTCCAGTTCTCATAATTAAGTTTTTCTGTTTTCAAAGATCCTTTCTTAAATCCAAGCAGCAGAAGAAGTATTTTAAGTTACTGTAAACTGACCACAAATTTGTTTGGTAGATTGGGGGGAGAGACAAGGGTTTTAATCTTGAAAATCCCATATGAGAGTCTTACATATTATTTGTTTCTCAAATATATGAGTTTCAGATTGGCCATAAATCAAAAGCTGTTGATGGCAAAAAAAAAAGTCTTGTTCGGAGAACAAAAAGTAATAGAGTATCTGTATAGGTAAAACCATTGTAGTATACAGCACAATCCACAGAAGACCTGCCTCAAATGTTTATTTTCAAGATAAATAAAAAAATCCATGTGTGTGCATTCCCAACAACAGTAAAACAATATTTTCCCTTTTGTGCAGCATCTGCTCACTAGCTACTCTTACATTTCCTATAAAATGAACTTCCACATTATGAGGTGATTGGTCTGGGATAGTTCCAGAAGATATCCTTGTGGTTTTACACCCAACTTAACATGGTTTATATTGTGTCTGCATTTACAAAATAAGGTAATTTGACTCCACTCTGACAGATGCAACCATTACAACTCTGAACATCAGGCTAGCCAAAAATGTGGTTTCTTCATTTCTAAATCTATTTATAGAACAGCATGCTGACTATGTTGTACATGTGACACCAGTTGTGCTTGGTAGTCTTTTCTTACCTCCACAACCCCATGATGGATAGATGTGTACTGCTTCTTCTTCAGCATCACCAAAGTAATGACAATCACTGTTGCTATGACAACACCTCCTACCATTAGTCCAATGATGGCACCTTTATTTGAACCCACATCTTCAGCAAAGAACACCTATGAAAGAAAAATAAAGGAAAGTGGTTAATAAAAAGCCCACTGAACATTTGGTCAACCCGTCCAGCTGCCACGGCAATATAAAGCCTACTGAAGTACTGGTAATTAAACAGCATTGCATGTCATCTTAACTATTCAAAACTGTATTGCTGTACCACAAAGCTCTCATAGTAGAGAAGAGCAATTTGGGAAATCTACATTGCCTGTGGTATAGCAGTGCTGTGGCTAAGAAGACTCATCTCCATGTCTCTGCTTCACAGGGGTCTTGGAGAGTATTGGGTTTTTTTCCTTAGGTAAGCGAGTCAAGCTAATTGCAAAATGACTGACAATTTTATAGAGGAGCAACCAAGGAGCACACAGATTTATTTATTTTTAGAATGTTAATCATGAAAGTGTTCATAAATCTGTATCTGTGTGGCTTGTATGGACTACGCCCAATGCCCTTCTTCAATAAAGGAACATTGAAGATCTGTAGGACAACAGTGAAACTTGCACACAAACAGTTGGGAGAAAATTCTCACACCTAAGAGTCAAGAGTCCAAAAACCACGAGCATGCTTATTTAAGTGACCACCAAGCGATGCATAAAGATTTTGTAGGGTAAAGGGAAAATGAGCTACACCTGAATGATGACAATACTCATATGGGACCTAAATGACATGACAGCTGTGTGAAAAACAAAAAAGTTCCACTTAAATTATATGTACTGATAAGGCAAAATCAGCAGACAGCAAGATGCTTTACAACACATTTAATAAGACTGGCTTTCAGCAACAGGAGCAGGTATGAAAAGTGGGTGATTGTTTTCACTGTCCTGCTTTGCATTCAAGGAATATGCTGGATTATTTTACATCTATGCATACTTTACAAACCTTTTGTCTGCTTGTCAATAGTGGGCTTTTATTATTATTATTTTTAATGGGCAAAAAGGATTAGAGAAAAAGTTACATTCACAGAATTGTCAGACTACCTCACTCTAGAAGACTAAATACTTTGACAAGTATTTAACAAAAATGCAGAGGGAAGCAGGAAACCATCTGAGAATTATAATGAGCTGTATAACATTTGCACTCTTTAAGAAACACAATCTTCCTCAGAGAGGTTTTAAAGCATGCAGTATAAATATTTATATTGTTCCTAGCCATAAGCAAGAAATGCATTTTAAAAAGTTAAGAATTCAGTAGAAACTACACACAATGGACAGCGTTGACATAACCTGATGTGAAGCAATAATTTCTTCTGTCAATTTTACTTTCCCAGGACTTAAAATCTGTTACCATACCATTTTGGAAACATCCCAGCTCATACACACATGCAACAGAGGACGGCCTTAAGCACTCTGAGCCATGAAAATCAACTTAATGTACAGTTAAAATGTGAATGTACATAAAGGAGAAAATAACTGCAATTTCAGCTCAATTCAGAACTTTGTGTGTAAAATACAATGCATGGCTGAATTCATGCCTTGTAAGGCATGAGTCCAGTACTTTCACAGCAATACTGGACTCCTCCCTCAGTCTCAACTGACAAGATGACCTAGAGGACTGCTTACTGATATTTAAATAATGGTTGTACTATCAGTAAGAATTATGGCATAAAATGCTTTAAAAAGCTCAAAAGATCCCATTTTAAGCATGGCACAAATTACTCAAGCGCAGGGATTGCAATGCATTCCCCATCAGCCACCATGGTAAGGGTGTCTTCCAGCACCAAACTGCTCGGAATGGTATCAAACCACTTACACATTAAAGTTTGCTGCTGGGAAGCACATGTAACACAGGATCAATATAACTACTGTGTCTAAAATACATTCCTGCACGTTCCTTCTCTTCATTAAACTCATACTGTTTACTCCATCAGAACGTTTAACCCATCTGAGCTAAGCATGTCAGAATTTCCCAAATTAGTGCTAATACATTTTGGATTAGCTCATCAAACTGGGAATTCTCAGTTCTCGGCATCAAAGAGATGGCAGAATATCTTTTCACACAGTGATTGCCTAGTTCAAATGCAAATTTGAATCCCATGTTAATTTTAATTTTCAGCACTACTTAGCTTTAAGAACAGATTAAGGAAAAAAGCTTTCAGGCTTAACATCAGGATATTGAAAGTCACGGAACTGAAATCTCATCATGTAATATACCTTTACAAAAGAGGAAGCAGAAAAGGTTTAGATCTGACATTGTTGTATGGCTTCTTCATTACTTATTAAGGGACCGAAAAAAGCTTTCGAAAGATGCTTGTTCTTACCCACATTGCTTTTGGTTGTTATTTTTGTGTTCCTAAGAAGCACAAATGGGGAACGATATTTTGCTCCTACCTGCCCTTCACCTGTTAATAATTTAATATACATTAAGGAACAAAATGCACAGATACAGCCAAATACAAATGAAAACTAAGGCCAATGCAGAATTTCTTCTTAGCTCAAGCATGCAATCTTGTGAAAGGTTATGCTCCATGGAGTTCAGCCTCCTTCATGCACCACCACCATCTGTTCTGACGCAAAAGGAATCTACTCCTGAAGCTGCATCATTCTATTTCTTACTGCACCATGCTGCGTGTCTCCATCAAACATTATTTTTCTTTTTTTAAAGTTACTTAGCATTTTCCTTCCTCTGCTTACCTTCTCTTTAGTTATGTCCATGACAAATGGACTGTGTGACAAGTATTGTCCAAATGACTACATCCAGTCACATGACAGTGCAAGTACAGAACTGTCAGAATTTCTTCTCGTTTGAGACTTAATGGCTTTCTAGCCTCTCTGCTGAAATTATTCCAGGTTTACTCCCATTTAAGAGAGAACCAGAAAAATCTTGATCTGCTCACGTGAAAACTTTGTTGGCACTTTCAGCATCCACATCACTCAGGGGAAACATGGCTATAATTGACCCACTAGTTCAAGACTGAATCAGCAACTCAAAAAGCATATGCGGAAAGCATCGCTTGTTCACTCACCAGCTTTTGATGATGAACTTCATATCCTGAGTCATGTCGGAACTCCGCATCCATCTTCACTTCAGATATCTCTTCTGTTTTAACATTGGTCAACCCGGAACCTGCATTGCACCGCAATGACAATTCATTAAAGTCATTGACTCAATTATGCTTGGCTTAACTCCACCATTACAAGAGCAGAAGGCAACAGTACCATTCACACAGAGAAGGTGTGATGCAATGTGAAAGGGAACTGGGAGGAAAGTGAGGTTCATCTGATGTCTCAATCCCACTCATGTGATGCATAATGAGCTGGTAAAATTTCTCCTCTGTTAAATGTTCCTTAATCCACTGCAGGTATATTGGTATAAGCATCAAAGGCTTTCAGCATGAAACACTGCAAGAACTAAGCTGCGAGGGACCAACAGCAGACTCCTGAACCGGCTCAAGGGATGCAGACAGATCTGCTCTGACAGTCTCTTTAGCAATGTCAAGAAAATTTGGTGTTTAGGCTGAAAACTTCCTCCTCCCTAAGCTGAGGCTGCTGTGAGCTAAAAACACATACCCATGCTGTGATGTGGGGAACTGCAGATATTGCATTTTCTTGCTTCCTATGAGTCCGCACCTTTTGTACAAACATGCACAAATAAGAGTAATTAAAATGCTTGTGAAGTTCACACAGTTCTTATTTGTTTTCAGATTTCAGACTGCTCAGAATCAATATGATTCAAGTCTTGACATCTGCCTGAGAGATGATAACTGTCCCTCTTGATTAGAAACATACAGTACAACAAGTAAGCAATATTTGCAGCGATTTTAATTGTGGACAGTTTGCAGTCCTGTTCTTGCCTTATGGGTGCAAAAAGGAGATGCTGCACTTCTCTAACTGGAAATTAGGATAGGATTTCCTCCTGGAAAATAGCCTTAGGAGAATGAGCCAAACTTAACAACAGCTAAGCAGTGCATCCTATGTGTCTGTCTCTGAATGTTTTGCCCTGAAAAGCTGGCTCTGGCTTATAGAGAACATATGGGTATTCATGTAGCTGGTTATTTTCCTTCTCAGTATCAACTGACTGACATATTTCTTGGAGGTACAACCGCCACAGAAGCATGGTGGTTATGGCAAGTTATTTCCTCACCCTATCTAATGTGACAAGAACAAATTGGTTGCCTTGTCTGTATTTATTTGAGCATTGTATCACTCCTAGTCCTCTCTCCAAGCCTTCATGCTGATTCTTCGTATTTTTGGGCTGATCTTAAGCTCTGATGCAGAGGAAGAATCTCTTTGAAAATTCTCAACACTACTGACTGCTCTTGTGCTCCACCATCTCTCTGGACTCTCAATAAATTCTTGAAAACTTGCATGTGCCAATGAGCTCCACAGTCTGAAGTAGCACTCAGTGCAAGAATTATTGCCCTTTTATTGCTTTTGAATGTGTGATTTCTTTCTTCTTTAAATGCTGATTTATTTTTGTACTATGAGTCAGCAAGAACAGACCTTCCCAAGAACTCTGGACTGTACAATCCCATTCTAAGGTTCTCACCATGCAAAGGAGAAAACATCATCTTCATGCAGTAAAGTATTTATGTTTACTTTCTTGAACAGCCTGACTGCCCCATAAATTCTGCCTTAGTGTCTCATTTTTTAAGGAATAAAGCACTTAGAGATCTGAAATTTCTTTATTAAGCATCTGATTTTTGATGCCACATTACTGACACAGGTATATCATGACATTTATATAGGAGAGACCACTTCTAAATGCAAGAACCGGAAAGTACTTAAGGAACCACAGTTTGAAAACAAACCATGATGTTCTGTCAGTGAAATGCAGGAGGAAATGGAGATGAAGGAAACAAAACCCACATTGTACCTGAAAAGAGGTTAAACTTTCTATTCTTGAAGCAGCTGTGGTTAGTTTTCCAAACTAAAATAAGAACACAATTTACTCTCCTTTGCACATAATTTCAAAACAGCCTCTACATCAACGGGCAGCGAAGAAAATGAGAATGTGTATCTGGCTGCACAGAGGCTTGCCTCTTTACTTCCCTGCCTTGTTGTTTTTAGTATTGAAAGGGAAGGGGGAAAACCGCAACACTGTAATAGCAGTGCTTCACCTAGATTACCTAGCCAGGGGGAAAGGGCTTTCCCAGGACGCGGTTTACTGCCCACAGCTGTAGCAGCTGAAGAGGCAGCCAGCTCCCAGCTGCTCGCCACTGTCCACAGCCACATTTGCTGCCCGAGACATGCTGGCAAAAGCACCATATGGAAACTCCCCCATCTGCACAACTTTACGGTTATAGCTGGCTGAAGCTAGAAATATTGATTAGAACACATCCATATATATATATGAGATACATCCGTGAAGAATCAATTTGTCTTTTGTTGAGGGAAGTCCTGTGTCCCCAACTCTTAGAGGTCACTGGAAGAGTTAGGAAGCACATGGGAAGCAGTGATTCAGCTTGGGGTGAATCTGGATTTCCAGAAAGCCTTTGAAAAGGTCCCCGATCAAAGCTCTGGAAGAAGCTAAGATGGGAAGGATTAAGAGGGAAAGTCCTACATGACTTTCCATAGCTGATTAAAAGATAGGAAATGAAGTGTAAATACACAGCCACTTTTCACAACGGAGGAAGGTTACCAGCTGCGTCCCACAAGGAGCTGTGCTGTGCTGTTTGTAAAGGTGATCTGGATAAGGGAGTGAACAGTGATGTGACAAAGTTTATTGACAAAAAAATAAAAGAAAAAAAGAGGATAGTCAAAGTAAAACCAGCTGCAAAGAACTGCAGAAGGATATTACAAATTCTGAGTGCACAAAAAAAGGAAAATTATATTCAACGTTGATATAATGTAAAGTGGTGCTCACAGGGATACACAGCCCTAACTATATGTACACAACAATAGGCTCTAAATTAGCTCTGTTCCACCCAGGACAGAGACCTTGCAGTCAGTCATTGGGGCTAACTCTCTGTGGGCAGTTGGCTCAGTAGCAGTCAAAAAGGCAAAGAGAAAGCTAGGTGTGATTATGAAGGAATAGAGAAAACAGAAAACATCTTTACACCACTGTATAAATGATGCATCCTCATTTTAAATCTCGCTATCCATTCTGGTCACCCCAAACGAAGGCAGAACTAGAAAAGATACAAAGCAGAGAGACAGACGATCACTAGTATGGAATGGTTTCTCTACAGGAAGGTCTAGACAAATTGGCAGTCTTCAGACTGGAAGAGACAATGAAGGGGGAATACTACAGACGTCTATATGACTGTGAATGGCAAGGAGAAAGTCTACAGAAAATGGTTATTCATTATTTCTTCCTACGAAGGTACAGGACACCAACGTGGCTATGACACAGCAGATTAAAAACTAACAAAAAAAAGTGTGTATATATATATACACACACATATATATAGCTTGGCACAATGCAAAATTGGACTGTGGAATTCGCTGGCACAAATCATGAGGATGTTCAAAATACAAATGAACAAATGCAAAGAAGAAAGGTTCATTGAGGGGTATGAAACACAATCGTGAAAATACAGTTTCCAGTCCCGGAAGTCTATCAATGCTCTTGGGCTCTGACCACTTTCAGTGAAAGCAAGCTCCAATAGCTTAGACCCTGAGTCTTTGTTAGCTTCAGTTAAACAGAGCCAAATGCCCCAGAGGCAGGAGTTACAGCAGCATTTCAGGCAGCAGAACAGGTCAGGAGCCTTCACATCAATAAGCCACAGAGGGTGATAAATCCATCAGGGGTCTCAGCTGCTGGAAAAATGCAGTCTCAGGCTTCCCTAAAGCCACATTTCTTTGAGGGTTCTCTTCCCTCCTCCCATTCCTAACAAACAGTAATGCTGGAGCCATATTTCCAGCATGCAGGAGGTTAAACAATCTTTTGCCTTGAGACCAGGCAGAAGTTTTTTGCTTTGGACCATGCGACCAAGGTCTAGTGGTCTACTTGGCCTTACTCACCAACCCACAGAAATGCCATGGGATCTGAACACAAAGTAGGACCTGATATTAGGAAGTTAATGCTGTTAGACTTCCTAAAATTTGTCTGTGGCAGCTAGTTTAGCACAGGAAAAAGGTCAGAAACAGAAAAATTATCTGTTGTGCTAACAAAGCTGATAGCAATTTTTGCCTTCCTCCTGTCTCCCTTAGAAGCAAGGAAAAGGACCTTAAAAAGTACAACTAGGGTAAATTGATAATCCTCTGCAAATAATTGATTATACAGTAAGAGAAGCATGACTCTGCACTGGAATCAATTAAATACCCAATATAAGACAAGAATATATATGAATTTAATATGCCTTTTCACCATGTTATGTTATAGAATTTAGACTTTATATTTAACAGACTTCTCTATTTCCAGTTCATTCACTTTCTGTCCTGGTGACTACATAATTAGACTTACATGCTAAAATCAAAGATTCATTTTTCAAAGGTAATAACTGAAGAAGAAAAAACTGAAGAAGGAAAAACTAACTGGAGAAGAAAAAAAGGGTCTTTCTAAAACTTTTATCAGAGGTGTGTGAACCAGGTACGATTCAAACAGCTAAGGGCTGTCTAACACCACTCTACTCTTGCATTGAAGACAAGCATACGAAGAAAAGTTAACTATATGACAAGACCTTTAATTCTGACACAAAATGATGGCTTTTTCACTATCAAATCTAAAATATACAACTAAACCACATGTAAAACTAAAAAAACACCCCTAAAAGACAATGTAAAAGAAGTGAGGGCAACAGCCTCACTGCAAATTCACAAATAATGATAATTATTAATGCTTTTTCTTCTGAATTACATACTAACTTTACGGAGCTGCATTCCTAATTACATCAATTTAAAAATGCTACAATTCAGCTGATACTTATATATATTAACTTGCAACTCCTTAGAAAAACTGACAAAACATTGGCTTAAAAGCATCTAATAATATCCAACAAATTGAGCTATGATGGGCTTTTAATTATATTGCTGTTAATTAGTAATGGTAACTGTATATAAATATATACATGTGTACACATGCATGTGTGCACACATACACTCATCCAAACATCAAAAAGAGCAGTGCATGCAAACCTTATTGTTCCTTGTCCTTAAAGGGAAAAAAAAAGTTACATGGAGTTAAAAGCTACTCACATGAAATAAAAACCAAGCAGCCATTTTGGGGAACACCTTATTCTCACACAGATGAGCTTTTACGTTTGTGTATATATGTATTTACACGTTAAAAAAGATTAGAAAAAGAGGCTACAATGAATTCCACCAAGGATGCAATTAGATGTACATTGTCTACTACATTGCTTGTAATTGCTTCATTTACCAGTTAAATAACAGCCTAGCAAGATTTTGTGATTTTGTTTTGCAAGGATCTGAAACAATATTAGCTGCGCCTGTGGTCTTCCAGTTATTTTTAAAGTTAAAAATTAAACCTCCAGGTGAAGTACAGTTGACACTACCAGAGCTGGGGGGGGGGGTTCTACATACAGAAAGCCAAAATTAGCATGTTTAAGCAACAGATCTAATTTTGCATTTAGGAAAATATGTAATAAGTCCATGACCTGTGTTTGAGTAATGGCAAGAACATGATAAGATCTGTTGAATTAAGGCCTGTTACAACTGTAGTAAACAGCTTTATCTGGGTAAAGCTTCATCTAAAATAAAAAGGGAGGATGAAAAGGAATTAGCTGTTTGAACAATTACTAGGTAGATAGCTGCATGTTCTTATTAGGAGTTCACCTATTACTTCCATATGACTCCACGACTCTGTGCAGGTCATTTCATTTTGAAATGAAAGAAGAGTAATAATGAAGATTATATACTCACTTATAAAGATTAAAATGAAGATTACATACTTACTTTTGTAAGGACAAATTAAATATTTTTGAGGAGTAAGTACTTTTACTACTACATAGAACTAAAACTTTATGGTCTCTCCTTGGAAGTTAGTAAAATGGTGGTTCACTTTTACTTCATGGATGATACAGGGCTCTCAAATCAGAGAAAGCAAAAAACAAGTGCAAAAAATCTTAAAAAAAACCCCCCACCACTGGAACTTAGTGTGAAATAATTAATACTCAGAATACCAGAGATTATTTTACATCTGTGTAAAAATTAATAATACAAACAAGTAAAATTTGGTAATCTTTCTTGCATGTCAATGCAGATGCTGTGTATATGCATATATAATTGCATTCAGTTAGCAATTATCTGATTTATAAAACAAAACAATGCAATACAATGGAAAAAATCTATTAAATGATTTTTATTTGGTAGCTGTAGACAGTTGGTTTAAAACAACTGTATTGAGCTAAGATCACTAAGACAGGAAAAAAAACCCCTGGCAATTACTGGCAAGAAAATGATAAATAATTCACTAAGCTGCTCTATGCCCTCACCTCATACAGAATGCAGCACATGTGCTAATGATTCTGCAGAACAGTCATTAGCCTTACAGAGCCTCTGCAACCACGTATTAAAAAAAAAAAATCCCTCAGCTTTCTATATAATGTAATAAAGATGAACATATCATCACTTATCAGTGGAAGGGCCAGAGACACAGAAGCAGCTTTATGTGCAATGTCTCCTCAAAATTATTGACTGTTTGCAAAAACAATCAACTGACAGAGTTGGGAGAATGCAAAAAAAACCCCAAACCACACTACATGGAAAAAAGTAACATAGTTACTTCAGTTAATATCATAAAATCCTTGCATTATATGAATTACAGGCATCCTGTGAGTGAAATAATAATAGCTGTTTGCGGTAAAATTTCACTTGCAACTGTGCAACAGATGAGAGCATGTTCTACCCAGAACAGAGCACTGGTTATTTTCTTTATCACGTTGAATTTCAAAAATCTGCTGATACTAAGCAATATCCGTTCTGATGGCAGGTATTCTAATCTTCACCCAATTTCCACAGATCAGATCTGCTGGATTAACATGAGTAAAAAGGAGCTTGCTTATGAGTATCTAAAGATATTTTCATGCATATCTTTATGTGTGTATGTGTCTTTCTCTCTATACACGCACACACAAAAAGAAAAAAGTTACTAATAAACACATACCCAAAATTCAGCTGCAAGAAATTAAATGTTCATCATGAAAAAGTGACCTCTGGGGCACAGGTGAGAAGGAAACACTATTTAAAAAGCTGTTACAGTGAGGCTACCAAGTAAAGAGGTATTCTTTCTACATGAAGCTCTTCCTATGGAAGTTCTCAGGCTGAATTGAAGCTTTCTAACATCTCCCTGTATGAAGCAATTTATAAATAGCAAGAAACATTTCATAATATCTAACAATTTTGTGCTGTATTAAAAAATAGCTCGCTGATGACTGTTTAGTATATTTAGGTATTTTCCTTCCCTTTGACCTTTTATTATTGCTGTTTACTTCCTTTTCAGGAAAGAGATGACAAGAAAGGGATTTACGCATAATTATTATTTTTCCCCCATTAGTGAATTAAAAAGGGGAAGGACAGTGCGTGGAAGAACTAGGCTCCTTTTCAAACACCAGTGTGAATCACACAGATGTTGTATCTATACTAGGAAACTGGGGTCTGCTTGACATTGCTCTTCTCCTGGGTCTGATGTAAATCAGACTCATATTCAAGCTTCAACTGCTGACAGCCAGTCAACATGAGCGCAACAGAGGCAAGGATTTGGACAACTGGCTTAAATTTTAGTAAATGCTTTAAACTTGGTCCTTACTCAAAAGCTTTTCTGCTCTATGGATTGGACAACTCTTCATATTTCCTGACTTCACTCATTTGTTTTTTGAAAGAGAGAGGACGATGTGGTGAAGTAACAAGATTCTAGTTACCACAAATAGTACTAACAACTAAGTACTTGCTCTTCTTTTCTGTACTATGACCAAATTATTTCTCTTATGGGAAAAGGACAAAGATCATCTGCATGATTTTGGTCTACTTTCAACAAAAACACAGTGATCGTTGTAAGAGTGTTGTGTGGGCCAAAGTGTAAAAAAGAAAATGGAAAAGAGAAAAAAGGGCATGGGTTTGCATGTTTGTCTTAGCCCTTTCAGAGTTGATTTTCTCCAAGGATTTTGAACATCTACAAAAGATCCACTTATTCCCACACTTGGACCTTTGCAGGTTGACATGATACCTGTATTTTCACCCTGAAGAAGCAGGTCACCACCTTGTTCACTTGATCAAAACAAGCAGAAGCACAAACTGGAAAGGCAGGACTATGAAAAGGGCAAACCTTTCAGGAAATCAAAAAGAATCTAGGCAATTAAACAAAATGTTACAAGCAGCTGCATGTATTAATCTGCTTCCAGGTCCCTTGTTAATACTTTTTCATTCTAGAATAACACCCTCATTTCTCAGATTTTTTTTTCCCCCATAAAGAATAGCCCCAAACCATAAAATCTGACGATCTCAAAAGGATAGTGACTACAAAAGAAAAAAAGTATCCCTTTTCCTTTTTTTTAACCTAGAAATTTAATTTATAATTACCAAGTAAAACAATTTTAAAGTACACATTTTTGAACTGTCAGAACCCCTTTCGTATTTCACAGTTAATTAAGCATCCACTCGCTTTCCTCTCTTCCTACTTTATGAAGCTACCCAGACTGGTATAAGTTTTTTGTTAAATTGAAATTTTATCACAGATAAACTGTTTTTAAAGGATGACAAAAAATCAGGTGGTGATTTATTGGCAGAACTGCTGCTCAGAGAGGTTGTGGAGTCTCCTTCTCTGGAGACATTCAAAGCCCGCCTGGATGAGCTCCTGTGTGATCTGATCTAGGTGTTCCTGCTCCGGCAGGGGAATTGGACTAGATGATCTTTCGAGGTCCCTTCCAATCTCTAACATTCTGTGATTCTGTAACTTGTATCATTATGGACAAATTTGCGTAAGTCTGGACCTGGTGATTAAAGACGTAATGCACTTAAGGTCCACCAGGAACGGTGAAGAGAATGTTTTGCTTAGTGTTACAATACATCTAGCACTACTGTCAAGGGGCAAAATCCCTATTTCACATACACATATAAGAAACTTTTTGCTGTGAAATTCAGAATGCAGGCACAGTAGTGAGAGATTTCAATCTCTCCAGGGAAGCAACCATCCCTTTGCATGAAGGAACGTGGAGGAGTTCATGCCCTGTGCCAAAAGCAGAGCGTGGGCCTTTGCCACACTTAAACTCTGCGCTAAAAGCAGCAACAAAGGTGGCACAGGCCCCTGGACAGTATTTTTTTTGCACTTGAACAGAAAACTGAGGAAAAATCCCATGTGGTTTTCATTGTGCAAAAGTTACTGTATCTGCTGGAAATTTCAAGCCATAATGGTCACAACACTGCAATATTTTTTACCTCCCCTTAGTAGTCTATCATGCACATTCACACAGATCAGTCCTGACCTATGCTAGTCATACTTCTAGTGCTAGCTGTATCACCCCAACCAACAAAGCACTCTGATACAGTGGACTAAATCACATCATTTCACTCTGAAACTGAAGTGCAGCAGTGTGAGAAAATAATTTCTCTAGAGAAGGGAAACCAAAGATTTCTGTCATGTGTGTATGTATGGGGAAACAGAAGGGAGTAAGGAGTAATCTTTAGTAATAAATAGATGCCTTATAACAGGAGATTTTTCAAGATGACTGTAATTAGAATATAACAACCACAAACTTTAATATTATGAGAAAACTGATGGACTGAACTAACATTACTAAATTTGGATTAAACACATTCATGTTTCATATATGATGACATTTCTATTGCTCTTGAGGAAGAAATCTAATCCAGAAGGCAGAGATAACTCAGTACTGGGAGGATGTTCCCTGATCCCATGATTTTTGGCACTGTTGTACAATTAGCTCTGTACTTGTTTCTAGGCTCTCTTCATGAAATGAATTAAGAGTCTAAAAACAAATAAATATGTCAGACTCTTGAAACAGTACTAGGAGCACATCACCTGTCCAACCTTGACATCTATCCCAATTGCCCTAACATAGAAGCTTATTTTACTTCCCACTGCAGCAATTTCTCAGTAAACTCAAGTGAGTTAACCAGAAAGATTTAAACACACTAAGAGGGTGCTGCCCATAATGCTATCTAATGGACATATGGAAAAGATGAAGGGAAAAAGAAGATAGATGATCTGTTTTATCTGATCTGAAGAAAATAAAAATGACAGTGTGACACTGAAATAATTTGGACCCAAAAACATACCGATCTAATCTCACTATGTGTTGGAGAGTAAACTCCTCTGAAATAAAAGGCTGTTTGCTCTCAATGGAATCAGACATTTCTAGATAATCCTAAACAAAAATAAGAGGAAAAACAACCTAAAAAAGTTAGTATGAAAAAGTATGAAAAGCAACCTTCTACTTTTGAAAATTTGATTTGTCCCATTGAACTCTTCCAAACATTTGCAGCCTGACTCAAGCTAGCCATCTGCTATTACTCTGAAATCAGTAGGTAAACACAGGTACCTACAGAGAGCGAATAATCACCCCTCTCTACCCTTGAATGGAATGAATACTCATATGGAGGTGTCCTCAGTGAATCCAGTGGGAGACTATATGTACCTATTTTTAGGTATCTGGAGCTAGCTAAAATAAATGTCACAGCAAAAAAATCTTGATGTCCCCTGCAATTCTGAAATTGTATGCATGAATTCTTCATTGGCTCCAACTTAAAAGAAACTGTATACTCTACACAGAGGATTCAACATTTCTGTCACACATTCCCAAATTAAAAGTCTTCTCTGCACTACAGGGCACCATGTCTACTGCGTCCTGCACCTGCCAAAGCATTATTGTTAGAAGGGATGATAACCTGACACGAATATCAGTTCTAGGCCTCTGGGTCCCACTCCCTCCTGCAAGTACACATCCTGAACGCCCTCGACACAGGCAGCACTCACACGGGCTGGTGGGGGTTTGTGTGGGAATGCTTCCCTTGTTCATGGCATAGCATTACATTTTAAGAGAGGGTTATACCAAAGCAAAGGCAACCATTTCAGCTCAAGCAGACCACATGCACGCTGGGAAAAGACAGGTTAGGTAAAAGCCATGCAAATTATATACCTGGTCGTGTGGTGAGTCCTCTGTCTGCAGCTGGGCGGGCATCAACTGGCTCAACTGGGCATGTGCAGAAAAGAAACAAAAAAGCAAACAAAAAATAAACAAAATCCCCCAAAATGATAAAGTCAACTGCTCTTCCATTGGAGAGACATACTGCATAAACAAAGTTACCAAAGGAACAGCTAGAAAAGATCTGCCTTCAGTTAATCCTGGAAATAAAAGAAAGGGATGGGCATGACTTCAAAAGGAAAGCTTCACAGCTTATGTGTCAATTTTACACCATTTTCTGGTTACTGCTTAAAGTGAGAAACCATCAAGATCAAAGAATTGCTGTCTATAGAGTGAAACTATATTCATTACGTGCAAACTTTTTCCAGCTGTCTGATCAGAACTGGCAGCAAGAACAGACATGATGAGTGAGTTCTTGCAGCCAGTCTTGATCAATGCTGACTTACAAACCCACTGAATCCTGACTCCTTTTTCCTTTCAGTAGGGGTTCTTCACAGCACTATATAAAATGTTCGAAAAAAAGTAAAGCACACTTTGAAAATACAATCAGTTCTTAATTCTGATATGCTCTGACTTGTAGACAGTAAAGCTGCCTTCTGATTTTTGAAAGAGCAGCAAAGGAGAAACACCACTTTCTACCTAACTGCATGTTCTACACAGTTTTAAAATTCTTGTACTACTGTATTAAGGCCTTACCAGCTGAAACTTTAGGTTGATGGAGCTCATTGGCATTAACAGAAAATAGAATGCGCAAAACTTTCAGACCTGTTTGAGCCATTGCCTACTGCCTCAGTTAAGTTATTGGAGAAGTTCACTAAAACATTCAGATTTCTGCCCCCTCTATTTTTACTGTTTCTCTCTTTTGCTCCAATACTGTTGTTGTCCTTATCTACCCAAGTGCAACTGCCAGAAAGAAATAAAATTCAGAAATAATACTTTGCATTGTAGCTTTGAATTTTTTAAATAAGGTATTCTCATCCATTTGAATTACAGGATTCAAGTATGATACTTCTAAACAGTGGTAAGGGAGCCATAATAACACAGGAAACCTGACATACATACAGTTTTCAATCATGAACTCACTATATTCAGCATCAGAAAAATCATGCTAACCTGATGATACTTCTGTCTTAAGCAAGGGGCCTGCCCATTATCTTAGAAAGTCTCTGCCACTTGCTCAGCATTCCTATGGGTTTGACAAACAACCTACCACGCTTGTAAGTGATAGCTTGTGTGGCACCCACGCCCTTTGCACACAAGAGATGACTGCAATAGCTCCTGCCTCTGGAAAGAAGCAGTAAGTCAGCTTCATAGTAGCCACAGGCTAAAAGTGCATCTGCACATCTGACTTGCTTGTGTTTCCAGAAGGACAAAATTTTCACATGGCTTGCTGGCCCGGTGCTGCAGAGACAAACCATCAAACCACTTCCTTTCACAGCAGTTCAGAGTGGTGCCAGCACACCATGTAATTGCTTTTCTTACATTATGCTATACAAACCCCAATTTCCATCCTTAACTAAAACCTACAATTTTAAGTATTTCCCTATTTAAGTCTTCTACAAGGTTTTCTAATATTGTCAGCACCAACCCTCAGGTAGGTCAGCAGTAGCTTTCAGCGGAAAGTACTGAAGGGAAGAAACAATCAAGGAACAACATTACCCAAACTGTTCCTGCAGAACTCTCCTCTGTTTTCCTGGCCCCCACCTCCTCCCTTGAATGCTGAAGGGTTTTATTTCCCTCTCGCTCAAAACTGTGTAACATTAGACGTCCACAGCTACGGAGAACTGAGAGAGCAGGTTGTGGGTAGCAATAAAAATGGGACCAGGTGAAGGCAAAAAAGGATGGAGGAAGTTTCTGTTGTATATTAGCACGGATCTGACCTCAGGGTAATGCAGTATTTGTGGAGTTAGGTGAAATATTAATAATGAGAAATTCTTCTTGACATCTATACTTTTGGAAGCATTTCACAGGGGAAAAGGCAAACATCACTCGCACATTTCATAATTGGCTCAAAAGTGAAATGACTTGCTCAAGGTCACAAACCAGTCGCAGGACAAAAACTGGAGGCAAAAGCTGAGAGCCAGGGGTTGTCCAAAGCAGATCATGATTCCAGAGGCCAAAGTGTAGTGTGCCCTGGGCAGCACAACACAGAAAAAGGCTGCTTTATGGAGACCCCTGAGCTGCCACCTTTTGAATTTCAGTCACATTTTAAAACCTGCTTGCTCTTGCCTTCCTATTGATGTATGCCCAAACAGCAGTTAATTCTGAAAATCTTGTCTGTGGGCTTCCTCGCTGCCTGCTGCACTGAACTACACCATCTCACAACAGAGGACAAAGAGGGAGAAGTTTAAACCTATTATAGTATCTACCAATAACCAAAGATGTACTGTGTATTATTACAAAAACTGCATTCCTTTTGGTGCTCCAGAATCATACTTCTCTTGAACACACTTCCATGTGCACAGAAGTACACAGAATTAAGATTGAAAATGTTATTTCCCAAATAACCTCATGAAACTAAATTGGTATATACCTGCCTATGCTGACTATGGAGGCTTCATACAGGCTATGCATCCCACCTCATATCTAATGCTAGTACATCTCAGAAGAGCATGAGAGAACGTGGCTGCTCCTATTTTCAAAAATAAAAGGTGAATCAAAAAGCTCAAAACCTGGTACACACCAGCAGGTGGGGAGAGCTATGTGATGCCTACCTACCTTGAACAGCACTAAAGGGAGTAACTGGCCAAGTCATAAGGATAACACAGCACATTCACAAAAAATCTCACTTCAGAAAAATACTTTGTCACTAAGGCTAACTGCAACTGCACGGTAAAATACAATGGGTAAACCACTAAACCCAGTTAGTCATTGCCAAAATGCCCAGGGACCTTGGCAGTGTCAGAGCTTCACAGGTGTTGGGGTTTTGCCCCCACCTTTAAAGGGGTATTTTTAATTATTGAAATACAATTTCCTAACACTTTGGTGGTGCCTTCCGCAGTGTCCTCAGTGGGTATTTTCATTAACCCAATTTGTTTCACAATACGCTAGACATACGTTCAGCCATGGAGGTTGGGTAGTGTGTTACCTGGTGCTTTGGCTTAATTTCTGTGGACATTTAGTGGGAACTACCTCAGGGAAGCAACAAGGAAGAAAATACTTTCAGAAACTACAGATCTATGCTAGACTTTCAGGGTCTTCTTAGTTTTAGGCTATTTTTCTCTCATTCATCAGAAAAAGCAATTTTAGTAGAATAAACTGTTTGCACAGAACTTATCCTTTAATCTAAACATGCAGTTTAGACTAGGAAAATTTAAAATGGAGTTATCAAACCTTGAGATTATATGGCAACGTACCAATCCAATATATTATTAATACCTTTGGGTGAAACCTGGGATTAGATCATGGCCATGGAATAAAAAAGGCATGGAAACTAATTACAAATTTAATGTATTTTTTGTAGTATTTTAACTTCTTTGCTTGTATGCAGAATACTGGATACTTTGAAACAATGACTTAAGGGCTGCATTTCCTTCCACTTTTTCCACCATCACATTTTGGTTTAAGTATTCACTGAATGCTTTGTTAAAAACAACCCCAATCACTGTGACCTTGATGGAGGGGATGGGGTCCCGGGTGTTAACCCAGTGAGCTCCAGGATCTGTTCAGTTGCCCCTCAGAGGTCAATGGTCCCATCAGAAATTTGTTTTGACTATAATGCAAATTTGCAATGAGGTAAATTATTTATCTGGTGTGCCTTCTCAGGACTGAAGAAAACCATTGCTTATACAGTGCAACAACAACAACTCTCTGCAGCAAGAAAGTCAAGACTCTCATTCTACCTAGAAACCCACCTGCATAAGCTGAGCTGTTAACATCTTGGATTTGTGTTCAGCAGAGTATTTTAGAAGTTGACTTCAGCTTTAAAACTAGACCAAAACATTATCATCAACTGAACTTGTAATTTGCTTGCCATCTGAAACTCCTCTGGTAGTCTCTGTTAAACCTGCTGAACCAACCACTTAGATTTCTCAGAAACCAGGTGGCTCACATGTAACATGCTGTGATTATCTTGACAGTACTGAATACCCTCAGCCCTCACCCAAGTAAATGGGAGCTGAGATGCTCAGTTCTCTGACCTTTGCTGGTATGCTCAGCATCTCCCAGCAGCAAGAGATGCTGACAGTCACTAATAATGCAATGGTTAGTCACTCTACAGTATCCGAGGTTTCTCTTGCACATGATTTTTGAACTTAGACTTGTTCTCATCAATAGTTTGTTAAGCAACAGGAATGACTTGCTCAGTACTGCATGAAACACAAAACCTCCCTGCATAAGTGGAAATTTTTGTATGAAAAACAGACCATGCAAGACCTTCAGTGGAAAGGGAAAAGAAAAAAGAGAAGAAAATTGCGTCAATTGTTATGTACTTCTCGCTACTTCCAAAGCATATTACAAAAAGACAGACACATGTTTTTGGAAGCTATTTAGACAAAAGTCTAGGATTAGACTGTGGCCACAGAAGAAAACAAGCATGGGAAGTGAGGACAAACGGCACACTTAGTCCTGGGTTTCTGAAACAAAGAGGTGGGAGACAAACACAAAGAAAAAATACAAGGCTGTGAAACTCCCCTTTGACACCATGGGCAAAGGTATACAGAGGGTATCTAAAGAGAGAAGAAAAGTACTGTAGGCATGATCACATTAACAACATTGTGGTTTGGGTAGATGACAGAGAAGCACACTGGGGAAAAATAAGGACTTGAAGAGGTTTAAGTGATCAAATAATTTCATTTTCTAAGTGTGCAGACTTAAATACTAAAAATGGTTGGTGTAACATAATTGTTTGCTGCAGTAGCTTCATGACAAATACAATCATGATATTAAAAAAACAACAACCCAAACCCCAACAACTTAAAGGCATGAAAATCACAAGATGAAGAAAATTAAAGCATTTAACAAGTGCTGCAACAAACCATGTAGTGCATTAAAATACAGAGGAATGGAGTAATGATTAAACAGTATGTTATTCAAGGCAGGAGAGTTTTTGTTTCTTATTTGCTGTCATCCATTTTAAAAGGAGAACCACACTCAATATACTTGCCTATGGGAATTCAGTGTCACATTGAAGTATGTACCTTTCATTTTTAAATTCTGGGCTTAGCCAGGTTTCTGAAGGGAAAAAAAAGGCTTGTGTGGTTAAACTGCACCTGTTTACCTAATAATTTCTGAACTTGGTGTCTGAAATCAGTACTTCTTGAAAGCTGGGAGGACAGACTTTAAAAGTAATTAATACCCCACCCCCCGGTTTCATGAAAACAGGCAGCAGATACAGAAATTGATGCTTTGTATGCCTCAGCAATGGGAACAACTGCAGTCCACTGAGTTTGCTCCATCTCCCTCTGCTCTTTCTCTTGGTCCCCACCTGTAGTGCTGACTCCTGGTGGTCTGATTTTAGCCCCACTCCTGAACAGGCTTCCCGTCTTCCCCTCAAATCTGGTATACTTCTCCCTCACAGGTTTGACTTTTGCTGAACTCCTAGCCACGTCTTTTCTTTAGCTTGATCTTAGGCTTCTCTGTCTCCTGAGGACGACCTACTTTGATCACAAAATGGGTTCTGACTCCACCGATTTCAGCTGGCACCAACGCTAGACCGGGCAGATCCATGTCCACATCCCATGTTTTGTCTCCCAAGCACCCAGCTGCCCATAGTCACTCACACATCATACTGGAGTGAGACTAACTGTTTAGGGTGGGTCTCAAAACTCATTCTGAGAGCACGTATAGCCTGAAACAGTGGCTTCAAAAAGACTTTTGGAGGATGTTCAAGTCTGTGCAATTTGACTACAAAACACAGATTCATAAAACACGAATTTCCCTAAAAAAGTAATTCTGGAGCTCCAGCCTCTGTGAATCTACTGCTGCTCTGCACTAACTAACTTTCACTATCGTGATTAATTAAGCACTGAGTTGAACTGATAAAGGAAGCAAACAAAATAGGAGGAACTTGAACGGCACGAATGAAGCCTCTCAGGTTTCCGATTAATTGGCTCTGACACCTAAGTAAACTACCAATTCCAGATTACACATAAATTATTAAAATATTATGCAGTCACTTCAATAAATTAGTCCATAAGCAACATAAAATACTCCTCAGGAGAAAGTTTTTTTCACTATGCAGTTGCACTGCTGAGTATGCAGGAACATTTCTGCAGTACATTCCAGAAAACCAGTGTGTAGGAGAAATAAAACAAATTTTCACGCTAGGACTGTGCTGGATCTGTACTCATGTTCATGCCAGCAAATAAAAGCTCTTCCTTAACTAAAACACTCATTTCATCATGGCACAAATCTAACAACTTATCTATCTCCCTTAGCTTATTGTCATGTATTTCATAAGATTGTCACTCATAAGTCACTGGAACTTACTTGTTTTTAAAGGAAAGTACGCTCAACACTGAAATTTATTGCGTGTCTAAATTCTAAATTTTAGTCAGGATTTTCTGTTCCATCAAAGAGACACAGCTGACATGGCAGACCAGTTCTAAGCGTAAGTTTGAGAACCTCTATCCTGCTTACATCAGAAAGGAAACAACACAAAGAGAGATCACAAAGCTCAACTCAGAATATTCTGTGGTTGTACATACCTTCATTTTCAGTATTGGCTGGAACAGAATCAACACCAAAGGGATGCCATGGCTGAAGGTCGTCTAGGCTGAACTCTCCATCCACTGGAAGAAGTTCAACTGTGGTCTTAGTTTCAGTCAATGAAGGCATGAGAGCATCGTTTCCATAGCTGATTCTGGGTTCGCTGATCATATTGGCCAAAACATCATCAGAATAGTTTTGCTCTTTCTGAAGTAATTCATCTGTAAGGAAATTTCAACACAGAAGCTATGTGAAGGAGCCAGCATTTCTGAGACCTATTTCCAATGCTATTAAAGTAATAATTTACTGTTCTGAGATTCTGTTTTCTTATGATAAAGAAATAGATAGAGGCTTAGAATAGTCAAAACTCTGGGATAAGTAGTGCTGCTAAGTAAGGCATTTTTTTTTTTGAAACATCAACCAGAATTGTTCAATAACATTTCCTACCCACGTTTTCACCACATAACAGATCACAGACCTGTGCTTTACAAGTGCCCGGACTCTTCCCCGCCACTTTTAAAAGCAGCACAAATCAATACCCTTCAACTGAACATGTTGCCGTAAGTCAATGTGCAAGACATCCACAGGAAGGAAGGTCTTTTTTATTTCCCCTTCCTCTTAAATGCTTATTATCAAAGCTCATCATGGCTCTTACATCCTACGCTGCCACAACATTAACTGTATTAAGCTGGGCTTGCTCTAACACACTGAATCTGACAAAACATTTGTTCTTTTAACATTAACTTTGCCAAAACACTGAAGCAGTTTTCACTAAAAATCTTAAGTAGTAATAGGTGTCTGTAGGCAAATTATTTTACAAGCAACCAGGACCTAAAGCTGTGCAATATTATCTAGGTTGGGGTGGTTTTTTTTGGACTTAAGCAAGATGAGAACAATCAAAGCATGTTTCAGCTCCATCAGGTCTACAGACAGGCCAAACTATCCAACTCAGTGTTAAAAGTAAGCTTGGAGGTTGTGTGTACTTCATTCTTCTGACTCCCTTCTCACACTCCTCTACTCTTGATCTTGCCCTTCACTGTCCCTTTTTTTGGTAGGAGCTACACACTACTTTGAGGGAACTTGGTGCACAAGAATGCATTAAAGCAAGCAAGCAGTTGCAATGAAGAAGATAACCAACTGCCAATAATGCATCAATGCAATTAGTATGCGGGCATTACAGAGCTAAATAGTTCAGAATCAAAGACTGTAAAGGTTATGCAAGTGCTTGCACACATGAGCACACACATGACAGCTGATGATACAAAAGCTTTTATTAAGACTGGCTTCTCTTTTCGCTTTGTTAAGGTACCTCCCTCCTCCCTGACTGTCACTAGTTCAAACCCACATCTCAAACCTGTATCAATCCAGGGACAGCAATCACCACCCTACCTGATAGACCCTTTATGTCACTCCATAGATGCTCACTTATTTCCCATTATTATCAGCGATCATCACATTTCTATACACATCAGAGATTTACAGCCCTCAGTAAAATAATTTGAATGTTATTTCCCTCCCAACCTTACACTGCACAAAACCACCACAGAAGTACTCTGCACCCATACAGCAATCCTCAGTAAGGGTCCCCAGCAAGTAACGACCATTAGAGCTGGCACTGCTTCAGCGCCTTTATCAGCGATGATGCAGTAGGGCTCTGCTCTGCAATATGTCTCTTAAAAACCACCTCTTAGTGAGATAGTTGATGCAACTCTCTGCCACCCCATTACTACACCAAATTTGGAACATCAAAACTAAACAAAAAGTTGTAATTCCAGCCCTAGGGCGAATATGGGTCTTTAATCTTGTAAAATACTGTTTTAAGACAAATGTTCCGGTTTAAACAGCAATTGGTTTACTAGACAGTAAGCCTAATGCACATACAAAATTCAATTCTGTGATTTAATTTGTTCCTTAGAAGGACTTACTAGGACCATATAGAAAGCCTACGTAACACTGAATTGTTTCTCCCTTTGTGTTCACTTTATTGCAAACAGTATTATAAGAGATATCATAAATCTTCAGCATGGAAGGCAAGTCTGCTCTTACACTAATCCTTTATCAAATTAGTGTCTCCTTGTATTAGGAGAGACAGGAGAAGCATCTTGATATTCTGAGCAGACATTGAATCACATAACAGGTATTAATTTTCAATACCTAGGAACAAAGAGACTTTTACCAAAAAAAGAGCAGGATGTTAGTGGCCTGAGCAAGAAGTGTGGCGTCCAAGCGCCTTGCACGGAGCCACAGACGATACCAGTTGGGCACGTCATAATGCCAAGTCACCACAGATCACAGCAAAGTGACTTTTAAGAGAACTGCTGAGCATCTTGGCGCCTGCAAGCCTTTTAGACTCAGGAATTGGAAAGGCTTAGGGTACAGCTCCCCTCATTCCTGCTGTCCTCTCCATCCCCAGGGGATTGTGTGGGGCAGGTGAGGAGAGCTGCAGCCCATGCAGCAGAGGCAGCGAGCAGTGCTGGGGTGCTGTGCCCAAATCACCCCTCTTCTCTGGGTGATGCTGATTCTCCACAACTCTTGTCTACTCCCTGCTGCCAATGCACTCTGTTCTTCCTGCAGACAGCTCCTGCCCTTGGAAAGGGACAAATGGTGCACAAGGCGAAGGAGCTGAGGGAGAAGAAGCTGACCTCTGGTGGCAGCAGAGCAGCTCCACAGCTGGCACAGCTCTCAGGGGGAGGCCATGGCGTGGGCTGACAGCAAGGGGCACCAGACTCCCATCACGATACCATGAGTATATCCAAATCCCTAGAGACTGCGGGGTACGAGTACACAAAGTCTCTCTCTCAATGCTACCCAACTGGGAGCATGTCGTCGCCGGCACTTGCAGGCTCCATTGTTTCCCATTCAGCTGCAGCGCACAGCACGGACATTAACTGACCTGCACAATAGCTCAAGTGAGGCGGACAGATATTACAACCAGCAGATCATGATCACATCCATTTTACAAGCAGGGAAACAACGGCCAAAATGAATCAAGCCCATCTGACACGATGAGTCAGATGCTGAATGACAGTGAGAAATTGGAAGTGTCTGGCTTAGAAAACTGTGCTGGAGTCCATCAGGCTGAGGCAGCTGTGTCCGCCGTGAGTAAATGATTTGCAAACAATTGTTTCAATCTCTGAACTGCTAAAAAAGTTTGCCCTAGGACTTCCAGTTATCAACACCAGCTGGCAAAGTCCACGATCAATTTTTTAGTGTTGATTTTGTTTATAAGTATTGATGGCTAGTTGAACCATCAGTTACGCTAATGGGAAGCCATACGGCCTTACTGCTACCCATCGATACAGTATTCCCTCTCTTTTTCACAGTTGCCAACTCAATTTCCCCACTCTGCAAAAGACAATTCCCTAAATAAGAAGGAAGTACAGACACAGCTGGAGGCTAGGATATGCATTCAAGACTGTTCCAGGGGTTTTCTTTTTGTGGTAGATACTTCACTACTAGGTGCTGAAAACAGAGCGATTCTAGGCTGCTCTTCAAAATTTCATCTCCCGTCAAACCAACAGGACAAAAACTCCACAACAATCTTCCTATAAGAATCTTTTTGCTGCTCAGCTCATTATCTCCTTGTAGCACTCCGCTAAGTCCTGCCATTGAGAAGAATAAGGAGAATGTCAAAACTTTTTTCTCTCTGAAAGCACGTGCTCAAAAACAACCACGACCTTGGGAAAAAAACCACGCTTGGAATCTCAGACCTCCCAGCAACTCTGGATTTGGTGTGAGGGCACAAGATTGCTGCTTCTCCTTCAGGCACCCAAACCCTTTCTTTCTCACGATGAGAAAGGCTCACTTCTGGTAACCAGTAAAACACTTCTCAGGCTTACCATCATTTCTAAGGAAGTTTCACTCATTCTTGGGCTCGCTGCAGGCATTTCCCCATGGGTCATTGCTACCCAACAACAGCATCCCAAAAAATCAAAGTGAAGTTATGTTTGGGGAAATAGATAAAAGGGTAGTATCACTACAACCTCCTTTCAAGACTATTCTCTTATCCTGCAAAGAGACACGTGGAGCCAAAAGCAGAGAAGGAGCAGAGGAAAAGAAATAAAATTTCTTACAAAATCTTCTGGGGGATGCTCAATTGCTAGAAGCCATTCATACACAGTGGCCCTGGACCACACTTCTATCTGTAAGGCTTTGCAAAGAGCATTGTACTAGCAAGGATACCACAACAAATCCCAGCAGAAGTGATGGGAGTCTCTAGAATGGCAAAACCCATGCTATTTTGTAACTTTATCTACTTTTTATTGGCATATAACATTGTTTCCAGTGTTGGGACTCTGGGGCATGCTGACCCCAGCCATTAAGGGGCACATCTGTAACGCCAGAAATTTCATGTGGAACAGCTCCACTTGCTGCCCTGGAATACCAGCAATCCATTAGTCATCTTTCAAAGCATCATTTTTATTTAGTTTGTTATTTAAAATTTCCAAATGTAATTATTAGTATTTATTTGTTGTGTTTTCTTTCCAAGGAGCCTATTTTTCCAGATGAAAAGCTCTGCTATTGCTATCACTATCACACGCAGGACTTTTGAATTCCCTTGAAAAGAAGCTTTAAAACTGGCAATTGTAATTTTGAAAGTTCGGTGAAGAAATTTAAGGTCTTAAACCAGATTAGAAACAAAGTGCACCCAAAACACCTCTTTCAAATACTAATTAAGACACCATCAAACTACATGCCACAGTTTTGACCCAACAGCAAACTTCCTCTGCAAAATGGCATCTGCATGATAGAATATATATTAATTCAACAAATACAGGTTTGGGGACCAGCTTAAGTAAAATGCAGAGTCCTATTGCCTCATATTTGCCATCTTCTCAGTCACCAGTCTGAACTGAACGTGCATTTTTCCCAAAGTTATGGTTGTTTTTGAGCACGTGCTTTCAAAATGACGAAATTAAAAAGCGTCAGCAACCTCCTTACTCTTCTTAATGGCAGAAATTACAGAGTGTTTGAGTCTTGGCGACTGCCTCATTTGCACATGCACACATATCAGTTTATACCAGTTTGAAGACATTTAAAATCATGCAAATACTCTATGCCACAATCAGGATTCACTAAGAATTATCCAATAATTTATTACGGTGCACATCATAAGAAGTAACATGTTTAGATGCATCTTTCAGTTATATACCTACTTTGTGGCCTAATTCAATATGCCATAGTTCATTATCTTCAACACGAGCATGTGCCCAAAGGAGATAAAACCTGACTGCATTATTACATCAGTGTAACTAAATTTGAATGCCTGCATCTTGTCAGTTAATAAATCAAAACTCCCCCAAACTGCTAAATACGAAAACAAGACCTCCTTGAAGGCTTTGCTTTGGTGAACACCTTAAAACAAACCAAAACATTGTCTACCTGTATATCTGCATTTATATTAGAACTCTTACATAAACCTGCAGCATACTTGTAACCAGCAGCTAGCTAGCAGCACTTCCACAAATGATGCAAATAAACAGACACATTTCACATTCAGAAAGCACATATATTTCCCCACAGGTTGTTTCTACCGAGACATGTTGTAAATGGAGGTTTATGTAGGGCACTCCAAAATACAAGGTATTAGTAGCACAGTTAAGGGTTTTAGTGAGTTAACACTTCTGGTTCAAAGGGCTTTCTGTACCTGTAATGAATGCCAATTGTACAGAGCCAGAAAGGTAGTTAAGTCATTTGTATATCTTGTGGCTTTCATACATGCAACTTACTGCATCAGGTAGGAGTTCCTCCTCTGGGGTGAAAGGAGAGAATATACCAGAAAATACCATGGATATTTCCTCCAGCCTCTGCCCAAGTCAGAGGAAATTAAAAGGCACGTGCTCCATCACACTGAAATCTGTGCCTAACTACAAAGAGTTAAGCTCCAGTGAATTTCAAGCATACTGTTATTCTAAGATGTTTTGCTGAGTCAAGCATTATAATCATAGAATCATCTCACAGAATCATAGAACAGCCTGGGTTAAAAAGGACCTTAAAGATCATCTAGTTTCAACACCCTGCTGTGGGCAGGGTTGCCAAACACTGGAGCAGGCTGCCCAGGGTCCCATCCAGCCTGGCCCTGAACACCTCCAGGGATGGGGCATTATTATTATAAGACTATGATGTTATATCCTACTAGGTGTCATAACACTATCAGGCTGCAAAACACAATTATGTGGCATTCAGTGTTGAACTAATTCATTTGTATAGTACAAGTCAAATATAATTTAGAGAGCAACTCTGGTAAGAACTTTATTGAAAGTGACCTGCCTACTGGAAGGTGCAAGACTGGTTTTGTTGCCTGCAGGCTTTGAAGGCTATGACAAAAGAGAGTGATATGTTGGATCAGTTCTGTGAAATACTGGAAATGGGCTCAACCTGCAATGCTCAGATCCATGTTGACAGAGAAACAAGACCACCCCATCAGATTTAAGGTTCTGATCTTCTCCTGGTTGGCCTGTGAAACTACACCACAGGTCTTCTTATCTGGAAACACATCTGTGTAATACATCTCCCTCTCAGGGTTAAACTGACACTAAAGAGCAAGAAGCATGGAAAACACTATTTTAGAGTTCTTATTTTCTGCTCTCTAGAGACATCATCACTAGGGCAAGAATAAGTAGCAGTAGTATTTTTTCAGATTTCAGAAACTACATGCGTATGAAAATCTTGTTTAATACGGTCAGATGACTTTTCCTTTTTCAAGTTCACAGAAAATGCACATTTAAGGCATTATGAAACAGCTGACTTCAGACATTTTTCCTAGGAATTATCAAGAGAATAACCATGCCATACCCTTAGACAGTACTCTGTTGCCTAAGAACCAAACTTTAGAAGAAATACACCTCTGAACTTAAGAACAACTGTAATATTTAGAACCATCCTAAAAATAACATGCATCTAATATTTAAAAAAATCATAGCTTTATCACTTTCATTTCTTTCCCGTTTCTTGATGCTTCCGCTCTTTCAGCACGTGTATTTCAATGTTTCCCAAATCACATCATAAAAACAACCCACCCGAGTCTCCTTCTGTAAGCAGATACATGTAATATTGTTTCAGTAAGATTTGCCTTGTGGACTATTTGACTTAAATTATGAAAAAACTCAAAGATATTTTAACTTAGATACAGAGCAATTGTCCTTTTGCAGGTAGATCATGTTATAACAAGTTTTCTGGTAATGAACAGTGTTCAAAGCATGAGAAAGCTTCTAAGATCGAACTCAGGAAAATGCTTTTTACCATGCAATGATTAATTTCAATCTGTCTTGGATGTCTTTTTATTAGAGATGGATTTCAATGCAAATTTAGTTTTGTACATGGCTATGCAATTGCAGAGAGCAAAGGTTCATGAGAATTTCCACACCACTTCGTCAAGGAAGAACCAGAATCATCCTCTCTCATCTTTACAGCCTGCTATGAAATTCAAGTGCTGAAATTTTGTCTGGTTTTGTAAAAAGGCTGCTATGATGCTCTTTACTTTCAGAGAAAGCATATTATTACTGCAGACCCTTAGCTACCTGACAGCTACATAAATCAGTTATAACTAAAATTAAATATCAATATATGGCTATAGATGTGTGCACATTTAAAAATTTTTAAATATTTAACAGCCAGTCATCTGATTAATGACTGCATTTCCCCTTCAGTTCAAAGCAGAGAGTATTAAAGGAAGTTTATGGGATAAAGTAAGTCCAAAACCAGACACTTGTGTGATCTCTGAAAACGAGTCATTAAATAGAAATTAAAGACTCTGCTCTTCTCTTTCACAACGGCAAGCCTTTTTGTCATTTCTGTGGTTTCCTTCCCTTCCTCTCACCCCGCCCTCATTCAACCTGATTAAATTAATAACATTGTCTCAGAAAAATAATTTACCATTCATAGCCTCAAAACCTCTGGATTAAATGCAGAAAAATCCTACTTCCATGTTACAGCACTCTTCTGGGTAAAATTTCTGAATAGAACAGAGATTTTTGTACTAGCACGTGAAAGTTCCTCTCCAAGTAAGACAATGGCAACCTAACATCAACGTAGACAGGAAATATCAAAAAGTGCTTGGGGAAAAATTTGAACTGAAATGCTATACAGTAATCAAGAACATACATTGTATATCATCATTCTAATCCACATAACGCACTGTGACAAATTCCCCACGTTTAAATTTAACTCCACATTTATTTCCAAATTAACATATAATTTAATGCTTCAAAATAGGCTGAAGAGTCTAAATTAAAAAAAATAAACAGCCCCCCCGTCACTTACATTTCTGCCAAATGAAGCTGCATTCATTATTTCCCCTCAGTCTTGTGTGAAGTAGAAAAAGCCAAGTACATTTCCATTCTAAGTAGGTAGGTTATAAAGCTTGTAAGTGAAACTGCCCCCCAAGAAAGTATATGGAAAACTGCTATGGAATTTTATAGTCTTATTTTCTGAAAATAATTTACTTACTTGATTTATTTATAGATTATTTATCGATCTTGCTTACTGATAAAAATGATCAGATTTATTTGTTGACCTTATAATATACAGTAAAACTCAAAACTATAGTAGAACCTAAAACTCCACCAGTTTCTAACACCTGAAAAAAGTCAGTTACCTGTAATTTTCTATAAACACTTTTAAAGGTCAAAGTATGAATCCCACAATAATTTTTGATGTGTATTGAACTCCGAGGCAGCCTGGGAATCACTAAATAATCCATAAAAATACATAAATATGAACACTAATTTGCTGCACCTGATACCCTTGGTCAAAAGAGAATGTCTTTGATTTGACTCACTTATAATAGTTTAAATCAGAACTCACCAAAACTGAATTGTGCAGCATACGCTCCAGGTAAAATATATTTTGCCTGTCTATTAACTGTAGTTTTAGCACTTGATAGGCCAAATGTTTCCTGACTTATCTGTGTATTCTAAAGAGACGCATTTATCAAATTTAACAAATATATCCATTAAGTGGGATGTGACCTATGCTGATGGCTTTTACATCGTTTTTCGTATGCATGATCTAACAGCAGGAAGCAGAACAGTGAAAGGTCTGGAATCCTGCCTAGGTAACACTATTCAAGAAAACGCATTTTTCAATTAAATTGGGCATATGAGAATCACACAACTGGAGAAAGAAAGATTGCTTCATTCGTAATCCCACATGCATGGGAACTGACTGCTAGGAGATTACTGAAACATTTCCATCAATCCAGCCATTCTGTAAAATCACATATCCTCAGTAATTCTTCTCCCTTTTTATCCCAACAATAAGAGCTTGCCTAGCAAGAATAAGTCAGGTACTCTTGGCCATAATAAGCACCTGTGAATTTTCACTCCGCACGTCTGAAGTGAAAGTTATGCTCGAGTAAAGCAAAACAGTACATTGTTGGCATTAGAGGCATGTTTAGCCCCCCCCCCCCCCCAGGATACCTGCCCAAAGTGATGCAATTCAGGCCTTTGTGTTTGATAACAAATTCCAGAGACCACTCTGGGAACAATGGCTGATGTGCTAGCTCTGTACTATACAATATATAAAGCTAAAATATATAGCTTGTGCAGACAGTCTGTAACTGGTTCTCCATGGGCACTTGCAATTTGCTGGCACATAAGAATTAAGATGCATAATTTGCTGCTTTCACAATCTCACACTTCCTATTAGGAAACTGATCTTAGAGTGAACTACACAGCATGACACAACTGTGTTTCCAAACCAACTCATTGGAAAAAGAAAATCCATCATTCATCAGCAAGCATGAAGTGGAAACTGTTGCTGGAGTGTCTGTGCTCCCATGGTTTTGGGCTGCTTCACTGCTCGTGGACACTGACATCATAACTTTATTTAAGATGACAGGAAGATGACATATTTATGAATTAAATTACATATATATCCATCAAGAAAATCTTCAATAACTAAGCATAATTACATTTCTGTAAGGGTGCAGTGTTTCACCGAGCCAGTACCTCCCCATCTGAACGGAAGCTATGCATTCAGAAATTCAGGCTCTTCTGAGCTAACCTGCTCTCAGATTGTATCTGCAAGCTGGACAACTGCAAGATTTTTTCAGACCTTTGTTATTTTTGTTATCCATCCAATAAAAGAATGGCATCTTAAATTTGGCACATGACGAGCTAACTTATTAATTCCTTAAAGTAAATGGCAAAAACAATTATCAGAAAACAAAAAAGAGAAAGGCCATTCCGCTTCATAAAACAGTAAAATTAGACTTCAAAAAAATTTTAGTACCACCACATGCTTTATCTGTATTGTCTCAAAAACAACTGCTCCAGCTTTTCTTTTCACTTACACTGAAGACACAATAGAGCAGGAAATCAACTCAGAGGTTTACGAACAAATCTGTCATTATGAAGTAATCCTGACCTATGATGCTTTTTAAAATCAAACATATCCAGTATACTGATTTAAAACAATACACACATTCCTACATATTCAACATTTTCATACAACTATAGCCCCCCTCTACCAGCAGAAGCAGTGCTCTCGAAGACAGAATTTCTCAGTCTGTTGTCTCCATGACACCAGAAAATGACATGTGAAATGACTTGAGAGTTAGAAGAAAATCCTCATTAAATCAACACATTTCCATGCATCCTGTCAAACATGAAAAAATAGGAGAGAATACAACCAAACATTGGACAATTATTCAAAGTTTGGTGCATTTTTTCTTAATTGTAGGATGAAAATCCTTCGTGCATGAGGTCACCTGTAGATTCCTCCAGAGGGGTATTTAAAAAAAGCTGTGAAATGGTCACGGTACCAGCCTCAGCCTGCTTCCACTGTGAGCCCAGAGTGATCTCTTAGTCATAAACTTCCTGTGGAACCCGTGGTGGGGATGATAACTTGCTATTTAAAGAGAGATGTCTATTAAAAAAATACTTCAGACTAAAGTAACAGACAGGATACAGAATAGAGACTTCAAGAAGGATCTACCAGTGCAGGACAGAGTGCTCTAGCCATCAGCTCCTGAAGAAAACCAAGGCAACACCTTTAAATGTCCCTTGCTAAAGGATGAATTATTTAGAATTAAAGATTTAAAAACCCACTGAAATAGCAGACGCCCAGAAAATTTTAAAAAATACTTTGTTTATAATCTACAAATCTACAATTATTATCAGAGGTTTCTGGTTTTCAGTTCTAACACCTGGATCACAAGACCAGATTTCCTTAAATGGGCAAATGAAATAGAACTGTTTTTCAAACCACAGGAAAAATATTCTCTTAATAAACTTTGTAAGACCTTTTTATTCCTTCCCTGAAGAAAAAAGCCACTCCGACGCCAAGTCATGTGAAGCCATTTATCCTTCTCACAATATCCGTAAGATCTGGAGGAAGCTGGCTCTTTCACTGACTAAAATAATGTTCACAATATTTATGAGATTAAAAGAGGGCTTGTGAACACAAAAATCAGGATTCATATCTTTTCTGAAGAACATTAGTGCCCATGACAACACACAATAGACCATTTAGCCACAAAAGACGGGGAGGATATAGTATGCTACTAATGAAAGCAGTTGAGAACATCAATGTCAGTGAAGTATATTTATATCTATTTTAATAATCTACTATTCTCTGCCTAATTTTCTATGACAGTTAAATAATCTGGACAGAAAATAAGAGATGCTTAGAAGAAGAAAATGTTGGATCTACTTCCAGGATTTTTTTCTTTCTCTCCTAAGCTGCAGCAAAGGACATATTTTACTAGCTGACAGCTGAGTTTCCAACCTGGAGAAGTAACTGAGGTTCTTCAGCTCTTTCAGGCTCTTGAATGGCATGCAGAATCTACAAAGCCTCAGGAATACTTAACTGTCATTCCAGCTGGCAACCACCTTTGCCTACTAAAATACAACACACTAAGGGAAGACAAATAGTTCAACCAGAAGTGCAAAGTCCTGCACCTGGACAAGAAAAACCCCATGTATCAACATACGATGATGGCTGACCAGCTGGAAAGCAGCTCAGCGGAAAAGAACCTGGGAGTCCTGGTAGACACCAAGCTGAACACGAGCCACAAATGTGCTCTTGCTGCAAAGAAGGCTACTGGTCTCCTGCGCTGCATTAGACAAAACATTGCCAGCGGGTGGAGGGAGGTGATCCTTCCCCTCTGCTCAACGCTGCTGAGGCCACACCTGGAGTGTTGTGTCGAGCTCTGGGCTCCTCACTGGACACGGACATACTGGAGAGAGTCCAATGAAGGGCCACAAAGACAACAAAGGGATAGGAGCATGTCTCTTACAAGCAAAGGCTGAGAAAGCTGGGACTGCTAAACCTGGAGAAGGAGGTGGGGGAGTGTAATCTTATCACTATGTATAAATACCCAAAGGGAGGGTGCAAAGAGGATGGAGCCAGTCTCCTGTCAGTGGTGTCCAGTGACAGGACGAGAAGCAACAGGCACAAACTGACATACAGGAGGTTCCTTCTGAATATTAGGAAACACTCTTTTATTCCGAGGGTGACTGAACACTGGCACAGGTTGCCCACAGAGGCTGTGGAGTCTCCATCCTTGAAGATATTCAAAAGCCATCGGACACTGTCCTGGGCAACCGGCTCTAGGTGGCCCTGCTTGAGCAGAGGGCTTGGACCAGACATCCTACAGAGGTCCCTTCCGGCCTCAGTTGTTCTGTGATTCTGTGACATTGGTTGATTCTCCACATAAACAGAATACAACACCATGCTCCAACAAACAACTCAATGGTACCTTATTGAGCTATTTATGGCATTTAAATAATTATAAAAATATTTTATACAGGTAACAAAGTGGCAAAACTGGTAGCTTAGTAAAGACCATAAGCTTGTCATGACTGGAAAAAAAAAAACACATAAAAAAAAAGCTGAAGAGATAATATCTGTGCGTGTGTGTGTATATATATATATCTATATGTAACTAGCCAAATGCTTTAAGAAACAACGTCCTTGGGTAGAAGAGGTCTTAACTGCTTATCAGGTAGTCCACCTGGGCTTCATCATGTTAGTATTTAAGTATACAAAAATTATCTAAATGCTGCTGTGTAAAGCTTAACACAGAATTCATTTGCTTTTGACAGAGAACTCTCCTCTATTTTTAACCACTGACCCAGCAATGTATTTTTTGCTAGAATTCTAACAAATCATCTATTCAACTGAATGCTATCGGGCTTCAAGGGAGAAGATTAAAAGTAAATAACCACTTCACAGAAAATTCAATTTTTTCTCTGGAAATCTAAGGTTACTGGATATGCATAAATATATCAAGTCAATTACAGGGAGAAAGCACAGGCAAAGTTAGTGCTGGAATTCACTGCAGGGCACCTGTGCAAATACACATTCTCTGAAGGCTGCTTTCGGGTGCCTGTTCTGGTTGCATTATCCTTATGGGCAAAAAGGGCAGAGCAGGAGAAACAGTAAGCCTGTATGATAGAGCACAGACACACCCAAGGGTCTCTTGAAAACCAGAAGTAGGTTTTACAGTACCTTAGGGTAAGACCTGCACATAATGTACTACTTCCAGAAAATCTGTTTACTGAGAAATTTTTGTATGGTGTAGATATACCCATCAAATACAAATGGAAGAATAGATGCCATGGAAAAATGTGCTAGTTATAAAGACGTGAGAGTGAAAATTTAACACATGGTTTGGCAAAGATTACATTTGTGTGTCCAAAATGGAAGACATTCCCTCTCAAGTACTAGCCAAGTGCCTGGGGCAATTTAGAAACAATTCCCCTGACCTCCAGAATGGCAGAAAGTACAAAACTTAACAGGAATTGTCCAACCTTCCTTAGCTACAGATTTTTGTAATTACTGCACTGCACACTGGATTTGTGGCTGTTTATTTTACCCTGGGTAAAACGTTCAACTCTATTTGACTCCTTCAAAAAGGGAAAAGGAAATACTAACTGGAAAGTATGGATAACCAAACCAGAGGAACCGTTTTGTTTCAGAAAGAACATCTCCAGTTTCCCAGTTCTCAGCATGCTTCTCTGCACCTCCATCTACTGCTAAAAAGTGCCTGTATTTAACAACCAAGTGGACCTCTCCAGTGCCTGTTCTCAGGAACAGTCAGAGCCCATGCTTATGCCAGCAAGTCGTGAAGTGGAACAACACAGTAAATAGGGACAACTGAGACATCTCACCAAAATGTACTCCTATGAGCTAACGTGCTACTATAGACAGAACCAGAAGGATTTACATTGACTGGATTAAGCAGCTTTGTCAATTGGTGCAAAACCCAAGTGTCCTGACGATGAGCACCCACTGATGACAACTCCTCATCTTGATCTATGCCAGTTCACTGAACTTGCTCTGCCCCAGCACAGACAAATCCTGGAGTGCCAATTCATTTACCCATGCTTCAACATCTTTGTTTTCCTTCATGAGAAAAAAAAATACTTAAGGCACTACAGCCACTCTGATACATGACACTAATTGTATCAGGCAACTCCTACCATTACTTTTACCTCTAGTCTAAGAGGAACACTAGAACTGGTTCCCATGAAGCAGACTAGAACTGTCACCTCCATGACCAACAAGGAATTTTAAGAATTTTCTAGTATAATGTACTGAACTTGAGTAATAAAGTAACTACTGTTCTTATTTGATATGAACTATGCCATTCTGTATGATTCACGTACCCCTGGTAACCTTACAACATCCTTTTAACAAGCTATTGACACGTTTAATGTATGTCAACTTCTCTTTATTATTCTATATCTCAATATGGCAATCCAACTTCAAATAAAGGGGCAGGAATCCTAAGCATCGCTTTATGATTTTAAATAGAAAGTAGAGTTCCTCCCTTCAGCTAAATATTAAGACAGAGTTACAGAAAAATGAGACACTGAGAAGTCCCATTGGAGTCTGAAAGACATTACTAATTACATATTCATAACACAAGATTTTAAGGGAGAGGATGAAGAAAACAATCACAAAAGAAATGGCACCAAACAGGATGGACACAGAATTTGATTTATTTTGCAAAGGGTGTGTTTTGGTTTTGCAACATAAATCGCCAAACCACAATGGTTGTTATTTTGGACTGTGAGCCTGCAGCAAGCAGCTAATGCCCTCAAAACTTCTTAAGGAGAATAACCACAGAACGAATGGAGAACAGCATCCAAATTTAACTCATGGCAAAAAATACAGCAAGGCTGTGGTTTGACTACAGGTCAAAACTAGCAGGCAGAAACAAGAAAACAACAATTAGTCTTATAAATGCTGAAAGACCAGAACTAGCTGAGATGCCAACTATGCCCTCCACAGCTGCAGACTGAAAGGTAGAGGGATCTAACGGTTAAAGAGGAGGGGTTAAAAGAAAGCAAGTCTTCAGGCATCATTAGTCTGTAGCTTGTCCTATATTTAGAGCTTTTTCTAAAAATACTTCAAAAAAATCTTCACAGGAAGTTGTGAACCAAATGTCAAGAGGCAAATCTCACTCAAATTTTGTCAGGCTAAGCTGGAGCACACCAATACCGGAAATAGCACATGACCTACAACAAACAGTATGCATTTGAATGCAAGCAGTGATCTGGGGTCTGCTTGTGTTTGTCCTCTCTCCCAGCCATATAATGTGAGTGCGGCATCCAGAACATGCTTCAGAAGAATGGGATAGGCACAGTGGAACAGAATAATAAAACAACAATAGCTTGATTTTATTTGTCAAGGGACAGATGAAATCATATTCTCTTACTTATTGCTCATAACTGCATGCTTCAGAGCTTAGTTACGATACTGCTGCAGTAGGCGGTGCTGAATATTTTATCAGTGGTGGGCTAGAAAACACGGAGTTGAGGACATCAGTCTGGAAACAGAGCAGCACAGACAGAATTAAAAATTCAACTCACCACCTGCCCATTTGACTGATGCACAAAGCTCTGATGTAGCTTCTGATTCAAGAAGCTGTGCCTGCTGTGCCACTCCCAGCAATAAATTGCTTTTTACATACATGGATAAGCAGTCTAATCAAATAAGGATTTAAAGCAGGATGTGCTCAAAGGAACTGCTGATTTCCTTAGAACCTGCCATTGCTCTCTCTGAGCTTTTGTATGTATTCAACAGTGTATGAGATTTATCAGAGGGAAAAGGGGAGTACAAATACCGAAGTAACCAAATAATCTGTGCAAACAAATACCTCTTCTCAGATTTTCTGTGCCACTCTCCGATTCACAGTGCACACTCCTGTCTGTGAGAAACACCACTTAACACCACAAGCTGTATCAGTTGCCGAGAGTGACCTGGTTTGTACCACATTTGCATCACCGCCCCTTGAGAAATCATTTGCAGACAGAATGCCAAATGGTCTCCTACACAAATGACCTGCTTATGCTTTCCAAGCTTTGTCATAACAGCCACAGTCAGACAGATCTCTCTGCAATTCTTACACTGATCCTTTTTCCCCCTGCCCCAACATGAACAAAAGACAGTCAGCAGTATTCTTCCTTGCACATCTGGAATCTGCTGCTACAATATGAGCTTGTTGCCCTAATGGGGCATTTGCACATTCCACATTGATCAAATGCTTAGCATAAAAAACCTCACTTCATGCAATTACTGCTTTCTACCCTTCAGAGTGCTGTGGGTCTTCCTATGTATCTATATACTCAAATCAAGACATCTTCTGTTTAAGACAACAGACATCAACTGGTGATGAACACCTGCAGATAAGGACTACAGCTCTTTTAAATTTTACCCTGACTTCCTGCCATCATCTAGTCTGCTAGAGTCCTGAAAATAACCTGAAGTTTTAAAAGGCTGCTTTTAGCATAGAAGCTGTATTTAATGTTTTCTATTCAGCACCTTATGGCTGTAAACCTGCCTTTTGAGAGAGGAACTTCAAACTTATCCTGTATTTTAAAGAAACTTCTAATGTCCAACTGCTGGATTGTGATTTATCTGACCACCAAGCATTAACTTAAAAAAATCTTCAGATTGTTGAAGAAAACATTCTCTATGAAGCTGTTATGCTCCAGGAATAACTCAAGATTCTACTTCATGTAATTCAAACTTATTGCTCAGCATAAAGACTTCAAAAATAACAGACATAAATTACAAGCATGCACTCTATCTTCAGGTAGATCTACCTTCCAATGACAAAACACCACCTGTTTCTCAGAGATGAACCTTTGGTAGTGGACTGTCAGGAAGACATCAGGGAAATTTTAATATATTTCTAGTTTAGTTTCTTAAAAAAAACACATTAAATCCCAAGACTTGAAATTCAAACTTGTCAACAGCTAATAATGGAGAAACTGTACAAAACAGGGTATAATATTCCTATTTCTATAGATCTAGTAAAAAGTAGCACCTTATTAGATATTAGAGGAATTAAACCCACAGCACAAATTCACCTTTGTCAGAACTGTCTTGTGTCTTCTAAAGCAAAGATTATTCATTCCTCAAGGTAAAAACTGTTCATGAAGAACTCTGTAGTAAAGCATGAAACTAGAATGAACAAAAAAAACTGAACTAAAACATCAGCCATCTAACTTGCATCCCAGCCTAAGAGAAGAACTATTTTCAACTATGCTTCCTTACATGTAATTTATTATTCAGGCACTGTGTGCACAAGATGTTCTTACCTACGTTATTTTTCAACTTTTCCACTGACTCAGACTTTCTAAGTCAATAGTTCTAGCAAAAGTTCTATAATGAAACATTTGTATTCTTAATGAGAATTGCAATATTTCTTGGGAATATTACAAAGTGCAATTTTGTTAGTATTTTACTGCTCCACAGATTCTGCAGCTGTAATAGGTTTCCTTTTCCATGGGTTTCGGAAGAGTATAGAGACTAAGAAATTAAATAATTTCAGAACAGAATTTGAAAGACACTGATCAGTGCTCAAAACTAGAAGGATACTGTCTCCTTTAACAGATGGGAATGACCTCAAGAAACTTTAATTAAAACCAATATGTAAAATCAAGTATACAGCCAATCTTATCAACAAGAAGACTGTCGATAGTGAAAGAGAAAAGGCTTTCTTCACATTACTGAAAACTATTTTATGTAGTACCACCCAGATCTGATAGTGCCTTCTTTAATTTTTGCTGCCTGGTAGCTCCCAGTATGAGAATCTCTTTTTTATTGCTTTAAACTTTGCAATGCTTTGAAGAATTTTTAGTATATGGAAAACCACCAAAAAATCACAGTAGGGAAAAAGTACTCAAGAGACTGTGATAGACTACTTTTTCTTTGAGATCTCTTAGCTTCTCTCATCTTATTAGGAAATAATATCCTACTAATTTTAGGCCTTTTTTCCCCCCTAAAAATCAGTATTACATTTGAGATTACGAGTCAGATTTTTGTAAACCACTTAGCAGTTAATAGACTTCTGCTTCCATGTCACGTCAAAGCCTCTGAAATTCCCATTCCATTTCAGTATTTAGGAGGGACAAGAAAACTTCGAAGAATGTCCTCACCAACAAGCATTAGTATTACCAAGAACAAAAGAAACTGAAACTTCAGGCAAAAAACCCCAGGGAATGATAGCAGTGCAGAAGGAAAACAGAGTGTCTCAAAGACCTAACAATATTGGCATCTCCTTTGCTACAGAAATGATACGCTTTCAAATGATCCACAGGATGGGTTCTGTCCGCCGCACCCCCCCCCCAACCAGCTCTCTACAACTACAGACTGAGACTTGTGATTGTGCGTTGGAACTGTGGAGCATAGAAACATATGGTGAAGGATAATTACTAATTCAGCTATCTTTATGTTTCCTTCCAAACCCTCTCCAACTTCCTGATCTCAACTCCAGCCCTCTCAAGCTACCTCACGAGTAGAAGCGCATCTCCTTCCTAATCTGTGCTTTGGGCAAACGAATCCACCACTGCTCCCTGTCCATCCCCTCCCTGTGTCCTAAATGCACCCTAATCCTTACCTCAATGTCATGCCTCCCTCCTTTGTGCTTACAGAAATCAATGATTTATTTACTCAGTTGAAGCTGGTTCCTTGTGAAACCAATCCATTAACTGCCATTCTGCAGAGTATTATATCTTGCAAAGAAAAGCTGTTCCAAAGACAATGACCATCTCCTCTCCAGCCTTTACATCCAACCCTGTTTTATTCTTCTTAAAGAAGTACATTAGCAATATGATGTCCAGAGCTGTGGCTAAATCTGAAATTAATATAGGCTAAGGGAAGTTGCCTTGCTGCAAGAGCAGCACACAGCAGAGTCCGAGTGCTGTGACACAGATCTCTTTATTGCAGCAATGCCATAGCCACGAGCAGGAACCTGAATGGGAAGCAATACCATTCTCCCTCACAGCTATCTGCTGTGACAGCACACAAGGAAGACACTACAAAAAACGGGAGGAGATATCCATTCGACCAACTAAACAACCAGTAAAGATACTGCCAAGTTGTACTTAGCAACTTCCAGGTGATACTTACACTTTTCTTGGATGATTGGGTCTGCAACCAATTTTTTTAGCTGTGAGATTTCCAAAATTTCTACATCAGATAATGTAAATACTTACCATGTAAATTAAACATCCAAACCCAAGAAGGATTTGCTAAATTTCACTGTCATTACCTGCTTCTATATAGCATGGAGGCTTCTAATGTAAATTAATATATTTCAAGGAAAACATTTACAACAATATGATGATGTCACTGCACAGATTATACAGGATTTGTCTTCCAAGTGTTCATTATAATTTAATTTATAATTTAAGAACATTGGCAAGTTTACTCTCCTATTTTTCAGCTGAGACAGTATATCAATAGGAAAAGTAAGATGCTGTATTTTAGCTTTTAGTGGCAATTTCTCATCACAAAAATATTTCCCTTTTGTGACATTAACAGTTTGCATACCAACTTCATCCTGGATCTCCTCTGCCACAGCAGGCACATTGTAGAGGAAGGAGAGAGACTGGTTCATGCGTTCATATATCACACGTAGATGTGTCATAACCTATGGAAACAGAAGTATGTTAAGGAGCGGAATACTACTGCTAATTTGACACTGCTACAACTTTTATAGGCTATAGAGAGCAAGACAGATTTCATGATGCTCTATGTACTGACACTGTCATATCCATAGCAAAATTCACCTGTCCTACAGATGACATAAAAATAGTGTTCTAGATGCTCTTCTATAGCGACTACCTAAAATCCCCTGGAAATACAGTAATTTAAAGCAGGGGGTTGCATTTTCTGGGGGCAGAGCATGTACACAAGCAGCTATTGTGGCAGAAATCCACAGCCTCGTTTACCCTTCAATAACATTTACATGTGCCCACACCTGTAAGTTGCCACATAACACGCAAACCAAGTGAGGTACAATGACTGCTGCATCAAAATATTTCAGCTGGTTTTTTTTTTCCTTTATCCTAATACCGCAAAAAGACACAGCTTTCTCTGAAAAAACACTTCACTTTTCTTGGTAAAACAGTTGAAAACAAAAATATTTCCACCCAGAAGCATTACTATATTGTCTCATGGGATTACAACTCCATTGCCTCGGGTTTCTGCACACTGGTATGGGTTGAGTCATGAGATCCCACGGTATACGCTCCCCCAAGGAACCCTCTGCAAGTATCACCTCTCTTCAGTAGAAAGGGAAACTGAGGTGCATCTTAGAAGACTGGCAGGGCAAAAGAGGAAAATGGCTGGCAGAGAGAAAATGGCTTGCAATTTAAATGAAAAAACCAGGATGATTTCTCCAAATTGAAATACAGTATTTATGCTTTCAAACAGAACATTTTGTTTTCCATTTTCCACTGAAAAAGATTCCCCATCAGATCCTCCACCCTACATTCCCCCAACCTTCTGACCTATTCAAGAAGCAAAGATACTGTAGAAAAACTAATTCCTACAATGACACAGTAAGCAATACACTGCACTTCTTGTATCAGTTTCCATTCTTTGCCTGTCCTGCCACACAATCTGTAGTCTGGAAAATTTCACTGGTTTTTTGTTATTAAATAATCCATTGTTTTAGAAACTAAAAACTCATGTCAGAAGCAAAACTACATGCTTTAATGTTTAAAATAAGGGAAAGGCAACCATCACTGTAGAAGAGTGTTAGAATTGTGCATTTCTAATTCTAGCAATTTCAAGGCAGCATAACCTAAATGTAGAAGTCTGGATGGAATAGATGCTTGAGAAGTCTAGTATGCAAACTGTGCCATTTAGGGAGGTATATAGTTTTGATTTGCCTTTTAGCGATGCCAGTCAGTTCAAAAACTGTGGCTGGAGCAGCGCTTCCCATTGCATCCTGCAGAGGGAACAGTGGCTGATTCTGCAGATTACAGTACAGTCTCTTCACAGCTTATTCATTGTGCCTACAATTTTAATTACTGTTTTGAAAGCCAGCTACATCTTCAGACTTTTTTTTTTTGCTTTCTCATCCTCTATGATTTCCTAAGGCAACATAAAAGCTGTTCCAATATATACAAGTTGAGGACTGCAGTAACATTCAGCAGTTAAAATGCCATGAACTGCAGTGTCTATTTTAAAAAAAAAACAAACATGTTGAGCACATCGCAATAATCACACTTACACACATTACAAGTACCTCTGCAATGACTACAGCAAGGCTGGTTGCTGTCAGATGGCTACACCACTTCTGGTTCTGCCAACTGCAGATGAAGGAAGCATAACCATGTGTGATCGCTGTATCTATTACTGACATTTTCCCAGAGGTATTATTTACCAAAGCATTAATAAAGGCTCTGGTTATTAATGCTCTGGAGGGCTCCTCAGGAAATGCCCATGACTGACTCACAGTCTGGATAGACAGTTCTTCTCAGAAGATAAATTATACCCACCCTACTCCTGCATTGCTTTGGTTCCTGCCAGAATGCAGATTATTTTTTATTGCATGTAAAGCTGTCTACATAAAGGAGTCATGTACTTTTCAAAAAATAGGTTGACAGAAACTTCACAATGGGTATGAACAAACATGACCCATTAACCCTCAGTGGAGATTACCTGAGACCTGATTTGGGCAGCTTTCTTTGGGTCTACCATGCGGACATGTTCGAAGTGTTTGAGAGTATGCTGTCTGTCCTTCTGCTCAGCACGCACATACTTCTTCAGCATGTTGAATACATGACGAGGCTGCAGGGAAAAAAATAGGGAAAAAAGATCAGTTTAGTTTTGAAGAACACGTTTTGGTTGCTTGCACTGGAGATGTATCCCAAAACATAAGCACTTGATCAGATGGTGTCCGCAGCTATCTTCTAAAAGCAGATCTTACTACCATAAGGAACATCTACTCACTCAACCTTTTCAGCAGGATGCACTGTTGAAGAGTAGTTGTAGGTAGCAGATACGGTCCCTGAGGAGGGTGTTAAGAATTCCTCCTTGACTATAAGGGAAAGTTCTGCTGTTGCATTTCCTTGTCTAACTGCTATACTATTGCCCCAACAAGACAGCACGTGTCACCTTAGCATGCTAAGTTAATGGATACCCAACAATTTCCTTTGGGCTTTGCTTCCATTCTCTCCATCAAACTCTACTTCTCCTTTCCCTCAAGTCAGGAAGCCCCCATGATCCAAACTCCCAGTTTTGCAACCTTCACCACCACCAGGCAAATCCCTCCCAGAAGATCCCCTGAAACCTGGTCTCCCTTGGAAGCATTTCAAAGATTCCCCATATATACTCTACTACACTGAATACTCAACTGGCATCAACATCTGTCAACTACAGTTAAGCTTTACCAACAAAAAAGATTACAACTGGTTAAGTTTTATCAATGGTAAACTGAATGCACACATTCAGATTCAAGTCAGAAGATAATGTGCTCAACAGCTGCACAGAAGACCATGCTAAAGCACTACTCTATCGAAGCCAAGGAATAATCATCACACTTGACTACAAAACTTAAAAATTAAGGGTGACCTACTAGGTTCTTCTGAAGGTACTCAGTTTGGGTGCCAGATTTTGTAAAAATATTAGCTTATGTATATATTGCAGGTGATTTTAATTGTAAAAACTTAGATATACGCCTTAAGGCTTATAACTGAATACGAACAAAGGAAAAGTCTGTAGCTGAAGGGAACATGAAAACATGCAGACTCATGGTAGAGCAGTGAAGACTGAGAAATGTGTATTTTTATGTACTTTCCTACTCTGTTCAATAATAGAGTGCCAAAATAGGGAAGTGTTCTCTACCACTCAGCTAACACATTAATTTTTAACTCAGTGTTTAAGATGGATCCTGGAAATTCACCCCCTGACTCCTCCTGTCTCCGACTCTGCTTATGCTGTTGTGCTTGTGCATCCTACCTGAAGCTGCTGAGCAGGGAAAAGCATGAAGCTGAGGTAGGTAAGAAAAAAGGCAAAGGTGAACTTGCTGCACAAAAGATTAGAGAATGAGCAGAAGTGGTGAACAGCTGGTCTGGGCACTGGCAGGGATACAGTGAAGAGGGTGGGGAAGTGACAATGTAAGCATCAGAGGCTCTGCACAGAGCTTTCCAAAGCAGGAAGAACCATGGGTGAAACTGAAGCTTTAAGACAACCTATATTCATGGACAAATATAGAGTCTAAACTAATTTAACATTTACAGAAGAGATGAATACTAAGCTACAGAGCTCAAAGATTTAAGAATCTCTTCAGCTTAAGAGAAGGAACAGATTTAGAAATGTCTGAAGACAGTAAAACAAAGGTTATTTGAAGAAGATTTGTCACACAGAAATACAGAGATGTGAAGCCATTCTCTGACAAAGGATTAAACTTAGTAGCTCCATGACTGAAAATTCATTCATGAGGAAAACAACCCCAAGGCCCAAAAGCCAAGCACCCTGCGATCAAGTTGCAAGAAACTGTGGACAAATATTGGAAATAAGTAATCCTCACAACATTATGATAATGGCAAAACAAACTGAAATGCCAACTGTAAAGCTTCATAGGAACAAAGGCTAGAAGACCAGAAAGCTTAACAACAAGAAAATTTTGAAGACAGAAAATGCTGTCACCTTTCCTAACAGTTCAGCTTTCCTTGCTCCCAAGACATCAAGATAGCAGGTTTGGACAGATTAGAGAGAAAAGGATTGAATTCTATTTCTTCAAGAGATATTCCCATTTAAGTGTCATGTCTAACACCAGAAGAGTGCATTTTTTGTTTCCTCTCAGTCTGTTTGTACTCACTGTAGTATGTCAATGAAACTTTTCACAAACAGATTTGTTAACAGGGTAACAATCTTGAAAATACCTGTCAAATATCACTAACAGTAGCAGTCACTTGGGTGAACTGGCCCACCTTTAGTGCCTTTTATAACATTGCGAAATGCCCCAAACTTATCTCTATAAATGAGAAATGGATATGTATGACTCTAGCACGTCTGGCCAAGAAATCTTCCCGTAATGGTAGCAGAAAACCATTATTCAAGTACAGGACAATGCAGAAAGAATATTAAATGCCAGGTGTTTCCTTATGGGGGCAGCAACTTTGCTTTTTCTCAAGAAAAACAAACAAAAAACCACTAGAAACTCACTGTATGCAGGTAGATGTAACTGCCCGAAGTCCCAGTTGCACTGGATCAGGTCAGACCTCCAACCTTCCCAGCAACTTTGTAATGCTCCTGCCTCACAGCTTCAGAGACACGGCTGAAGGCTGAAACTGCCAGAGCTGGTGACAGGCAATGGCAGCTCTCCTCTGGGCTTTGCCTACCTGAGTGTGGCAGTTACCATAAATAAGGACCAAGTTTTAGAGCTGAAAGTAACTTCCGTAGTAAAAAACGGACCGCAAGTCCCACCTCTGTAATGTATTACACACACATTTTCCTTTAAATGTCATTATGGAGTGACATGGTTCTGCTTTAAAATCCCACCCATATAAGCACTTTTTGCAGAGATACCTTCAGCAGAATTCACCCCCAAATCTAGTACACTGAGCAGTGATATGAACCCTCGGGATGGCAGAGCAGAGAGGCCATGATGAGCAGTTAAGCACAGAGGCGAGGGAAGGCTCCACAGGCTGCGGGGACGCAGTCAGACCCTGTGTCTGAAGTCATTATATCCACGGCTGTCTATTACTTTGACCCCAGGCAGGAACCTTCAGATTCAATTATAAATCAAAGTAGTGCAATTATCAGTTAAATTAAGTTTCCGAGGCCTGAGCTATGACACTGTCTATGGCAGAAGAACAAATGGCTAACACATCCCAGGGCCAGCTTGGCACCTCTCACTCTTCATAAATAATTCACCAACCACCAAACTTCATTAAGAAGTTCCAGGTTTAGTACTTGAAATTCTGCCGCATGTTTTGCCTGGGAAATCTCTATGTATTCATATCTGTAGTCATCTCATAAAAACCATATTGCAGAATAACAAACTTGTATCAGCCACCAGGGGCTACCTAAGCCTCATAAAATAATTCCACTATTTTCAGTTGTCTCCACTGGTTTTGTTGGCTTGGTTTTTTTGGCTTTCCTCTGAAAGCGACCAGGACACTCCCAACATTACTTCCTTTATTCCCATGTTTTCAGTCACCCTGGCTGATGCTGGTAGCGATTGTCATTTATCCAGAGACAAGAACGGCCAGTGACTTCCTAAGCAACAGGATCCAGCACCAAATTCAGAATGCATATTATTTCATGAACCCCCAGTCTCACAGCACACACTATTTAGGCAAATACCAAAAAAAACGACAACGCATCGAACAAGGCGCACGGCGTGCAATGCAAGGTGAAGGAGTGTGAACACTGCTGTTACACGCTGCTTCTGACCATTTCAAGCACACACTGCCATGCCGTTTGGTCCCATGGAAGTCATTCCAAAGCTCCCCCTTTTCATCAGATTCAAACACCTACTTTTTTATCTAAAACTAAACTCAGATCAATTGTAGCACTTTCACAAGCTATTGTGACAGGCCAACAGACATACTCATGTCTGTGGGTATTTCAGTTAGTTTAAAATCCTGTTTATGGTAGAGAATGTTACCAAATAGCTTTTCTGAGTATGTTGAGACTTGCATGTATTCATTTGGTACACAGTAGACAGATTCACAGACTATGTATGTAGTCTATGGAGACTATCCAAGCTTTCTATCTGAACTGTAGGGAATATGCCTACTCTTATTTGGAAGATGGTTCTTTCTGTGAATATAAACATGCACCAGGGCAGAGTTAAGGACCTGTTCTGCAACGCCCTGCTTTGAAAATTTGTTAGTCCTTACCGCTGCTTAACAGGTTTCCAACTGTACCAGACACAAGCCCAGATGAAGTAGGAACTGCTTATGGCTCTTTGGCTACCTGATAGTGAATTCCTCACTGACTGTTATCCAGTGCCTTTATTTCAGGTGGCATCAGCATTGAGATAAGGTCACTCCCATATGGGAATTATACATAAGATCTAAAATGCCTGAAAACCAGCTTCTAGTAAATGAAATACATACACATAAACATAAATATTAATATATATGTATGCAGATGCCTCCCCCATTGTTACGGTCTTGTGTGTGGGGGTTTGTCTGGTAGCAGGGAGGGGTCACAGTAATGGCTCCTGTAAGTAGCTGCTGAAGGTTTCCCTGGACTCCAGCTCTGCTGGCGGCAAGGGAGGGGCTGAAGTGGTGGCCCCTGTAAGTGACTGCTAAGAGTTCACCCCAACCCCCAGCTCCAAGGTTTTAGTAACTGAGAAAAGGGGAGTGGGGAAGGAGTACCACCGATCTAGCCCCTGTGGGAAACTGCTGGAAGTTTCTCTCCCTGCAGCATGGTGAAGATTCACAGTGACGGACAGTTTGTCCCTTGGTGCAGCCCATGAGAAGATGCCGCTGTCGAGGACCCCATGTTGGAACTATGGTGAAACCCACGCTGGAGTCGGGCAGTTGTCAGGGGACTGTGGCCCCGTGTGGAAAAGGACTCATGTTGGAGCAGTTTTTGACAAGGACTCTCCCTTGAGAAGGGACCCCATGCAGCCGGGAAAGACTGTGAGGAGCTCTCCCCTGAGGAGGAAAGAGCGGCGGACTGACTGCATCCCTCCCTCCCCTGCCCCCCTGTACCACTGGGGGGGAGAAGGTACAGAACAAGCCTTTGGGCTTTGGGAAGAAGGGAGGGGTGGGGGAGAAGTGCCTTTTTAAGATGTTGTTTCTCTCTCCCTGCCTCAGCCCACCAGGTGTTTAACAAAAACTGTCCCTGTGACATTTTTAAACCACGACACCCATGAACTCTACATTGATCCTAGTCTACTGTTTCAGATTTTAAGAGAGTGATGAAACAGTGCAATTTCATTAAGCTTGAAGAATAGAAACATCGAATGGAGTTTGGATTGCTACAAGTATAACTTACACTCTCCCCATGGAAATCCAAATACTTACTACAGAGAAACAACACAAAAATGATATGAAAGCACTCCATGTATTTAAAATACAACTTCCTGGCTCTGTGCCATGGAACTTCCATGGGAAATTCTGAGCTGGCTTGTTATTTTGATCAAAATTCTCTCTAAATCAGGGAGGAGAGTTTCACAATGCTGCATTGTGCTATTTAATCTTGCCTTTAGAGAAAAATCAATCACCAGTCCTTTCTGATTACTGCTCTTGAAATGAGCAACAATTGCTTCTTCTCATTCACTTATTAGGATTACCTTGTATACTCTATTAGGTATATATTTTACTTGCTATGTTATTAATTTGCGGGTCATGTTTGACATTGCCGTAGTAGTTCATTTTAGGAACATTCAAGAAAGGCTGGCTAGGATGATTACAAGACTTTTCACTCATGGGTGAGACACAACTAAACTCCCATCCAGCTACCTTTCCTGTGGAGTTAAAGATGTCTTCTCATAAATTCTGCTAATTTATAAGAAAACATATTACCCCACGCATCACAAATACATGGATAAAACAGTACTCAAAACTTCCCTTTGCCTACTCTCCCAGGAACTTTTCCTGGAGCAGAATAAAATAAGTATTTGAACCAATTTAATTATTTGCTTTTCAGGATTTAAACTTACTCAACTTTGACAGATTAAGATAAATTTTGTTTCTGCTCACTCTTTTAAAACTTAGCAGTTTAGATTTAATAAACCTGCCATGGTTTTGCAGAACTTAATATCCATCTGGAATGGTCTCTTATGTCTTTAGTTTGCTTGTACAAAAAAATGTACCGGCAAACCTAGGTGTATGACTCTACCATATGTGCAAGCCCACAGACTCAGGAACAAACAAGACAGTCTGGTTTGATTCACACAGAAGCCTCAGAAGCTGCTGGAAAACAGAGTTAGGTGACCACATTTCTCAAAGCCTGACCTGGTTTAAAAGTAGAGCTGAAATCCATCTATTTCACAGAATCGTACCAAATTAAGCATATGCGAGAAATTCCACAGCTGTAAATTTATGGGTTTAGAGGAGCAGAGCTAAAGGGTGGAGTATTAGAGCTGGACTGCTCTTTCCTACTGCACAGGAAGATTTTTATCACTAGATCAGCAGTGACGCTTTGGCCTGCCTCCAACTGCATATTTCCACAGCAACCTCATTGGACTCGGGAAAAGCTTCGAGCTTCCTGAACACAGAGGCACTGAATAAGGGCCCCTCTGCAGATCCCTCTTCTATGTCCAAACAGTCAAACTTAACTAGTTTTAGACGACACTGTCCTCCCTCCGTATGAGCAGACACTGGTTCCATAGCACAAAGGGTACCAGAACAAATTCTGATGGCAAGAAGAAAAAATCATTGCAAAAACATTTCAAACGGATAAGGTACATGCTACGGTTGTTCCTAATGATCCTGCTCTGTTCGGCAATAATTTACGTTTCAGTAAAATAGTGCCGAAATAAAAGAAAATAAACTTACATTAATCATTATATGTTAATCTTATGCACAAAGTAAAGACATTAATTAACTGCATTTCAAAGTTTTCCTTGTTCTGAAACCCTTTATTTTACCACTAGGAGCTGAGATTTATTTTCTGCTTCTCTTTGCCCCCTGCCACCAGCTTCCCACAGAGAATGTGCATTTTTACCAATGAAGATTAAACAGAGAGACATAAATCCAGCAAAATTTGACATGCAAGTGAAAGCGGGAATATAAACAAATTACAGAATCAACCTGCTCACAGAGAATGATGAATTTGAATTCCTCTATTTAACTTGCAAAAGGAAGGGGAAAATTTCCAACTCTTTTAAAAACTAGAGGCATATTGGTTCCAGCTGCCATTAATTCTCCTTTTCTGTAGTAAGGCCATTAAGCAGGATAAAACAATACAGTATTTTGACACTGGATACTGAACAGCTGCACCCCATTTTCAAAGGCAACAAAGTGTAGCAGCATAGTTAAGCTGCGTCAAGAATTGGGGATGAGGATCAAATTTTAAGTTTCTGGGCAGCCTGCACGACAGTGCTTTTGAGAACAGAACAACAGTACAAATATTTGGTTTTGCTCAAATTTTTTTTCTAGTAGACCTTGAAGCCATGCAATTTCATCTCTATATGCTCCCTGGCTCCCTTGCTGCCCAGAGTGGCACCCTAAAGCCCTCCTCTGACACTGGCATTGGGCAATCATCTGCATAACACCTGAAAAAACCTGCAGCTGAAGTTTCTGGTCTTGTACAGAAGCTATTCATAAAAGATTCCCAGAATTTTTCAGTTTTAGGTAGAATGGCACTGAAAACCACAGATTTTCTAGGCATGTATAAGAATAGACTACACTACTGGCCCAGACCAAAGATTCCCCTAATCCCATATCTTGCTATGATACATAGAAAGCCTCCTCCAAAGGAGCAAGTAAATGATGATACTGCTCCTCATATAGCCTTCAAGCTTCCTTGTGTCCACAGCTCAAGGACTTTCCAAGCCAGAAAAAGTTTCTCTTCAGCTCCCCTGAAGAGGCTACGCCTTGAACACAAGCACCACATAATCTGTATGCACATAGAAAGCAGGAGTTCCTAGTGATTCAGGAATTTTGTCACTCAGTGAGAACCACGCACCACATCCATGATCAGTCTGACGGTACCGGGAATGACAGATACACTGCGTTCCTATGATAACCGATAGGCAGGCACAGACTAGTCATGCATTGCTAGACATCCAAAAGCAAAATGAAATCCTGTTGCTTTAAGCGGTCTGCCAAAAGTCAAAAAAATCTTGGGAAATGTTCAAATTCAAGTACAAGGCAATATGTCCAAGTGATTAAACAGCACATGGAAAACACTTTTTGCACACACACACCCCTACTCACATTACATATACACACCAGACTGACAGTAACCCTTCTAGGTGTGTGCAGAAGACGTACACTTCAATAAAAAAGTCCAACTTAATTTTTTAATTTAAACTCAAATCCTGTCCATATAACTTTAGAGAAAGAGACTCCATTGCTTTAAATATTCAGAATTAACTTTTGTAGTAAACATACTAAGAGCAAACCATGTAATTTGAAGCAGGCTGTGAAAGTGGGTTCTTAAAAATATTTTGCAGAACTCCAGAAAGACCTCCCTTTTGTAAGGTTACTTAACAAGGCACCAGTAAGGTTATGACTTACTCTCTCAAATACGAAACAACTGCATCAAATGTACTTTTAGTTTATTAGGGAACCACCAGAGAGAAATACAGTTAGGGTATCAGAGCTGAATTTTCCATTAATCACATTTTCTCTTTGGCTAGGCAGCCAAAGGTTGGATTCACAGTGTATTCAGATTTCTGGCTCCATATCCGGCAAAGCAGTTAGTGGACTGAATTCATTCATTAGGCCATTCAGCTGTCATCAATCACTCCTCAGGTCACTCTGCCCCACAATAAAAATCAGACCAACCCTCCTACTGAACTCAAGGTTAGTTTTTTCATGCGTTTTGGCACACATCTGACCAGTAGGTCAGAGGCACACACCTGAACTGTCAGTAACTACAGAGCACACAAACGAAAAATGCTGAGGAGGCAAGGACAGTACCATCAACAAGACTGGCAAAAGAATTGTTTAAAGACATTATTCTTTAAACTGTTCACCCCCATTAGTTTTCACATGAATCCCTATTTGGTAGTACCTTCAGCTGATGCTACCTCCATGCTTGCTGCCTGCTCCCTTCAGAATGATTAGCTTTTGTAGGTACACGATATAGGATGCACCTCAGTCTTTCAAAAACTTACTTCTACTGGACTCACGTATCAAACAGTGTTCTTTGACACAGCCTTTCAGGCCTGATGTTCTCCCACTGACACAGTAAATGTATTATTAATTTAAATGTCCTGGAAGATGACGACAAGCAGTCCAGGCAGAAAATACAGGTTTTTCTGGTCCTAAAGGCAATGTTAACATTTTTGCCCCTTAGTGTTCTGCAGCTGAAGTTCGCCTTTTTTTTTTCAGCAAAGATGTAATCTGCATTCACAAACACAAAAGGTCTAGTTTCCTTGTGCGAGGAATGAAGTTGCACAGTTTGGCAGCTCTAGAGACCATTCTGCTGTTATGTGTGGTCCCCATCTTCACCTTTCATAACCTCAGACACACATAGAATCAAGCTGTCAGCCTGATCCACACACAAGTTGAAATCAAATAATTTTTTTGGGGAGACGTCTCAGACAGGATGACATTTGCCCAAGGCTCAACTTTACAGCAACACATTATTGGCCAATGCCAAATGTGAAACCGTATCTTAGGTGAACTACCCAAAACCACACTGCAAGAAAGAAAACATGACCTGCAGCCAGTGTATGCACTCATCTCATCTCACACTCAGTTCTGAGCTGCAGTCTTCAGTTTCCTAAAGGAAGCTGCATCCCAGCTGGTAATTTGCTAATCCATCTGCTAATGAGACACTTGAGTCCAAGCCCTTCACTACCCTCACAACAGTCAGAAATTACAATATGCATTTCACACTCGGACCAAAAACATCCTCTACCAATTTAATACAGACTAGCTTCATTGTTCACAAATTACTAAGCTGCAAAATACAGATTAACTCTTCATACGTTTTCCACCATGGGGTGAAGAAAAAAGTTTGATGATGATAAAGAACTAAAACAATGATCACTTTTCCATGCTCACTGAATATTCAGGGTTCTCTGCAGAAAGAAATTCACTTAAGGCATGTAAAAACTGGGTTAAGCTGTATTGATCCAATTCTCCGTGAGGCCAAATTCAGGATCTAATTGCTACATCTTAAACTCCTGACCCAAAAGTCTTTTAAAAACATGATGTTTTTTCCATCTAGGAAGTGTTCAAGAGGTGACAGGTATACAAAACATTTGACTTTTCCCACAGTGTTCATGCAGATTCTTTTCTTCTGGAGGTCACAGGCCAGTTATTTTGGTATTTAATACAAACACCACAGATATGGAGTCACTAAAAATACCATTCAATCCACATTCTGAACTTAGTGTTTACACCCACCAGTGGTGATCACATCCAACAGACAACTTTGAATTGCGAGCGTGCGATCTTCACACCATCCAAAAATCCCCACAGGATCCTTCACCAAACATTTCAACAGTTCAACAAACAAAACAGAAAATCACAACCACCCTCATCCTTAAGCTCCACCTTGACATGACAAAGTATCCTACTGTGCATCACTTGGACAGATGCTTCATCATCCTTCTGCAGGATCCATGAATGGTTACAATTTCTGACAACCAAATCACTTTCACGTTATTTACTTAAGTACCTTTATGTACATATGTATCTATCTATAGGAATGTACAGGGGGGTGCGTGCTTGTGCCTACGTTTATGTACACACAAAGTCTAAACTCTTAACTTTCAAACTAGCTGACTGCTGTAGTAGCTCTTGCACAGGGAACACACACATGCTGCTCCACAGCTGTACTGTACCCGAGCCCACCTCCGTTTTCCCCAGGATGACTACAGTGATTTTGACACAGCTGACAGAGCTTGTGGTATTGCACTTACCCTGGGTGGGACAGTCTGCAGGGCTGTGATATAGTTCTCCAGAGCAATGCGGCGACGGTCATTCAACATAGCTTCCACCCGTGCCATATGAGTCTCCACCAGCTGTTGTCTTTCATTTGCTGCTTCTTGTTCCAGGGATTCCACTTTCTCCTGGAAATGCTGAAAAAAACATCCATCACAACAGGAACAGGGAAGACATCAGCACAGACCAGCAGACGTGAACACCTCCATCTGCAAATCACCAAAATCTTTTCCCATGTCAGTCTAGTTCGGCTCCCAGGAACTCTGCACCGAACACACCTTTTACTGATTTCAGTGGGAACTGTTGATGCCCTGTATATCTGAACAACTGGCCACATTTCATTAATCTAACCAAATATTCCTGACATGTTCAGCACAACCACCAGTGAATCCTCCATTTGCCCCAAGACAACGGTTCAACACTAGAGAATTGTGCCTAGAGGAGGGTGGAGTTTGGCAAGCATCTGCTCCCTGCCATCACGAGTCATCAACATGTCTTCACAAGCAAATCTATCGGTGGGGGGGGGCGGGGGGGGGGA
>WKFP01014327.1:812308-829715 GCA_011057875.1 Pterocles orientalis
ACTTGAACAGAGGCACTACAGTTTCTTATAAACTGGCCACCATGAAGAAAAGTCAAGCCTAAATTCATTCCAATAAAGGAAAAGAGCGAATGGGCAAAATGCACATAGAGTAAAGCTGTGGGATCTAATGTGTGGTGCAATCTGGCTCTGGATGTTCCCTTTTTATAGCTTTGCATTGAAATCACGCTAGCAGTACAGAATAATATCTGACATAGCCACAGTGGGATTCTAGGTGTGTCTGGCTTGTCAGGATTTTTGAATCATAGTATAATTGTGGATAAAATGATTTTTTTGCTGAGGGTTTCTTTCAGATAAAACTGATGGCAATTTCTTCCTTAAATCACATTTTCCATCTCTGCTTTGAGCTTAGGTCCTGCAGCTTATATCAGTTCATCACAGCCTAAGTTTTTAAAGGGGCCTGTGGGAACCGAGTTTTCAGTTCTCACTGAAGGCAAATAAATTCAAGTGAAATTCTACCCCTCCATGCAGTCATGAGTGATGTCCCACACTGCTGTTCCAGGGGCTGGCTGCGAAGTACAGAGATGTCCAGCAGCCACTAACAGCTGGAAATAAAAATAGCAGCAGCAAGAACAGAGAATAATACTAAATCCCCATAGAAGTAGATTTTAAACTTCTATCACACTCAGCACCCCTTTTATTTTAACTGCGGCCCTAGTGGGTAAGGTTGTAGTTGCGTTTTCTTTTACCTGGATGACGGCTTTCTTGTCAGCCTTTGGCAAGTTCTTGGCTTGGCGTTCTGCCTCTTCCCACTCTCTCATGACCTAATGAACAAAACAAGGAGCGTGACTTTCCCCTTTTCCTCCGTTGTCTCAGGGCTTAGCAACAGCCAAGCACTGCAGCTCTGACAGTCATCTTTTTACATTTCTCTCCTCCTTTTATCTCTATTAAAAAAGCAGTTACAACATTTAACAAAGGTAGGATCCTGTTATTAAATTAAACAAAGACAGTACTTCTGTGCCTGAACATCACACCAAGCTCTCACAACTCCGTTGTGAAGCAACACAGCCGTTAACTAGCCCTCAAGCGAGGCAAGGAGGTCTCTCTGGGTGAACACACCAACCCCTTTTCATCTCAGACAGAAAGGAAACGGCTTCCATCTATTATATGTCCTTGATCAAAATGAGTGAACTTCAAATTGTTCTAATTGACACTTCTTTGGTACCACAAAAATTTCTAGATTTATTTGGACCACATTTGAGTAAGACAGATCAAGAATTACATGCAATTTGTGCTAGTCTGTCCACAAATAGGTGTCTGACACTTCAAAAATTGAATAGATTTATATCTCAAGTAAAACGCTGATAGAAAAATGATGTAGGAGAACTTTCAGTACCATTCCTTTCAGTAACGAGAGACCACCTCCTCCTGTAACACAGGGCAGTACTTCAATAGTCAGGGAGTGAGCTACCCTTAACTTGCTGCCCATGACATCTGAAACAGTCTCACGGTCCTACTTACAGGGACTTTACTCATTTCACACCTAGACAACAATCTCCTCAGATAACACATTTTATGCAGGAACAATTGCTCTCACCAATGCAGTGCACACAAATAAGTCACTTATTTAGCAGATTAGCACACTGTCAGAAGATGAGAGAAGAAACCTAGAAGTAACCATTCAAAAATGTGCATTTCCTTTCCCACCAAAAAACACACTTCACAGTCATACCATTTAATAAAAATAGTCAAACATACCGTTTCTAAAGGGGATTTTAGAAAAGCTCAGAGTCTGCATGCATGACTGAAATTTTACTGAGACCAATACCAAAGGCAAGAGAAATTAGACCTCCTGTGCTTCACAACTGCAAGTTAAGCCTCCACCACTCAGCACCCATTTTCAGGCTCTCCAGTTTTGCCACATGCTGGGGTCGTTGCTAACCAGGTCCCTTGATGGACAGATTGGAGAGCACTGGTGGTGCCTCAGGGTATCTGTTTGAGCCTGTGCCTTTAAAAATAAAACAAACCCTAAACCAAACCTGAGCTTAAAGGAGACTTTTACAAGTCCCAGTCCTTGAAATGTAATCCCTTCTTAATCCTACATAGGGTTCTAGACCCTAACAATTGACCAGCATGTCAAGGCAAGTACTTAGAAATCACAGTCCTAACTTCACTCCGCTGTTTTATTGGGAACTCTAAGCTCAACCTTAAATCCCTAGAGTTGTACTACAACATACATAACCTCGCAGCCCAAAGGTACCTCTTCAGTTTACATTATCTACTCATCAGACAAATACGCGTTCATGTAGAAGTTGCAGCCAAGCTCTAGGGAAGCAGGAAACCAAAATTTACAAGGACACATGAAAAATCTTTTGCAAGGGGCTGTAGTGAGCAGATGACGACAGAGAACACGATGCTCAGTGCACTGAAGTTACAGGTTGCCCCACCACCAGTTACTTTCTCAGTACTTTGGCACAGGAGATTTTACTACTTCTCTGACAAAGCAGGACTAGAGGTCATAATCTGACACCACAATTTAGAGCACCGTGATGTGTTCTGGAAAAAAATTATTAATGCTCAGAGTGCTGCTGTGTATTAAGCGCACATTAGGTATCCATCTCTTAACTGTATGCTTAGGCCATATGATTGTGGTGGCTGAGAAAGCTTAATTCATGTATACAGGCAGCACCTTTCTAGAGACCTGAAATGCCATCGGTGCCAGGATGTGAACATTACAGAAGACCCAGAAATTATGACATTAATTCAAGTCATGAACTACAATGATGTGCTCAAGCTTGAGCATTGGCCTTGGTTAGCAACTTTACGATTTTCTTCTCCCTCTTCTCCTTTTATGTCTTCAAATCATATCTCTGACATCTGCTTTATACTCTTTTTCACTCTGAATGAACAGCTGATGCGGTTTCAGAACAACCATTCCCTTACCATCTTTATACCCCAAACTAACCCTCTGCTAATCCATAAGATGAAAACAGATATTGTGGGTAATGTGATGAGGAGACCTTTGGCTAGACCAGGTCTCCCTACCAGTTTTATTTCTCTAAACCTTTCAAGGCATGGAAGGCAGGATGATAAACTGGCAGCCTACACAGCTACTTGGGAGGGATGTAAATTACAGGCTTCGGAGTTCAGCTCTGGTGCAATGACAGTGAATGGCTTGTGAAAAAAAACAGAATGACATGGCTGTTTCCAGAAGCAATATTCAACGTAAAAACTGCAGAAGCTGTGCTTTGAGTACTGATTTTTGCAACTGAGAAGACTTCAGTGGTTGAAAGCATCTGTGTGTGTACACTAACTGAAGATACAGCTGTGCCACAGCTATCTATGGGTGGTCATGCTACCACCCAGAGAAAACTTCTGCTCTCACCGAAGGTCACCACTTTAGAGAATTATGACTAAGAAATAAGCTATAGCATGCTGTAGTAAACCAAAGAGCAAGAAGGGAAAAAAAAATTCTCCAGACATGAATGTGCAGAAAGAGGGTGAACTTGACATCTGTGCATTTATAAACCTATTCTCCTTCATTGACAGCACAGACCTATGAAAGCCACACAGATTAATGGCTCTTCAAGGCTTGGTGGCTTTGTACAGGGAAAGTGACAACTTCTAGTTGAGATTTAAGAAGCAAGCCATTTCAAAATTGAACTTCTTCAGAACTCAGGACTTAGTGCCTGGCACTCTACTTTCGAAATAGGGCTGTATGGGACAGCAAGAGGGAAAAGACGTACAGAAGGTGTCATTCATTATTAAGAGAGATACTAAGCACAAAAATCTCATTATATTGAAAAGAGCAGAATTTACTCCCATTTTTTTACAGTAGGGCACAGAAGTATATCTGCAAGAGACGAAATTATGACAGACATTTGGGATACAGCAATCAGACCAGCAGAGGTGCTTGTCTGAAGGTCTGCATGCTAATAAGAAGCCTACCTTTGTCATGGACTTTTGCTCCACACCTAAGTCTTGACCCTTCTTCTGGAAGTAACATCATTAAACTTCACCAAAGAGCCCTGAGCATAACTGTGGGTGGTATTCCTACCAAGCCGACAGTTTTAGGGAAGGAAAGAGCCCTCTCATGCACAATAATAGAGACGGTGGGACCTAGGGAATATAGGAACCAGTATTATTTAACATCTTAGTTGAGGACAAGGACAGTGGGACTGAGTTCACCCTCAACAAGTTTGCCAATGATACCAAACTGTGTGGTGTGGTCAGCATGCTGGAGGAAAGGGGTGCCATCCAGAGGGACCTTGACAGGCTTGCGAGGTGGGCCTGTGCAAACCTCATTAAGTTCAACAAGGCCAAGTACAAGGTCCTGCACATGGGTCAGGGCGATCCCAAATATTGATACAGCCTAGACAATGAGTGGACTGAGAGAAGCCCTGCAGAGAAGGACTTGGGGATACTGGTTGATGAAAAACTGAACATGAGCCGGCAATGTATGCTCACAGCCCAGAAAGCAAACCACATCCTGGGTTGCATCAAAACTATTAGTAGCAGATCAAAGGAGGTAATCCTCCCCCCTCTACTTTGCTCTCATGAGACCCCACCTGCAGTACTGCATCATGCTCTAGTCCTCAGCACAGGAAAGACATACAGACCTGTTAGAGCTAGTCCAGAGAAGGGCCACAAAGATTATCAAAGGGCTGGAGTTCCTCCCATACTAAGACAGGCTGAGGGAGTTGGGCTTGTTCCTCCTGGAGAAGAGAAGGCTCCAGGAAGACCATATAGAAGCCTTCCAGTATTTAAAGGGTGCCTACAGGAGGGACGGGAAGGCACTTTTGATCAGGGACTGCAGTGATAGGATGAGCGGTAATGGTTTTAAGCTGAAAGAGGGTAGATTTAGGTTACATATTAGGAAGAAATTTTTTTACTGTAAGGGTGGTAGAGCAGGCTGCCCAGAGGAGCTGTGGATGCCCCATCCCTGGAAGTGTTCAAGGCCAGGCTGGATGAGGCTTTGAGCAACCCACTTTAGTGGAAGGTGTCCCTGCCCATGGCAGGGGGGCTGGAACTCGATGATCTTTACGGTCCCTTCCAACCCAAACCATTTATTGTGCCACTGGCTCTAAAAAACAGTTGAAGACTTCTCCAGGATGTTGGAACTAGTGGCATGCAATGATCTAAAAAAAGTCTTGAACATAACACCAGCCCTATTCAGGCTTGTTGAGGACTGCAGTATTTTCAGATACTTGCTTTGGAAATGAACTTCCAAGAGGCAAGACTATTCTAGGAGACAAGGTATCGTTAAGTTCCTATCATAAGTACTGTACATGCTATGAGTCCTAAAATATTGTAAGCAGCTAGAGGAAGAGTAAATTTAAGAGACGAGGATGTCACAAGATGTTTGAGGCGAGAAATGTTTAAATATACTTCTCCCTTGAGTAAGGTTCAATATTTGATTCCACCAGGCTATTTACAGCAGCTATTTAAGTGAAGGAGCTGTACAGGAGTTAACAAACTGGAAAGAGAATGAGGAAAAGGGGAATTGTACCAAAACAGGAAAGGAGAACTTGCATCTTGCAATCAGTTAGCATAATGTCTCCCTGTTATATGTCAGAATAGAAAACATATAAAGGTTACACATGCATCACTAAATAGCTATCTTGTTTGCATGGGAATATAGCTTTACTGTTATTTGGATTTGCATTAATAATTCTCAGGAAAAGCTTAAAATTGTATGATAATGTAACTCTCTTCACAGTAGTGCCTAGCAAAGTTCATAAGCATTGTCGCCCCAGATGCTGTGCAAGACGCAAAGACAGAAAAACTTCTGTGGTCTGTAGTCTAAAGGAATGGACTCTTTAAGAGCACAAGGGATTAAAATAGTCTGAACTAGAGGTGCATCAGATCATCATACTAAGGAGCACAGAGTCCTTAACAAGAGTGTCTTTTATGAACTACGAACCACCACAACACTGACAGAAGCTAGGTCTCTGCCTGTGTGAATATCTTTATGTAAGAGAAAAAGAAACACGAGCTGTCAGAATTTCATGGCAAACAAAGGGAAATCTCAGAAAGAGGATATACAGAATATCTGCATTTGTCCTGATGTTTTGATTAAAATATTTAATTTCAATTTATTTTTTTAATTATAAACTTCCCTACTCCCTAGATGACTACATTTTATAGCGAACTAGAAGGCATCTGATTTTTTTATTAATCAGCTGTTGCAAAGTAAAGCACGCATCAAATCAAATACTGTTTTAAAACTAGCTGCTTTATTAAATAGAAATATCTGTATTTTGTGAATAAACCAATTTATTTCAGTTTATGACATTTATCAAGATTAAAGAATGATTTAATAATTTCCTCTCTTTTTTATAGAACAAAAATGGACATTTCTGCTGCTTTATAAGTCCTCATTTCTCAGCTTTGAAGAAAATAGACTTTGAGCAAAAAAAACCCAAAATGTGCTCAGTGCAGCTGGAGGACTCTCACTTTTTTTTTTTTAGAAAAACACTGACACCAAAAACTGAGTTAATTTATTCAGCATTGTTTTTTTAAGATAACAAATAACAGCTTCAAATTAATTTTAAGTTAAATATGCATTAAGAACACACCTGATTTTAAAGAATATATAAAAAGCAATTTTTAAATAAATTGCTAGAAAATGAGACCAGTGGTCTCACAGACATATCACAGTTCATGTGATGAAACACAGAGTGGTACACCAGCTGGCTTTTCTACTTCTCCATGAGATCTTACATTTTTTTAAACATTTGAAACGTTAACTGGGAGAGGCTAGTTCCATACTGTAGAAAACACTACTCATATAAGGGAAAACTAACTTTTAAGAACTTAACTCTCTTCTTCAAAGCTCCGCAGGGGTTCTGTGTACTTTGAGACACACGTTTTTAAGCTGAGATTTCATAAGCAGTTTAAGCAAATTAAAGATCAAAGATCTTTCTCAATGTACCTGTTGTGCCGATGTTTCTCAGGTCTGATTTAGCTTGCTGAACTGGCCAGAGTTGGCTATTTTTCTTTTTTTGCTGAAAGACTGACATTGCAGTGAGATGAGGAAGCTGACCTGCCTCACCCTGCAACTGTACGCTCATTAGTGCTGACAGAAAGGATGTCTGGGACCGTGCTAATGAGGACAGAACACGTGCAGCACCAGCGTGATCTTCCGTCAAACCCTTGAACCACAGCCTTCGTTTATGAGGTTGCCCCAAACGCGCATGGTAAAATGTGCAGCACATTTACCCAGAAGTTTTCTGATGCTACGGCTCAGTGCGTTTCCCAGTTAACTTTGTCGGCCTCAAGCACCAACACTGTACAGTTGGTTTTTAGCTGCCTGTGCATTCAACTAGCTATTTTCCACAAACCATGAGCTTTGCAGAAAATAGAAAATACACAGTTCACCAAAATACTGCCCTTAATTACTCAGCTTAACCTTTACATATTTAGATTAGAGAATTTGAGGATCTGCGTTTCACACTCTCTGTCCTTCCCTTTCAAGACACCCACCCGTACAGTGTTTTTTTAAAAAAGGCTATTTCAAGGGGAAGTAATAATGGGGTGACGACTGCATTACCCACCGACTCTCCACGTGCCTGGCCAGGGCATGATCTCTCTCCTCCACCAGGCAGCCTGCGTGCACATTTTTCATCGTCCCAATTCCCAGCCTGTCCTTCCCAAACTGAGTACTGCACCATCACAGAAATTTGTTATGAGGAGGACTGGGATGAACTGCTCCCTCAGGGGGAACACAGCACATGAGCCATTGCACACCTCCCTCTGGACTCACCCCACAGCTGCTGGCCAACCCCAGGCTGGGTGCTGCACGCACCCATGCTCAGCAGCACTTGCACTGCCACCCTCATAGCCACCGGTCATTTTAATGAAGTTGTTTAGTCTTCCAGAGTAAAGGAGATTATAACACTTTGAAAAGCATTAAACTAGGACTGTTTTCTTTATTTAAGAAGGAGGTAGCTTGTTCGGGCTACAATGCTTCCCACACAGAAGCAGATAAGTATCTTCCTGTCTATTAAGTGTCATATTCATGGCACGTGGTTTGCACTGATCAGGTGACTGCTTCATGTAAGATGCTCTGCTCCATTTATTAGAAAAGTGCCAGGTATAGCTACACTGCCACTAGACGGAGACTTATTCTAAGAGCTTAATGTCAGGCCTCCTCAAACATTTTGAGCCCAGAGCTGAAGGTTAATGTGTCAGTAAAACACAGAAACATAGAAAAGCAGCAGGGGAACAAAGTTACAAGGAAAAGTTATAGTAAAACATCTACACAGATAAGCACTGTGCATCTGAATTGTACCACATTTATTTTTGTGGTTGTTCCATCCTAAAAAACCAGAGGCTTTCCTTTAAACCTCTCATATTTTTCCTTTGTTGTTATCAGAGCAGAACTGTGCCAATTTTTTATTGGCATTGCCAATAAAACTACTCCCTATTTCTGAGAGAGTGGACAGCTCATCTCTTAGTGTTTAACATGATTAAAAACAGCATACAGTTTCAGGCTGCACAAATCCTTTTGGTTAAAGGAAAAAAATGGTTGATGCAGTTGGATTTTTGTTCAGTTCAAAGGCCCTTATTTATCCTCTTTTCTTCAGCTTTAGATACATTTCATGTTACCTTGAGGCTCAAGACCATTAGATGAACATATGCAAGGTTATGTTACCCCAGGGCATGGCCATCTACGGGTACAGAGGGAGCATGAAGCTCATCAGAAGTAATCTCCCTCAGCTGCTACAAAGGAAGGATGACTAACACAGTGGTCAAGTTCTTTACTTAGAAATAATCTCACAAATCAAACATTCTTCCACAAAGATGAGAGCCATTTTTAACAAACTTTTTTTTTCCTTTTTATGAGCAAAAGTAACTGTAGCAACTTACAATCACAGCTGAGACCCAACCAAAAATGTATGTCCCTGCAAGCAGAATACTTAGACAGTCAGAAAGGCAGTAAATGGTGTATTTACAACATTGCAAGTAGGCAGGGCAGCTGGCTGAAGCCTTGGGAAATACGAAGATGAAGGACTCCGAGCATCTTGTGCCTCAACAGACAAAACTCTCACATTTAAGAATAAAGACATCTCCCCTTACCTGAGACATCCTTTCACGATGCTTAGCTTCAAGTCTCTCTTTGGCTTTCTGGAAATGGGCATGTTCATTCTCATCTCCAGGTGTCTCCAAATATTTGTCAACAGCATCAGGAGTGCTAGCAGCAGTGGTAGGGACTGAGGTAAAATGTTGAAGTGGGGGGAGAGGGAAGGGAGAGGGAAGAAAAGCAGAATTTCTAAGTTAGTACAGGTAATATTTAGTTGGACCAAGCAAGAAACATCTGTTCTCATTTCCATCAGAATAAAGCCATCCATTTAACGTCAGAGGAGGATATAAAAATGTGGTTTAGGTGGATATATTACAAGCAGAAATACATACAAATATTCTAGGATTTCCCCCCGCCCCATTTTATAAACCAGGAGAAACTCTTCACAGAGAAAAAAGCAATGTTATTCAAACGGGTTAGAAACGGCTGCCAAAGGAAAAATAAGCCTTGCAATGACTAAAGTACACAAAAAGGCAAGGTTACATGCTTTGTAGGTTAGTTTATTTTTAAAAGGTAAACTGTAATACACACGAGTGCCAACACAAATACATTTTAAAGCACCTATGGACCTCACAGTACCCTAATGAAATACCTCAAATCCTTCCCTTAGTGCCAGTTTGACCTCACAGTTATTTACTTTATTTTTAACAACTTTGATTAAGAAAACCCTCATGGATGCTGTAAATAATCAGCAAGCTTGCACTAATTGCTAGGCATTCCTGCCAGATAACTAGGCATTCCTGCCAGATAACTAGGCAATATATACTACACTGGTAGTGGAAAAATTTGCATTTGGGGTAATTCAAGCAGAGTGAGCAACAGTTTCTTCACTACACAGGAACATCTCGCAACCCCTACATCAACTAGAGTAACACTTCTGTGTTAAGGATACAACAGTGACTTAAAAACTATATTGTCCCTAAATATTTTATTATATAATTGGTTTAATTTCCCTGATCACATTTAGTTCGACAATTGCAAAGTTAATTTAAAAATTCTGACAAACAAAAGGCTGCAGACATGGCTGCATAGGATTTTTTTAAAAAATGTGTTTGACTACAAGTACTATAGTTCACTTACAGAGGTAATACATTTTAGTAGATAGACTAATACAGGTAGGGAAAAACTCAGGACCCTCCCACACACCAATCATTTTCCAGTGTCTTCAACAAAAGCAAACTTTAATCTGAACATCAGACTGAGTAACAATCACCGATATTTATTTGACCACCTTCCCCAAAACAAGCTGAAATATAAACACACGTATGTTAACTTATTAAATTTAAAAAAAAAAATCATCAGTTAGAAGCACACGTTACTCTCAAGGAAATACATCCTCAAATTTTAAGAAATACTGAAATGAAAATCCAAACATTTCCTCCAATTTTACCATAGATATTTACCCCAAAAGCAAAACAAATGAAAACCCCCAGAATGAACAGAAAGCCTTTGGATTTGGCTGTATTTGAGATATCTCTGTATGTTCTCTGCAACAGGCATGAATGATTTTGGCTGCTGTTGGTATAAATAGCACAATGGACTTTGTAAGTTACTCACTGGATAAAAGGAAAGGCCCTGCTTAGCTCAGAACAACAACAACAAAAATCTACAAGCAACCAAAACCAAAATCCAATTTAGATGTCATAGGCAGTCCAAATTATCATTCCTCCCCACATTTTCAGATTTGTTTCATAAATATTTAATTAAAACTTTACATTTTGTAAAGTTGCAAACTTTGTTACTGAAGTACTGTAACAAACAAACAGGAACAAAAGAGCTTTCTGACAAGCCGCAAAAATTACAAAAAGTCTTAGTATTTTCAGTGGTTATTCCTACAATTTCAGACAATTTAGTCTCTAATACTGTTAGAAAAGCATAGAAGTCTTATTTCTTTTAAAACTCTTAATGATAACAACCCATCTTCAATGGTAAGGTGGTTTGTGCTGGGGTGCAGTGCTGCCTGCCAGAAAGGCTGTAGTCAGCGTAAGCAAATTCCAAAAAAAAAATTACCCAAAGCTCAAACTGATTGAGAACATTTCTGTAATGCTCAGAAGTATTTCTAAGTATCTTTGCCTTTTAATCTCTCATGCACCAAATTATTTTAATCTTTATCTTTCCTGAAGCTGCAGTTAAGTATGGTACATTTTAATTCCATTTAGAAAATGAAAAGAAAATTCTGTTTCAAAGCAGGAAGAAATTTAAGAGCATCAGACCGAGAAAACGCCATCCCTTCCAGGCTTCTGTTTCCTGACAGGGGTCCACCAAGCACCCCCAGGCAAGAGCAGTGTCCTGGGTTAAGCTGAGACAGAGTTAACTTTCTTCATAATGGCTAGCAAGAGGCTGTGTTTTGGATTTGTGCTCAGAAGAAAGCTGATAACAAGTGATGTTTATGCAGCTGCCAAGGTCGGCAGACCGGAGAAGCTGTGAGGGAGCACAGCCCCAGTTACCAGCCCAGGATTTCATCTTAGGTTCAGGATTGAGACACAGAGTGGCCAATAATCTATTCTATAACATACACGTCATGCCCAGTATATAGGTGAAGACCCTTCGGAAACACATCCATTTTGGTTCAGGACTTCTTTTACTCTGGCTTATCTCGCTCCAGGTGGGCCCTCTCCCAAGGCCTTCTCTCCCCCCGGGTCAGCTCTCGGTCTGGGACGCTCGGACTGTTATCTCCGTTCTGTGAGTGTGGTTTTGGGACTCTCCCTGCTCTGGGATCGTTAGCTGGGAACAGGCTGAGCCTTCGTCATCAGGTCGGGGGGCAGTATCACTGTGTATCACTCATTTATATATTTGTAATTTTCAATATTATTGTAGTTTAGTTATTAAACTCCTTTTTTCCCTTTACCCCTTTAAATCTCACCTATCCTTGGGTGGGGAGAGAGTGAGTGAAGGAGCGTGTGGGTTGGCACCCAGCCAAGGGCAAACCCATCACAAGCAGTTTAACTAACCTTGCTGGGTTTTCCTTCCATTACTGTTTTTATTTTTTTTCCCCAAAAAACTTGCATGAGATTTAACCTTCACAGTATGGTGTGGCAATGAGTTTCACGGTTTAATCAGACTTCATGTGAAGAGGATTCCCCTCTGTCTGTGCCCTCCCTCACTGCCTCTGCAGGACACAGCAGGGTTTACCACAGGAACACTGAATATTCCAGAGAAGAGCTCAAGCACATTTGTCATCATTCTCCATCTCTTACAGATTTATTTTTTTTTAAACTAAACTTAAGCCTGTCACTTCTTTCCACTCACATTTGTACAATCTAAATAGCTGCCCAATTAATTATGCAAATTTAACCTTTCATTTATTGAACAGGAAAAAAGGTCACTAGCATTTGCACCGAGATCAGTTAAGCCACCTGTACATTCAAGGTCTGATTTTCAGAAGTTTCTCACAGCACAGCCTTTACAGACCAGATTTTCAAACAATACACTTACTTCCCATTGGGATGCTTGCTAGCATGTTTCTGAACAGGTGAAGGTAGTGAACACTGAGAACCAGAAAACCTGATTTCAGTGTCTGGTGCTGAGGATGTCAGAGCACCCAGGCTACTCCAAGAGCTGTGCAACACCAAATAAAAAAAACGTTAGCCATTAAACACCACAGACCTGGATGCTCAAGACAGCCAGGCTGCGCCCAGAAGCACAGGAAAAGGATGACACTGAGATGACACTGACATCCGACTGCAGCCTTCTCTCTCAAGCTAACACTAAAGAGGGTAATGCTAGTGAAGAGCAATACTGTACAGGAGGAGAAAGCTACTACCCTGGCCCTGCGAAAAAGGCAAAAGGCTGGTGTAATGCCACATGTGACTGTCCACTATGCACTCCCAAAAAGAAAGAGGGCTCAGAAAGGGGCATGTGGGCTGATGGAAGCCTGGGGGACCTGTCTCATGGTAAGAAGCTCAGTCAGTTACACTCATCTACCAGGGAGTGGACTTCTAATTTGATTTAGAAAAACTCTGCTGAGAAAAGATTTCTGACAACAGATTTGTCAGAAAGAAGCAAATGAGATCTGACGGTTGGAAACGAAAGCTAGGCAGAAATTGAGCTAGAAATCCAGACCAGAAGCAAGCCACACACTTTCAGTACTAAGTGCAATTAAGTAGTCAAACAACTTACGCAAAGACACGCCGATTCACCCAAAAGCATTCCTTAAAACATCCTGCTTCAGCATCTCTGTCTGAAATCCAGCCAGCAAACAGGTGTGAAAGCAAGGGCTAAACCAGATACTTTCTCCCTCCCTGCTGGCACTGCTCCATGCCTAGCACACATCAGGGCAGGCCCAGTTTGTGCAAAGCTAGCCACAAGGACTCAGCCTATTTCCTGCTCCTGGAATGCTTATTTGGCTGCTGGTGGCCACTCTAGAGACCAACCAAGACACCAATGCTGACCACATCTCACTCTGCAAACAGAGACACTGTTTAAACTCTTAAAAAACAGAGATAACTTTCATTAGAAAGAAGTTTAGCGTGTATGTTTAGAAAAGGTGAGATGAAAAGATCATATATGGGGTTTTTTCTCTTATAACTGAGATTCAGAAGCATTTTTTTTTAATGAGTGGTTAGCTCTTCACAGAATTTTAAGTGTTTCTCTGACAAAAAAAATAACTAGTCTGCTTAAAATCAAACAATCCTACAAGATTTGACTTTCTGTATTTACAAAGCCTGAAAATGATTATGTGACAATTCCATACAGGATTTAAAAAAACCACAATTATCAACAGTATGTTAAAAACCCCTTGTGATTCAAACATACCAGTAACTGACAGACTACCCTCCCCCCCCAAAAAAAAAAGAGTTACAAAAACACTGAGCCTCCCTCCTTTGGCATAAAGCAGACACATTTTAAAATTTCTTCAAGGCTGTTGGCACAAACCCTATCCTTTGCACTCCAATCCATTTGGGAACTTTGTTTCTAGAGATGCATTGCACATTTTCTCATCGTAAACCGTGAATATTTGGTCAGGTATCAGTTATGTGTAAGGATTCTTTAAAAATCTGCAGCCTGATCTCTTTCTAAGAGCAGATGTGGTCAAAAAATGAGGTTTCATTTTCTATGCGCTGTTTGTTTTATAAGGTAACTCCTTCTATCACTGCATGAAGACTGATCAAAGCGTGTTGACAGGTGTGGAAGAAATCGGTATCAGGCGATATTTTCTTTACACTTACGCTCATTTCACCGGTCAATTCCCAAAAATATTTTATTATTATTATGAGACTTTAAAATCCTAATCCTCCTGGAGACACAGGTTCAATAATACAGCCAAATTATGCTCTATACTTTTTGCTATGTAACAACAATTCTTACATATCGGAAGACCAGGAAAAAAAAAAAAAAAGCATGAAAAATGCAACAATATGCCCCCAGATCCTGTTTTACTATTTAGCATAAAAATAAATAATCCATATCAGCCTCTCCAGTGAAAGAACAGCCGCTCACCAACCTCATATGAAGTGAACAGATTAGTAGATGTCCCTTTTCTGAATGTCACTGGCTGCTGCATGTAAGATGGGAACCTATTTGAAATGAGAGTAATACTCAACTACAGGGTAGCATTCAGTGGATGCACTCATTGCCTCTGAATTCCACATACACAACTGCCTCATTAATGAAGGATTAAGATCCAAGCTTTCAGTTGTTGACTAAGATCACAACTAATTACAGCAGTTCTGACAATCACAAGTGCATATGGAATATCTTTAGCACGAAGGGTTTTATTATGGCTACTGCCACCTTGTGAAATGAGCTGTTTTACAAGATGGTATGCCCATTCTTCTGTGTATAAGCTATTCTACTTACAGCAGGGTGACTAAACCAGTGAACAGAATCTAAACAACAGGGAGGGAAAATAATGATTACCTTTTTATTACAAAACAGACAAGTTACTGACTGAATGATACAAGACAAACGAAGTCTGGGAAAGGTTTATCTAAGACTGTACCAAACAACCATTATTTTAAACACAGGGAAAATTATGTACCAGCATGAGTTTTTACATAAGAAATTGTTAAGTTTAACATAATTTAACTACTTGGAAAAAAGTGTGTGCCAAACTGGTATGCTTTCTAGTAGAGACCAATACTGGGGGACAGCACAGTAAGTTTATTTACATAGTATATATCAATTATAATCTACTGCATTATAGAGACAACTGTTCTCATTCTTAGCACTGTAAGCTGCAGGAGCAGAAGGCAAAGCGCCATTCCTTTTCATTTTTAACTACTTTCTCTTCATACATGCTTTCAGCAAGACCACTTTCTGAACCTTGTCTAAAACTAAAGGGGAGGGTAGAGTTCCTCCCACAGTCAACAGCCCAAGGGAGACCTTGTGAGAATGAAAACCAGACACATCCCCAGTTTTAGTATTTTACTGTTAAGTGGCAGGTTGCTGCTGCTGCTAATTTCTTTTTAGGTCTTTGGGGGACAACACTGCTGTGCTCCAACTGCTGGAATCACTCCTGGACTGAGTGCTGAAGTTCTGGGAGACAGATCTTTCACCTCGTGGCTCACCAGCACATCTCCCTGCCTGGAAGCCAACTGCAGAGCAGTCAGCTGTGCCGATGGCGATCACAGCCTGGTACTTCTGTCCTTCAGGCCACTCAACTTGAGGTGCCCACTTCTTAATTTTCAGCAAAGATGCTCAATAATGCAAATTCCCATGTTATTAATTGATTTTAAGGGTCATCCACTTCAAATACCTATTTATCACTCAGCCTGATCACATAATCATTCAGATGGGTTTAATTTATCTTGCACATTTGTTTTAACCTCATGTTTTGACAATTATCTTTAAGATACCCAAAAAGTCTTTGAAAGTAAAGTGTTCTTCATAAAAACTGAGGAATTCTGACTACAGTGGTATGGACTCTGAAAGCACAAAACACAGACTACCAGACTAGATAAAAACAAATATATTCTTCTGTCAGAAAAAAAAAAAGCCCATTGGTACTAAATTAAGCAAAAAGCCCCCTATTAACAGTAGTGGTTGTATGTTCAGGGATCATGTCTGAAGCAGTAAGAAGAATCACCAGTTCTGAGATTTGATTTCTCCACCTTCCATGTCAAGCTGCCTCTTAGCTTCCAAAATTTTGTTAAATTAGATGAACGTTTCTAAAGCAGATTAGAAAGCACATTATTCAAAAATGTCTACTACTTTAACTGAAAGAGATTCCAGGCACAGGTGACATGAAGAGAGTTAACACATGAAAGAGAACGCAGTGTTCCAGAGGGATGCCCTTTCCTTTATTAATAGTTGGGTTATCTCATTGGTTTTATTACCAGTCAAGGCTGAACTACTTTGTCATAGAAGACTGTGTATAGTTTCTGTAATATTCCATAATTTGCATTACTATTCAAAAAATAATTACAGGTCAATATAGCAACCTTAGCCTGAAAATATAATTAAATGTATTGAGATAGAGGAATCACATGTTTAAAAGTTACATTCCTTCTTGAACTTTACTTTGCAAAGACTGATCCTATCTTCCTTTAATATGTTATAATTTAAACCATAGAATCATAGAATGGCCTGGGTTGAAAAGGACCATAGTGATATCTAGTTTCAACCCCCTTGCCAACTACTAGACTAGGCTGCTCAGAGCCACATCCAGCCTGGCCTTGAATGCCTCCAGGGATGGGGCACCCACGACCTCCCTGGACAACCTGTGCCAGTGTGCCACCACCTTTGGGTGAAAAACTTTCTCCTAATCTCTAACCTAAACCTCCCCTGTCTTAGTTTAAAACCATTCCCCCTTGTCCTATCACTATCCACCCTCGTAAACAGTTGCTCCCCCTCCTGTTTATAGGCTCCCTTCAAGTACTGGAAGGCCGCAATGAGGTCTCCCTGGAGCCTTCTCTTCTCCGAGCTAAACAAGCCCAGTTCCCTCAACCTTTCCTCACAGGAGAGGTGCTCCAGCCCTCTGATCATCTTAGTGGCCCTCCTCTGCACCTGCTCTAAGAGCTCCACGTCCTTCCTGTGCTGGGGGCCCCAGGCCTGGACACAGTACTCCAGATGGGGCCTCACAAGAGCCGAGTAGAGGGGCACAATCACCTCCCTCTCCCTGCTGGCCACCCCTTTTTTATTGCAGCCCAAAACACAGTTGGCTTTGCGGGCTGTAAGCACGCACTGCCGGCTCATATCCAGATTCTCATCCACCAGGACCCCCAAGTCCTTCTCTGCAGGGCTGCTCTCAAGGAGATCTTCCCCCAGTTTGTATAAATACCTGGGGTTGCCCCGACCCAAGTGCAGCACCCTGCACTTGGCCTTATTAAACCTCATTAGGTTTACACGGGCCCACTTCTCCAGCCTGTCCAGATCCCTCTGGATGGCTTTCCTTCCTTCCAGTGTGTCGACAGCACCACTCAG
>WKFP01014327.1:829735-841564 GCA_011057875.1 Pterocles orientalis
TTTATATATTAAATAGTTGGTATGGCATCAAAACAATAGACAGCTTGAAAGATAGTTCAGTGAAATCCCTCAGAGAGACTTGAGAGAGAAAAAATTAAAAAAAATACCACTCATATTGTTGCCTGAAGTTGATACTTGCCACCTAAACTAGGTTTAAGTTAAATTTTCTCATATAAGAATCCTTCTGTATAAGAACTTAAAGATACATTTCCTATCCATGACCAGCTAGAATTTGGCAATCATGCTTTCCTTGCATCGTGTTATTGCAAATTCCTTTTCACCAGCCCTGGCAAATGCAATTTTGCCTTGCCCATATCCATTTGACACTCATCTTGGTCACTAATTGTTCAGAGCACCCTCCCTCCAAGTTCTTCATTTTGTGCTCGGGAGGAGGTCTCCAAGGCAAACTTTCCTCAAGTATCTTTGCAATACTCCTCTTCAAGGTCATTCTCTTTTGATCTGTCACCACAAATTTAAATATTTATAAGGGAACACACCTATTAAATTCTTCACCTGTTATATCAAATGAGATTGCTCTGAACAAATACAAGACAAAAGTATTCTCCCGAACATGCCTTCTGCCAATGATGTAAACAACGTAGAGTTCCACAGGGTAAAAAAACAAAAACAAACAAACAAAAAAAACCAAATAAACCCCCCCCCAACTGTGGTTAGACCCTACAAAACAAGTTACAGCAGAAACAGTGTCTACAATACTACATTACACTAATAAAATTCCTTGTGCTTGAAATTATCGTAGTCTAACTCTTGTATGTGAAAACATTTGCATCATTTCATTTTTGAATTCTAAACTTTACCCAATTGCTTTTTAAAAAGGCCCAGTCCAAAACTGGCTCCACATGTGGTTCAAAGGTGAAATATAGTGCAAATTTATATAGATGAAGAAACCCTGTAGGCAGGAATTAGCCACTTGGATCCACTCAAGGTGGTAGTCGAAATTAACAATTTAAATAGATTATATTAGAATTCATCCCATGACAGCTCCTAGGCACTGAATGATGTGTTAAGCACTCACAATGAATGAAGAACAGCAAAACCATGTTTTTCTTAAGATTTCATCTTCACTATTTGAAATTGGCCTCAACTTCACCAAGACACATGATTCAGCTGAATTTTCATGCCAGAGAAAATAAAACCCAGCAGATACCGGCAATTTGTGCTGGGGATGGTGGGAGAGGGATACATTTAAGTAAAGTCTTGAGAGGTAACGTCCCCTTTACTGCTAATTTGTGAAGCAGTAAGACAAATGAATATAAAGAACCTTTATGATGAAGCAACAGGTTGCCCCAGTGTGATTGGCTTAGTGAATTTGTAGTAACTTGGGGTTTTTTTATTCACTGAAATAAAAGACTTCGTACTTATTATGTTAAATGCTTCCTTGTGATATCATTACTTATAAAGGCAGATTTTTAGGATTTGAAAAGTTATCACCAGACTTCTGTACTTTAAATTATATCTCCTGTAGTGCCGTGACAAATTAGTATCGTAGCTAGTTGCTTCAATTAATATTTTCCAGCACTAAATGCACTGCAAAAAAAAAAATGCATTCCTGGTACGAAGCAATTTGCAAGCTCCGCTGCTTTTATAGACAGGGGCCTGCCAACTCCCCCACAAAGCCCAGAAGCAGTGAAAGGGCAGTACCACCCCATCCAGATGAACATGCTCTAGATGTGGCCTGCTTTCTGTCTTTGAGCTTTCTACGTGACCTCAAGCTCAAGCAGTCTCTGAAGTTGCACAGATGAAATGATCAATCACCTAGTAAATAAGGCAAGGGATTAAAATGTGCTACCTAATTAAAATTTGGGTCTATTTTACCATTCTTTTGACAGGAATGAACTGCAGCTCTTCAATGCCTTAGCCAAGCTCTGGAAGTCAGCATGCAAGTTTAGCTGCCAAAACGTTTTACTTCCAGCTTAGCAGGGAGATGTCAAGAACCCAAACAAGTAAAAAATGGATAAAGGAAATTAATGACAACAGGAGTATCATCTTATAAGCCACTGTTGTTAATTGCAGTACCTCTAAAGAGAAATTAAACTGGACACTGCAAAACACTAGAGGTCATGAATTTTCCCTTAAGAGCATGAACTGGAAACACATTAAGACCAATCTTATCAGTTACCAGGGACAGACTGATACTAATCCACAGGCAAGCTTAAATTAGCCTATATGAAAAGCAGTAAGAGTGGATCCTCCATATTAGTCTTAAGTCTTGTGCACAGTATTTTAATCTATATTAAAGGGGGTGTGAAATTCCATGTATATTATGAAATTGTAGCTTTTAATGTGTTTCTTTTCACATCCTCAATTTGAAATGGAAATAAAAGTATCTGTCACTTAAAAATTGCCAACAGATTTATCAAGTTTGTAGGTTTACAACACTGAGCCTAGAGAACAAATACTATTCCACTGAAATTCACCTAAAATCTGTGATTGTTCTTTAAAATGATCAAAAAGAAAACAATACATGATGATGTTTAAGCCTATCACTAGGTTTCAGGGTTTATGCACAGGAGGAGGCAAATGACAACACTGAACCCTATTGTTTGTTATTATCCGTAGGAATTCAGTACAATGATAAAACCCTCTACTTGATATAAAGGTCATTTTAATGATACGTCAGAGGTTTCAAAAACTGACTGTGCCACCAGAGTACAGTTCATTCCTGCTTTACATTCAGAACAAATGAAAACCTGGTGACATGAATTCCACTCCACTCTGAACATAGCACGCCATGGGCTCCAGGAGGTGCTGGGAGAGCTGTCTCCTATGCAACAGCTGACAAATGAAGCACACATAAGAGAGCAAATTTTCCCAATTTTGAACCTCCTTGTATCCGTAATTTAAGACTTTAACATTAATGTAAATGTAATATATTTCCTATAGCTTTAAGGATACTTAACAAGCAACAATTAAGAAACAAGTGAAAAAATTTGTACAATAGATTATCTTTCAGTATGACTGTAAGACAGAAATCATTCCCTTGATAACAGCAATTTATCATCTTCCGCTTATTCTTGTCAATACATACCCATTTTGAGGTCACTAAATCTGAATTAACCACCTGACAGATTGTAGTGGCTTCAAAGGAGCCATTATGGCCAGTCACCCAGAAGAAGTTTGAGTCCTTATATTGAATAGAACCTGTAGACAGTATTGAATATCTTTATTAAAAATCAACAGAGAGAGAGCGAGCGCATGTGGTCTGGCAGGCTGAAGCCTTCTACTTCTAGAGCAGTTATACATAAATTCCCACATAGCTGGGTGATGAATGAAGAAATTTGACAGTAGTAGCTCCTACCCAACAGACAAATAATTTTAGCCAAACCTCAGAGAACTGGTGAAATTCACTGACAGTAGAGAGAGTAAGGCTTTGCATGACAGGACAGACCCACCTTCTTAGATCAAGGTGAAGAGACTTGCAAGGAAGCAGAATAAAACATGGTTTGTTTTTTGTGGTTTTTTTTTTTTCCCTGTAGACAATGTGTTCAGGGTATTAGTATTCGGTATCATATTTCTTATATTCACAACATACGGGTATTTGTGACAACAGAACATCTTTGGGTTTTGGTTTAGTCCAATTTCAAGGCATGATGAGAAAAATAAACTTACATCCCACCCTTTCACCCCTCACCCACTATTCAAGAGAAACCCATCCACTTTTTCATATTACTATCTATAAAATCTAACCCGTTTATTCTGCAAAGCAAATTACAGCTAGACAAAGGAACAATGCGCTTTTAGTGTCCCTCTCGCGTCCCGCCTAAGAAAGGTTCACTGGATTTTTATAGGACACAAGGGAGCAACTGTAATATGAACACTGGAGAGAAAAGGAATAGAGTAAATAAATAAAAAATGAACTAGGGGGAAGCACAAAGATTGAATAGAAAGATTAAGTTATGGGTGACAGGAGGGAAAACAGTCAGGACAGAAGATGGGTGCCCTAGATGGAAACTCTTCTCCACTGTTTTTCTTCTGTCGGATTGGGCTGAAGGTGGTGTTTGCCTGATGCAAATTTCGCTACAGCCAGATAAAAAACTCTCTCAGCAACATTAGATCAGTACCAAAGACAAGATCTTACTTAAGTGCTGAAATAAATTGTAATAGTTTTCATTACCATTTCTATTCAGCAAAGTTATAAAGAATAAGGAGAAATGGCATGGTGATACTGAAACAGTAGATAAAACAAAAGGAAAACAAAGTAATTTTAGGAATAGAAATAAGAAGCATATAGACCAGGGTATAGAACACACTGAAATAACAGGAGAATACAGGAACAAAAACATAACTGAAGTAAGTTGCTTGGAAAGTGTAGACTCAAATGTTGTTTGAGAAACTAGTGAAGAAAACCAGGGAAAAGCCCCCTGGGAGATATACTTCAAAATACAAGACCAGCTCTACTTCTCGTCTCTGCCAGTTGTGCAAATGAAGCCAAGCAGCTCAAGTACTCAACCTAACTCCATTTGCCTTAAAGAGAAAATGACTCAGACCAAAACTGGGAATCCCAAAGTAAACCAAGTCACCTACGGAGAAAGGACACAAATAGAAACGCTCCTGGCACTGTTTTATTGAACTGAATAAAAAAAAAAACCCAACACAATTTCCATGAGATAGAGAGGAATCTTCTGGGCTTATCTGAATATCTTAATGGATATACCATATAGCAAATGTAGAAGTTGTTCCTTATTTAATTTTTGATTTCACATGCTGCATAAGAATTGCCAGTCTTGGAAGATCATTTATCCTCCCAGACAGCACAAGCACAAACTATACATCTTTTGCCGCCAAGAGTCAAGTTTGAGGAAGGAAGACAATCTAATTTCCAAGTTTCATTCAATCCATAATATTCTTTTTAAGATCATAATTGAGGTCACCCCTTGTAGCAGAAGACTTCCTGGAAGAAGACCACTAAGTTGTTGGGAAGTGGATCTGAGCAGTTGCATATCACTTTTGTCATAGAGCAAACTCTGCTGCTCGCTTCCACAAGCAGTCGGTGCTATGATTTCACCTACAACCTGTATATGAAAGGCAATACCACTGCATTATCAATGTGGCAAATCACAGCCTCATCCTTCCAACTTTTACTGTGTAAGAAAAATTCTCATAAAAGTCCATTTTGTGATGTGACTGTTCTTTTAGGCACAACACCCTTCCCTCTGTGTAATAACTTTTCAGCACTATGAAAGCCAGAAATTAAACTCTCAGTTTTGAAGGGCTGGGTGAATAACTACAGCTCTGTATGCAAGATCGACTATATTAGGACATCTTTGAGTCTGCATGATTTGACCAAAGAAATGCATCCACACGGCTCAGCTTGAAGCGCAGGAGCCAAAACAAACCTGTAAAAACTGGAGTTTTAATAAAATGGCAATCTGGCAAGAGTCAAGATCTATTACAAATCCTTACTTATGCTGTTGTCCAGCCTTCACAAAAATATTCTAGATTTTTTAGTAATGCCAACAAAGGCAGTGATAACTCTTAATTCCTACCAGGTATGTGAAAAGGCTGACTTTTCCCAACAAGAACCAGTACATGCAGCTTTTAGAAACTTTTCTAGTGACCACAGAAATAAAACGTGCAGCTATTTTCATTCAATCCTATCTTGCTGGACATGAAATGTAAGAATGAACGCCTTCCTCCTCTTTTTTTCTTTTTTTTTTTTTTTATTTCTGCAGAAAGAACAGGTACTGCCACAAGAGGTGTACTATCAGAGGTAGGTGACTTTCATTTGCCTCTTAAAGACCAAAGCACAAACGCATGAATTATCCAAAGCTCTGTGCATGTAAATCATGTTCAGTCTTATCATTCTTCTCTTGCTAACTTGAGACTACTTCCAGATGCAAAGTAGCAAAAGGTTCAGTTTCTCAGCTGTTTTCCACTATTAGTTTTGATGGACATCATCTTGTCTGGGATCCAATTATCACTTAAGCATGGTACTCACCCATGTGTGACTGAAAAAGGTAATTATCCTTTACAGATTCTCTACTGGCTGTAACAGTAAAGAATAAACACAGCCTCATCGTGGCTATCTGAAACTAAGTGCACAAGAGCTCGAGTGGCTTTTCTAGGGTTATTGTTCAACATCTCTCTCATTGCAGTGTTTTTTTTTTTCTATGCCTCTAATCTGCACGTGCCAGCTATCTCCAGTTTACTTTTCTTTCCTCCTTCCATGTCTACAATATCAACTGGTCTCAATCATATACACTGACTTTTTTATTGCATAAATGCTTCTTTAAAATTATATTTTTTTCTACTACTGTCCTAATTTAACTCCTTAGAAAGTCCTAATTTTTCTTGCCTGTCATAAGGCATGCAATCAGAGACAAACCATGTTTTTCACCTCTAGAAATGCCTTACCTAACATAGGAACTTAAAGGTTCAAAATGTCATTCCTTCAGCAAATATATTATAGATCCCACTCCAATCTACTGCATAGTTTTTCTCTCTTTTTACTACATCTTCTGTCTTGCTGCAGAAGCTCACCACTGTTCATGAGGTATCCTCTACACTGGCCTTTGGTAGTCTTTCTCAAAGTCCCTCCATGGAGCTGTGCCATGAACAGCTCTAAAGGTGCTGAGATGAAATGAAGCTGGAGCACCAGAGCAGCAATCCTGCCTCCACAACTGCTCTTGCTTCTGCTCTCATAAAATACAGGTCAGCTCCTCTGCTCCATGACACACATAGCACACCTTGATGCCTGTGTTTGAGTGCATTTTACTAACTGCAAATATTTTGAGGTGCAATTTGGAAAATCTTTTACTAAAAGCAGCCCTAACATGCTACTTCTGTTCTGCTCCTCCATGCCCTGTAAGCAGCCAGGACAATGAGATACATACTCTTTAATGTTTCAGATGTGAATGGCAGCCAATACTCTCCTGAGAGTAGATGCAGGCAAGGCAGATGGGAGGGGAGCATACCAGAGGCTCCTGAACCATAACACAGCTGCTAAATCCAGCATCTGATTCAATAAGCTGTGATGGAGAAAGCAATCCTTCTCAAACCAAAATCACAGTGCGAATACTCTTTCCTCACAGAAAATGATCATTAAAATAAACACTGTGTTAAACAAAATAAGCAGGAGGTGATTCACATCCACATGCATCACAGCCTTCAGGAAAACCTAAAAATCAAATGTCATTTCTCCCTTTTCCGTTGCAAACACACATGAAGTTCTCAATCAAACTAAAAACAAACACAAACAAAAAGAATCAGTTATTCCAAGGCTGGAAATAAATATTCTAGTATTATAGTGAATTCATAATGTGTTGATTAAAAAAGGTCAGAAATAATACATGAAAAGAAACTGTGCAAACTATGCACCCTTTTTAAACTTACCTGAGGATTCCCTAAAGTTTTTGTTTTTCCCTGCACATGCACTGTACACGCAGAAACAGAGACACACAAAATGTCAGTACACTGTGACAGAAAATTAAGAGAAGGTGAGTGCAAAGGCCTCGTCTAAAGAAGCTTTTAGCTACCTACTTGCAGACCCCATCTACAGCACCAAGAAGTTGCCCACTACCATGCCGGGTTAGCGAGAGGCTAATGAGGATCTAGTGGTGAGCGGAGGCATTGGACAGACCACAGCCAGGGGTTAGTGTGAGCCCAGGCCCGCTCCCAAGCGGCAGGAGCAAGGGAGGCGTGGAGGGGCACTTACTGACGCTGCCACAGACCGCCATGCAGTACTCCTTCGAGTCAAAGTTGTTCCGGTTCCCGCCGCAGCCGCCGTAAAAGAAGGGCGCACACTTTCCTTCGGTCACGTCAAAGTACCAGCGGGAGATCATCGCGCGGCAGGGACCAGTCTCGGCTTGCTCAGAGCACACCTCTAGTCACAGGAGACCCGGAGGAACCACATTTAGCATGAAAATCGTATTGTCTCGGTTTCTTAATTGTGCCTCTCAATGTCCACGCATGCGAGCGAGGAAGGAGATGCACCCAGGAGGTGTTTCGAGGAACAGGAAACCCTTCCCCAGAAAACCACCCTGAAGACAAGGAAGGTAAATTTTGAGCTAACTCAGATTCATGCCACTAAGTCTCCTTAGCCTGCCTATACTTTCATTTTTGTAGTTGCTTTATCCACGCACACTGAGGGGTGCTGCCCTGAAACAAGATCCCGGTGGCTCATTGGTGGCAACAGCACAAGCCTTAAGTCTTGTCTGCTTCCAGGCCAGAGGAGTACAACCAGCCACCCCAGCTCCTGCCTGCAGCACCACTGGCTGTCCAAGGGGTCTGTCGACAGCCCTGGGCAGATTCCTGCCCAAGCAGCCCACTCGGTATCTGTCTGGAAGGGGAACACCTGAAAGCAGAAGGTGCCACTTCTTTTCTTGCTGGTTTTTAGCTACACATCCCCTCTCCCTACCCAGCTGAGAAGGTCTCCTAGGTTATACAAAAGAAAAAAAAAAGAGTTATAGAGGAAAACAAATTCTCTTCTGACACCTATTTATATATAGTCACTGCTGAAGAAACTCCCTCTTGCAAGCTGCCTGGCACAGAGTTTATAATTCAGAGTTCAAGGGCTCACATATATAAAATTACTGCCATAGCTTTATCCCATTCATGGGAGGAAATCCCAACCCCAGTGAATATATACAAGAAAAAATTAGAACGGTTTGTGTTTGTGTTCATTGTGAGCTGCCACAGTCTCTGCCTATATCCTGCAACACATGAAAACCTGAGGGAAGAACCAAACCACACAAATTAAAGGAAGACAAAGCAGATTCTGCCCGCAATTTGGAATTCTGCCAATTACACACGTAAATGTATAGCCCTTTAACAATAATGTTCCAAACAGAAAAAAGCGTTTTATCTTTCAACGTGCTGCATAAGTTGTTTCAAATCTACATAACATTAAATGCCAATACGCCTCTTATTTGCTTTCATCCTGTGCACTGCATCAGCAGACAAACTGGTACGTTCAACTAGAGGTTTCTAAATTCTCTGCATATATTTGAATTTTGTGGAAGGCAGATCCCTAAGGGTTGAAAGGTATGAAGAAATATCAGTGCACTAGCATTGAAAATTCCCCTCACGCTCACCACCTCTTGGATGCTGGCTACAAAGAATGCTGCCTTTCAGAGTCTGTCCTGACCCATCCCTTCACTCTCCCTGGGAGCACTGCTATTTATAAATAGATTTTATATCCAACTGGCATTGGTAGTCAGTGTCTATCTACATTTCCTTAAATACATAATACAGGTATAATTTTACATGTGTTTAACATATTCACATACAGGACCTAGAAATAACGTCAAAAATAAATTTTAAGGAACATCCATTTGGTCTAAGAGAAACAGATCCACATATGCAATCATCATAGATGTGCCACAGATGTTGCAGCTCTCTACAAAGCAATTAGGGGAAAGGAATAGCAGGGGTGAAGAAATGTTAAGCTTTTTAGTTTAAGAAAAAATGAAAGTGTATTTAATTGTAAAACACATTAATTACAATTAATTGTATACCACCACATGATTAATTATATGTAGGATTTAGTATACAAGTGATTCTTCTGCTTTATTTAAAAATAAAATCTAGCCTCATAGTCCAATTACACCGTCAAATCTTCACACAAAGCTAACTCTGCACAGCCTTGGAAGAGCTGCCACATGTCAATTAAAAATGAATATTGACTCTTGACATTAAAGAGACAGGTATAATCAATAGAATTTTTGCTGACAGGAGCTGTCATTTAAAAAACCACAAAGGTCTCAACAACTCAGTCTTTCTTAGTCAATGCTAATGATGGGCTGACCTCTACCCAACACAATAAGCACCTTCCAGGTCTCCCTCAAAATACTAGTCTTGCTACAAAGTCTGATTTCTTTCACTCTGTACTGGTAAGTGTTATCAGGATGGGAACGGTTCACTGATTCAATCTGAAATTTCCTATAGGTACCTCCTTCACAGAAATAGCAGCAGAGATTCTTTTGCATGTGCAAATAATATGCAAAAGTGATGGTAACTGTCCATCAAATAACTAATGCCAATGATAACAGGGAATTAATTGGCTCTTTGGAAATTGAAGTCATTCATACACATGGAGATGTACTTGGACAAGCATTCAGGAAATCACAAGGTAACTCATCAAAAAGAGCCAGCCTGAAGCACTGCAGCCCAGTGTTGTGGCCAGGGACCTCCCTGCTGCCTTATGTGTCATCTTCCACTAGGCTAGTGGTGACACTGCAGGGCAATGGAGGGACATCTTTCTCTCCAACTGCACAGCTGATTGTACCGCTCTTGGTGAGACCTCAAGGGTAATAATTTAATTGCAGAGAGAAAAGATCCACTGTGCAATCAGTTTATGACCTAAATGAAGATAAACAAGAGAGGGGAAAAATGCTCTGGGTTACTGGTTTTACGATTGCTCTGCTTGAGGAAAGCATGCTGATGGTCCAGTCTAGGCAATGTCTTGCTGCCATCATGCCTTTCCCAGTGATGCCACCTCCTGGTCCCTGTGAAAGGCTCAGACTAGTGCTCCTTCACCACTGCTTTAGGGCAAATATACATTTTTAAACCAGCTTCAATGCCAGGAAAATGGTCCCATAGCTCCTTCTGGTGGGTCAGTTGCTCCTTTCGGGCTTCTCAATATCCTCATCGCTTGTCTTCATATAAAAAAGCCAGCACATCTGATCCTCAGCTGTACCACCGCAACTGAGAAGGTGGGGAAATGAAGTACAAGGAAGGGAAATTCCTGAAGCTTTCTTAGGCTATTAATCCAAACACTGTTTCTCCTTCCACTGCTACCGAGTGTAACAATTAATGCCTGTGATGGATGAGCTATGGTATCTTCACAGATATTAGCAGCAGGCAGGCAGCATACCCTGCTAAATGATTCATCAAAAAAAATTAAAAGCTGTCTTTGCTTCAGATATTATTTTTGTTGCTGAAAATTGATTAGAAGATGAGGTACTTTTTGCCATTGTATAATTCAATTTTACTTGATATGACAAATAATTTTTATCAAGTGCAGTATTAACGGTGAGCTTTGCTTTGTTGAAGGAACTTGCTTACTCTTCCCCCTCCAAAGATGCACTTTCACAGAATCACAGAATGTTAGAGATTGGAAGGGACCTCGAAAGATCATCTAGTCCAATCCCCCTGCTGGAGCAGGAACACCTAGATCAGATCACACAGGAACGCATCCAGGCGGGCTCTGAATGTCTCCAGAGAAGGAGACTCTACAACCTCTCTGGGCAGCCTGTTCCAGTGCTCTGTCACCCTCACCGTAAAGAAGTTTTTTCTCATATTCAAGTGGAATCTCCTATGTTCCAGCTTGAACCCATTGCCCCTTGTCCTATCACTGGATGTCACAGAGAAGAGCCTGGCTCCATCCTCCTGACACTCACCCTTCACATATTTATAAACATTAATAAGGTCACCCCTCAATCTCCTCTTTTCCAAGCTAAAGAGACCCAGCTCCCTCAGCCTTTCCTCATAAGGGAGATGCTCCATTCCCTTCATCATCTTCGTGGCTCTGTGCTGGACTCTCTCCAGCAGTTCCCTGTTCCTCTTGAACTGAGGGGCCCAGAACTGGACACAATATTCCAGATGCAGTCTCACCAGGGCAGAGTAGAGGGGGAGGAGAACCTCTCTCGACCTACTGACCACACCCCCCTTCGGATACACCCCAGGATGCCATTGGCCTTCTTGGCCACGAGGGCACAGTGCTGGCTCATGGTCATCCTGCTGTCCACCAGGACCCCCAGGTCTCTCTCCCCTACACTACTCTCCAACAGCTCAGTACCCAACTTATACTGGAACCTGGTGTTGTTCTTGCCCAGATGCAAGACTCTACACTTGCTCTTGTTAAATTGC
>WKFP01014327.1:843539-857960 GCA_011057875.1 Pterocles orientalis
TACACTACTCTCCAACAGCTCAGTACCCAACTTATACTGGAACCTGGTGTTGTTCTTGCCCAGATGCAAGACTCTACACTTGCTCTTGTTAAATTGCATTAAATTTTTCCCCGCCCAAATCTCCAGTCTGTCTAGGTCTCGCTGGATGGAAGCACAGCCTTCTGGCGTGTCAGCCACTCCTCCCAGTTTCGTATCATCAGCAAACTTGCTGAGGGTGCACTCCATTCCCTCATCCAAGTCGTTGATGCCTATATTGAACAGCACAGGTCCCAATACTGAACCCTGGGGGACTCCACTAGATACAGGCCTCCAACTAAACTCCATCCCATTCACCACAACTCTCTGACTTCTTTTCTCCAGCCAGTTCACAATCCATCTCACTACTCGATCATCCAGATCGCACTTCCTCAGTTTAGCCATTGGCTCAATGACAGCGGATGAAACTAAAGAAGAAGTCTTTTCCACAACCCAGGTTCATAAGCAGTCTAAATTTGAACTGTTTTGAGACGTTTAGAGTTTTCACCCCATCATTCTTTGACAGTAAAATTTCTCTCATCTTCTCTGTATCTTAAAATAAAGATTATAGTCACTATCACCTTCCCTCTTCAAAAATTAGATTTGGAAAATTATTTAATAACATTATTATATAATAATATTTAATATTGTAATATAATAATCAGGAAGATATAATTCATCTGCCGTCACTCTACGCTGCTTATAATTATTTCAGCCTCTTGATGCAAAAGGAGTTGTTTCTAACCAAGCAGGCAGATCATTCCCTGAGGGACAGTGCTGTGGCAAAGCTTTTTTGATCTGCTTTTAAATTAATAGTTAAAGTGGTACACTGAAAACAAATTAGTTACACTAAACAGTGGCACTGACTGCATTATTTTTCCTTTGAAAAGCACAGGCTTCAGAATCTTGGAAATACACAGTTTCAAGTATGTGGACATTGATTTATAGTGGCCTTACACAAAGTACTTCCATAAACACTCATTTACTAAAATGCTGTTAGGAGAGCTGATAAGAATTTATGTGCAAACATTTTAGATACTTTTGATGATCAGTTTTTACAGAGGGAAATATAAAATACAGTTATGAATGACATTTTAAAATTTTTCATTACCATATAAATTGTTTTTTCCTGTTCGTTGAAGAAAACGGATTTAAAATCAAAGTGAAATTATAACTGCTTTATTTCAAAATCTCATCTCCATGCTTTTTTTTTTTTTTTCCTTTTCTTTCCACATGGGAATAATGCTTGCTCTGTGAACACCAACACTTTCAATTGAGGAATCTAAAATAAAACTTACTTCTAGTAGGGGAAAAAAAAATTAAAGTTACATTTACACACTTCCATTGCTGTAAACATCAAGGTGACTCATTATTTTCTTCAGGATTTGAATTTATTCACATGATCATAAGAACTAAGCCTATTTAAATGTTGGCACAGTCAGTTCCAAACTTTAACCAGAAATTAAATTTGAAGATAATTTAGGACAAAAAGGACAAACAGAAGGAGTTAGATTACCATTCCAATCTGTCTTCGAAGTTGGGTCCTATGTTTAGGTCACAGCTCTGAAAAAATTCTTCACCTTAATGCTACATTAGAAAGATACCACCGCGTTGTCTTACAAATATTACAATTTATTTAATTTACCCACGGTAGTGGAAAAATAATGTATTTATGACTCTTTCTATACTACCAGCCCTTCAAGTTTGAAGATGATATCCTCAAGTACATAAAAATAAATCATACTGGTGGTATGAACCAGCTCACTAGCACTGGTGTGTGTTTTCTTTGTCTATATTGCTGCCAGTTCAAACTATCATAATCATGCCAGACCCAAGCAAGCAATGCATTTAGCTGCTTAAGTATATGGGACCAGTCTTACATTTTATCATTTATATTTCACTAAAGAACAGAAGAATCCATTAATGCAAGAGAAGCCAAAGGAATAAACCTCTCAAATATGTAACATGAGGTATATGTAATAGTACAGTTGAGTACGTTAGGGTTCTGTGTCTTCAGAAAATGACAGCAATAGTTTGAAGACATTATACACATGTATCTATATTTGTCTCCATTTTTTAACTAGCTGAGAAAAATTAGACAAGTTTAAGAGTAAATGCACTCTATCTTTTAGTTATACTGTTCCTGTTCCAAGAAGGCACAACTGTTTTGCTTAATAAATTAACCAAAAGGGAATATTTAAAGACAAGTTCATTGAAACAAAACTTCCTCATTCTGAATATACAGTTAGAAGAGGCAGCCAAATTTTATTCTGAGTATTCAAAGACAAAAGCTAATTTCAGAAGAGGTTTTTGGAATTAGGAGGAGACAGCTGTGAAGCTGGCACATACTCTAGGAATAAAGCTGGTGCACAAGCTACACAATTGCTAAAATACTTTCTACACAGAAAGCTAAAAGAAAAAAAAAAAACAGAGTAATGAGTTCTAAATGTAATACTGAAGAACAGCTCTTCTAAAACTGTTAAATACCCTGAAATTGTAATTTCCATCCTGCGCAATTAAGACTGAATTTCTCTCTTTAATGTTTATTCTTAAGATACTGGAGGGGGATATTTGAACAAAAAAAAAACCAAACAATTGTATATTTGACTAGAATACCAAAGCTTACAATTCCGAAGTGGGACAAATCTGCAAAAATACATTTTCTATTTACTTGTGCAGAACACAACTACATTTTGAACGAAGGTGCCATATAGCTACTACAGATGGCCAGAATTTCTTCTGGCAGGTTGTATTTCAAATGACAACACTCTCCACCCTCCAACCTTACATGAAACAACACTTACTGTGTTTAGTATTTCAGTGCTTTTGCCCTTGACCGCAAATGGTAATCATATATTGCTTTTCTGTCAACAAGATTACTAGATCATAAAAAAGATTTCTTTTAATTGCAAAGTATCTTGAAGTATTGTGTTATGGTGGAATAGATGTGCTTTAAATTACAATGTCTAATCAAAAGCTATCAGTTATTTTAATGCAAATCCATTAGGCTAATTTTATCAGCTCTTGCTTACATGCTCATAACAAAAAAACAGCAGAGTTATTGTAATGTGTACTATTCATATAGCAATGCATCAATGTTTTCTTAATAGGGAATACAAGTACACATGATCACTTTCCAACTAAAGCATGCTGCACAGTCTTGAAACAAATTAAGAACAAAAAGGAACTACTACTTTAAAAGGAAGATAATAACCTTTCAAAGAAGAAAGTGGGGCAAACCTATTGAGGGCGAAAAAAGCCCTATTAAGCTAATATATACGACTAATACAATCCCAAAATTAACAGCTGATAGGTCCAGCAATCAGGGTTAACCTCCCTTTCCTTAGAATAGATGGTAACTGTCACTGCATGGGTTTACAAGTTTCAGACATAAAAATCTTCAGCAAAAAAATTCCATGCAACATCAGTAAAGCTAAGAGCTACCATACAAACATCAGGCCACTTTTATCTTGCAAGGAAACCAGCATATGGTCTCTCACTTGCAACTCAATATTGTAAACATAGTTAAAATGTCACGTCAAGCAGCACTGCTTAAATTCTTTCCTAACTCTTTAAAGAAATCCAGCTGAATTAGAGAATGCAAAACCAACTGCTAACGAGCAACATTATATGCTAGACCAGGCAGGTCAAGCTTATGCTGCTGAATCCCCTGCATCTGCTGACAGGTATGCGAAGAAGCTGCCAAGTGTTTTCTGCCAGGCTGCTGTGCTGACCCCGCTGCTCTCCTTTAAATGAGACCTGACTGACTGCTATGTTGACAGGAAGCGCTAAACTGAAATTGCTTATTTTTTGTTGTACACCAAGAGAGACCGATTTTTCTTGCCACCTACTGAGCTGAAGGGAAGCAGAAACGAAATAACAAACAATTGCACATGACAGGGGAGCAGCGCTCCTGCTTGCTTTGGTCACGTGCTGGAAGAATCACCTGGAGCCTGGATGTCTCGGGAGCAGCTCTGCAACACCCATGATGCTGTGACAACAACAGCAGAAATCAAACCACTCCCTTGCCTAAATCCCGTCCAGCAGAGTCAGCTCCCTTGCTCCATACAGAGACAAAAGTCAAGAGCCACAGTTTTCCTGCAGGGCTTCATAAACAAGCCACACTTTCTTCAGCACAAATTCAGTGATAATATCTCAAAGTGACCACAGCTGAAAAAAGTGGACCTGACATTAAATTCACTCTGGATTCCTGCAACTTTAGACCCACAATCATCTGGGATTTAACATCTGAAGCCCAGCAAGAGCACATCTGAAAGTTTAAACGGGGTCTGCTGCCCTATTCCATATGAACTGAGAGTAAATAAAGATCACAGAATCATTAAGGTTGGAAAAGACCTCAAGGATCATCAAGTCCAACCCAACACCACCTAGCTCACTAAACTATGTCCCTAAGCACCACATCTACACGTTTCTTGAACACTTCCAGGGATGGTGACTCCACCAGCTCCCTGGGTAGCCTGTTCCAATGCCTGATCACTCTTTCAGTGAAGAAATTTTTTCTAATATCCAGCCTAAACCTTCCCTGGTGCAACTTGAGGCCATTTCCTCTTGTCCTATCACTTGTTACTTTAGAGAAGAGGCCAGCACCCACCTCACTACAACCTCCTTTCAGGTAGTTGTAGAGAGTGATAAGATCTCCTCTCAGCCTCCTCTTCTCTAAACTAAACAACCCCAGCTCCCTCAGCCTCTCCTCATAAGACCTGTGCTCCAGACCCTTCACGAGCTTCATTGCCCTTCTCTGGATCCGCTCCAGCACCTCAATGTCCTTCTTGTGGTGAGGGGCCCTAAACTGAACACAGGATTCAAGGTGCGGCCTCACCAGTGCTGAGTACAAGGGCACAATCACTTCCCTAGTCCTGCTGGCCACACTATTTCTGATGCAGGCCAGGATGTTGTTGGCTTTCTTGGCCACCTGGGCACACTGCTGGCTCATGTTCAGCTGGCTGTCAACCAGCACCCCCAGGTCCCTCTCTGCTGGGCAGCTTTCCAGCCACTCACCCCCAAGCCTGTAGCGTTGCAGGGGGTTGTTGTGACCAAAGTGCAGCTCCCTCACAAAAGGTAGGAAAGTGAATACTGGCAAATACTGTGCTATCAAAAGTTTATTCACATTTGAAAATAACAACTATAGCTCATAAAAATATGATTGCTGCAGGAACTTAATGAAAACACCGTCCTCCTGTCAATGACCTCTCCCATTCTCTAGGCAAGACTAACTTCCTTTTCACTGAAAATAAGTTTGCAAGTGGTTCCACTATTGCTATTTTGATCACTATTCGTTAAAATATGCATAAAAATAAAAATGTCTGACAAATTGATTCTACAATAGCTCAAGTGTCTTTAAAGTATAACATTACACTTGTGCTTCTCAATTATTTATGGCTGACGACAATCATTCCATTGATTTGGGGGAGAAAGGGCTCAGTACCAGTCCGCAATTAGACCCTAATTTACGGTTATAGAACAGTTGCTCTTTGTTGATTTCATATACGAAAAGCAACTCCTCTCAAACTGGACAAACCCACTCTCTGTGCTCTATAATGCTAATGACATCTTAGTTACAGCTTCATAAAGCATACATAAAACTGGCTGTAAACTGTCTGTGAAGAGCATCCTAGGATATGTTCTATGAACTGCACAACTAATGCTTGTGAAAAGTAGCCTGAACAGTGCTCACACCCACAAGAACGAAGCTCTGACACTTAAACCCATCTGGAGAGGCTTTAAAGGTGTCTCCGTACTATGGACCACTTCCTAACACGTATGTTGCCTGATAGGCACCTCTGCCTTTTCATTTGCACTGACAGCAACAAACTTTTCTGTTTGCATCAGCAAGACAACAGCAGATGCTCACCACAGAAGCTCCTATGCCAAATCTGCTGGATGTATCAGGAGGATGGGAGCCCTGAAGGAAGCTTTCACATAAGTGCATCAAGGGAAGCAGAAGTAAGGGTCAAGGCTCTAAGCTATTTGGGCACTTCTACATTTAGAAATATACGAGCACTTTGCATGGTGTGGCTCTGTCAGATGCCAGTTACACACACTCAGGGACAGTCTTGGCACCCTCCATGCCCCAGGAGGTCAGAAAGCCCAAAGGGCTGCGGCAGAACTGCACTGAAAACTTGTATTGGTAATGGATTACCCTCACCTCACTTGCAGCAAAACATATTTTACTCAAAAGGTGTAAAGGGGAAGGTGCACATTTTCAAGGTGGGAAATTTTAGACTTGGTAAAAACAGGGCAATAGCGTTTCATTGTCAGGTAGCAAGTGCATACCTTTCTAAAGGATTTTTAAAAGGTGACTTTAATAGTTAGCCTCATCTCTTTTGTATTTTACATTTGTATTATTACAATCTATTTTCCTGAAGGCTAAACATCTTAATCCCTTTGAAATGTCAACCTCAGTCAAGAAACACGCTCCACCTAATTTGTCCTCGTTTCCACTCATCCAAAATCCCATTAAAGTCAAGTGGTCTTTTTTTTTTTTTTTCTCTCTCAATATTCATTTACCAGCAGGAACAGGGCGTCTTATCCCCAGGTGGTGAAAGCTCACATATGGAAATATATTTAATTGGTTTAAAGATTTAAACATAATCGCCTTTCGCTCCATCCTCACTGAAAAGGCTCTTCAATAACTGAGCAAAACACTCAACGCAGTTATATAAAACAGAAAAGCACAAGATTGTGTTGCCAACCTTAGAAAGAAACACTTGCAAGGAATTTTAGCAAAGCCTTAGTGCTTTTGATTAGTAAGCTTATCTGCACATAGGCCGAACAGAGAAACCTAAAAAGAAGTAACTCTGTTTTTTCCGGAGTATCCCGAGTACCCTTCTGTCCCTGGCGCGTGTGATGAATCGTATCCAGCAGCCCTCTGCTCCATACCTGCTCTGTCAAACACCAGCACCACAGTTCAAGAGAAAAGGATGCTGCCACATGCAAAAAGGGGGACTCGGCTGGCACTTCAGTCCCAAGCATCCCCAGAGGCAGGGGGTAGGAAAACAACAGCAGAGGAAAGCAGCGAGGCCAAATGTTTTCTGCATGGTTTCATGACTGCCCCAATTGCTGTTATTTTTCCTCTGCCTCCTGCACATCTCAACTCCTTTCTCTTCAATTGTAGCCTTTAATCTCATGATTTTCTGCCATCATCTGCAGTGCTTACCGGTAAAGATGTAAGCACTGTAGAAAAATCAGCATCTATCTTACCAATATTTAGACCATATGGAATTGTATTTAGTAAAATAGAAATATAATGATAATTCATTCAAATATGTATCATAGGAGAAATTTGGCATTTAAAAACACTATGTTGCTATGTTGTCCATGGACTAGAGTAAAATTCAAAGTTTAAAATGCAATTATGTTAATAACTACAAAATATTATGAAAACCAAATTTTAGAAATGAAGAGTTCTTTCACACTCCATGCTTTCTTTTTTTGGACAATATACTCCTATCTTCTCCCCACCCCCCAAATCCAACTTATTAATTAGGCTCACTTTTCTGCATAGCTATTTCTAAATTCACCTGATTTTACTGAATTACTAGATAATGGAAAAATACTGGAAACAGGTATCTAACAGAAATCATACAAAATGACTAATCACCGCTGTTAATATAAGAGACCAAACCTCCTGCTTTGAATTGACACTCCCTATTCTTCAGGAACACATGAACACAACACACACATTCTGTGTTATCTGCTACATATGGCAGCCAAATTGTGTTTAATGTTACTTTAAAATAAAACCAACCTTGCTGCTTCCATCCACATCATACACAACTACTGCACTTCATAGACAGATACCTCCAAAGAATATTTGTAATGGGAAAGGGAAAGGGACTCAAGGTGCAAATCACAGAAGCCAAAGCATAATAATGTTGCAACTTAGGATATTTTGCTGTTTGGAACATTTTTTTGTCCTAAAGGGCAAACACACAAAGCAGCAGCATCAGTTTTCCATCCCCAACCTAAATGCCCAAGAATTTACCTCTGACAACCTCTTCCACAGATTCTGTAGTCGTGGTGGTAGTGGTTGCAATACTAGTAGTTCTTTCAGTTGCCTCCTCATACTCTTCCTCTGTCTCTTCTTCAATTTCATCACCATCATCATCATCATCGTCATCAGCCTCTTCATCTTCCACAACAGTTAGCTCATCTTCCTCTGCTTGTTCTTCTACTACCTTATCATCACTAAATGAAGAAAATAATGATGTGTCAGCAAAAAATTATTTCAAGATAACAAGAGAGAACATTTTATTCAGAAACACTGTAATGATAAGAAGTTACCTGTTTCTCCATCTCCCTCCCCTTTAAATAAAAAAAGAAAGATTCAGGGACTCCGGAAAATCCCAACGAGTAAGAAATCAGAAATGCTAAAAACCCAAAAAAAGTCAACACTAGTAATGCATTGAGAAAACTAGCAGGATGCGAGGCTGGAGTTCCTCCTTTTGCACAGGGATGGAAAAAGAATCCCCATCAGCAATACCATATTTTGACAGCTGAATAACACTCCAAATGTGCTTGCTCCATGCTGCTGTCAAATCAATTTTTATTTTGAAAGAAGCTCAACTTAATTCAAAATGTGCTCAGCTCATACACATGGAAACGAGAGAGTTCCTCAGGACTTTCTCACCTGGGAGACACCTTATTCAGAGGCTTGCTGTGGACTAACTTGCATGCCGTTCAGAGAGGACTACCAAGTACTGAACTGACCTGGAATCGTCTCCACTGACTGCTGAGCTTTTTGTTCTGTTGTTAAAGTAGTATTGCAAATGGAAAAGCCATTTCTACATGAATTGCACACAGAGCTGTCTGTTTTCACAAAGGACACGATGGAGACAGTAGACACATGATGCTTCAACTCGTGTTTTCCTGACTGTTGATAGTTTTTGTCTTTAAGGTTTTATCTCCTTCTGGAACCTGAAAGCAGACAGTGGCTCACTTTTCAGGATCTAAAACCCGGAGAAGGAGAGGACCCTGTTTCCGTTTTCTGTGTGACAGCAGCACTGATGGGAGAGGTGAAAGCCACATAGCTTTCCCCATGAGGCTGCTGTGTCAACCAATGCACGCAGCCATTCAGCCTGGCAAGCTCTGTTCAGATGCTCTGTACTACCAACACCGCTGTACAGCTGATCCGTAAAGGCCTCCATAAAAGACCAGTGGTATCAACGTGTACTAGGACGGCAACACAAGCACCCCAGCACTCACAAAGAAACCCCAAACTATTGAGGTCAACATTGCTATCCATCATAGTGCTTTAAATTCATATAGCTGCCTAAAATCCTCAGGATTTGATCAGTCTTGGACAACAGGAAGGAATACTGCAGTTGACTATAAACGCATTTAGTGGTTTAATATGTCAAGAATTTTATGAGATCACTCTTAATTCTAAATGATACACAGGCAACAGGCCAAAAACTGTACGCTCAGCTTTTGAAAGTCTTCCTAACTCAGTCAGCAGCTGTGGCAAGGTCTCAGGTTTGTTAATCTGATCTTCTACTTGAAATTCACTACTAATGAGTAAATGATCTTTAAGTATTCAAATATGCAGTGACTTTTTGTCACCTCCATAAACAAGTGGTTTTGCATCTTTTTCATGGCATCGCATATGCTTAAACAGCCTTTTTTTGAAGTTACCAATTTTTCTCTTTCACCTCATTTCAGAGACTGAGTCTGTAATATTTCATTTTATAATAGGTTGTCTATTACAATTTTGGAAGTGAACTCAGAGCAAAACGAGGACAGTATGATCTTTCTTAATAGGGTATTAAGAAGAAGTTAAAATTCATATATAAAAATCTCGTATGCCACAAGCCTGACTCTACTAGGAGAAAGTTAAGTCTCTATACAAACAAGAATGGATCTCCTGTTCCTTTCTTCACAAAATATTTGGTCTCCAGAAGTGCAAGGGAGACTTGCTACTGTAATGAAGCTTTCAAGCACAGATAGGTTATATAATCGGAAGTGGCAAGAGCTTACTTGTAAAGGAGACTGAATAAGAGATGACCTGTTTCCATTCAGATGGGAGAATGATTGAAAAAGGGGCACAAAGCCACTGTCTTAATTTCTTCATTTCAAAGAACTGGCTTAGAAATTTCACCATCTCCATCATGTGGTTTTCTCCTGCCATTCTCATTTCAGTATGACCAAAATTTTCTACTTTGTCTTTGGCAACTCCTTTCTGAACAATAGATTTCTTCTGTTCTTATTCCACCTTTTTATGAGCATGAAATAAATGCTCTATGTACACCATCACCTTTCAACTGTAAGACTGAGGTGGATAGGTAAGTCTAGTATCTGTTTCTGACCTCCAGGTTAAGGGGCTTCTAGTCTTGGCTAGCTACAAACATTTAAAACTATGCATGCTGAGTACAAGACACACAGATTTCAATCAAGAGCATCAGACACCATATGCCCTTCAACATTAAAGAAAGCTGCTTTCTTTCTCTCACCTAAGCTACAAACACAGCATGCTTTAAAAAAGTGCAATTATTTTTCCTCTTCCTCTCACATGAATTATCACACAGATATTGGCAAACTCATAAAGCTAAAAAAGGACAACAAAAACAACTTAATGAAAAAACCAAAGGTAAGCCAATTAGTCACATGGAAAGCCACTTCAAAAATAATTTGTATGCACGCATCCAATATCCATCTGTTTGTAGCTACACAAAAGCCATCAACTCAGCTATGTCAGCTGACAGCATTTTGCTTGGAAACTCAGCATCAAGGCCAAGCTTTTTTCCTTTTTTTTTTAATCTTTTTTTTTTTCCTTTTTTTTTTAGGGGGTGTGATTGCAAAGAGGGCAGGCGGAAAAAAGACAATTTTCTGTGTATGTTGGTTGGCTATGCCCACAATTACAGTGGGCCCTTGTTTCCTCTCCAGTAACTCACCAGAAGTAAATACTTAAGGGTAGCACTCACCTGCATCCCCTTTATGACTTGCTGCTTGCTGAAGAACTAGACATCTGAGAAAGTAAAAAAAGCTGGAAGCGATGGAAGAGTACAACAGTTTACGGGATCAGGCTCCTGAAAATATTCTAAAACGCTTGCACAAAAATGTACTGGAATATTCCTTTTACTATTTTGATCACTACTAGAAAAATCATATTTCTGGTAGCAACATATTCTGCAAGACTCAATCACAAGGGTAGTATTTCACAGGATTATCTTTTATTGCAAGTTTCAAGAAAAATATTTTTCATGAAAATAGAAGTGGTTCTGCCTTAGATTTAGACACTTAAATGGAAGTAAAAGCTTTGCTATGTACTTATAGCATTAAGATGCCTAAAATTGGGCTTTAGAAGATCACTTCTGAGTTTAACAGGTTTTAACAACTCTCATTGTACTCATGAACTCTCATTTTCAATTGTGAAGCTACACTGGGTTTCTAAAGAAGCACTCCATGCTTTGTCTGAAAGTAACCTTTTTGCCATCTATGTTTGTTTTTAAATACAAATATGGATTAGCCTCTATTAGTACTGTCTTCCAATGAGAATGGGACGGGGAGATGAAGTGCTTTACATTCTCTCAACAAGTTTCTTCTTGCATGAAGCCAAACACCAGAAACTAACTGGACTGGCGTTATTCTGGTGGTTTAACCATGCTCAGCGATACCACACAGTACCACAGACGAAACAGCATGAATACACAACAGCCACAGACGTATCCTAGCAAGCCCTAACAGTAACAACAGCAACAGCTTCACATGTGGTATCAAGGCTACTCACTAAGTCACTCACTCCTAAGAGTCAACGACAGTAACCACGCTCAGCAGCACAAACAGAAGACCACATCTTCTAAAGACGCTGTGGTTATGGCAGACATGAGAAAATCAACAATGCCAAGCAGTCCCTCAGCAGCGCTCCTCAGGGGCCGAGGGCCATGAGGAAGTGGGGGTCTCCCCGTATTTGTCAGTCATCAGGGGACTCTGAGCCTTATGCTTGAAGATGCAGGTTTTGTACAAACAATGCTACATCTTGATGTGCTTCTGTTGCAAACAAAGACAGCAGGTGGACTTCACATATTTTTAGTATTAGCAAAGGTACTGCCTCTTGTAAGAAACAGGCAAAAAATATGCTTGGTTTTGTTTCCTTACATTTAACCACGGTTATCATCCTGGCCCTTCTTCAAAGAGCATGCATGCAAGAGGGACAACAGAAGACAACAGAGATGGGAATGAAGTGATACTACACCACAGTGCGGTTTCCTAGACAGCATGCCTGCACACCTTTCATCACAGCCATCAGTTTAAATCTACCACTTTCAAACAAAGGTTTACTAGTAAATGAATATGGATACTGACACTTTCCTCAGAAGTCTTGGAGTTTTATTTAATATACGTGGCAGGTGTGCTTACTTCCTAGTATTATTATCACATTTTACCTTCTTCAGTAAACAAGTATGACTCAGTCTTGTTTCTCCTAGAACCACGATACCTTGAAAGCTTTTTCTGAATATTCTCTTGATACTGTCCCAGCTAGGGTTTTATTAGCACCACAGACTGCAGTGTCTCATTTACAAGAAATCACTGTCATTTTGTCTTAGCTTAGCAGTGCTGGTGACAGAATTTTTCAAAGACTGCTCAAAAAAAAAATCACTTGATACACTGACAGGTTCACAGATTTGTAAAGCCATATTATCATCATCTGAATTTAACAGCTCAGTAGTAAATAACAGCGGGAAATTGTTAGGCTTGAATGCAGTTATGAAAATATTTGCAAAACCCACTCCCAACATGAGTATATTTCAACCTCCTGTCTTTTGGCAAGCAGGGCTGGCACTTTCCTTTCATGGTGGACACAGAGGTCATCATGGCTTTGAACCTTCAGCTTCAACCTCCCCACATAAGGATTATTCAAATCCATTCCCCCATCTTGGAACTAAGGCTTCCCTCAAGCATCTAACAAGCACACAGGGTCATTAACACAAATCACCGATGCTCCTGTGTGGTGACACAGGGTATCTGAAGTTTGATGATTTCAGCACTACTTCCAATGCCGCAGACACACACTGTGGTTTCAGGCAGCGTAAGAAGTAATTGGTTCCATTGACTCTAACAGAAACATACTGACCATTCAAACAGGCATATTTCCTGGTTTTAAAGCACATACCACTGTACAGCTCCTGCTAGTACACTCGTAAGTGCATTGTTACAAGCAACGTTTAAACCATGGATCTGTAATGTTGTGCTAGTTTTGGCTGGGACAGAGTTAATTCTCTTCACAGTAGCTGGCAAGGGGCTATGTTTTGGATTTGTGGTGGAAACAGTATTGATAATTCAGGGATGTTTTCGTTCTTGCTGAGCAGTGCTCACACAGAGCCAAGGCCTTTTCTGCTGCTCACCCCATGACACCAGTGAGGAGGCTGGGGTGCGCAAGAAGCTGGGAGAGGACACAGCCAGGACAGCTGACTCCAGCTGACCAAAGGGATATTCCATACCACAGGACATCACACTCAACATATAAAGTTGGTGGAAAAAGAAGGAAGGGGGGACGTTCTGAGTGATGGTGTTTGTCTTCCCAAGTCACCATTACAGACGACGGAGCCCTGCTTTCCTGGGGATGGCTGAACACCCGCTTGCCCATGGGAAGTGGTGAATTAATTCCTTGTTTTGCTTTGCTTGTATGCATGCCTTTTGCTTTAAAACTGTCTTTATCTCAACCCATGAGCTTTCCCACTTTTACTCTTGATTCTCTCCCCCATCCCAAGCGGGGGGAGTGAAGGGTGTCTGGGTGGTGCTCAGCCATCGTCTGGGGCTAAACCATGACAAATGTCTATCTAATAACTTCCTTTTCTCAATCCATCACTGCAGTAAGAGCTGGCACTGATGTATTATTTATTCACTTCACTCAGAAGCATGCACTGTACTGTTACTTTGTGAAGATAAAACTGAAGGAAAAGTAAAGGAAAGTGAAGGAAAGCAGCCTCACGTTCACAAGCCCTGGTCCTCATGGGGGATTTCAACCACCCTGATATCTTTTGGAAGAACACAGCCCAGCACAGGCAGGCCAGGAAGTTCCTGGAATGTGTCGACGACAACTTCCTTCTCCAAGTGATAGAGGAGCCAACCAGGAGAGGAGCTACGCTGGACCTTGTTCTCACCAACAAGGAAGGGCTGGTGGGGAATGTAAAGCTCAAGGGCAGCCTGGGATGCAGCGACCATGAGATGGTGGAGTTCAAGATCCTCAGGCAGTGAGGAGGGCGCACAGCAAACTCACTACCCTGGACTTCAGGAGAGCGGACTTTGGCCTCTTCAGGGACCTGCTTGGGAGAGTCCCATGGGATAAAGCCTTGGAGGGAAGAGGGGCCCAAGAAAGCTGGCTAATATTCAAGGATCACTTCCTCCAGGCTCAGGGGCGATGCATCCCAACAAAGAGGAAGGCAGGCA
>WKFP01014327.1:858828-891315 GCA_011057875.1 Pterocles orientalis
GGGGGGGGGGGGGGTGGGGGGGGGGTGGGATCAGACAGCAGGGCAAGAAGTAAACTGCACTGCAGTTGTGAGATTAGGCACAGAGCCAGGAAAGAAAATGGCTATGCCAGACCTCTAGTCCACATAACTGATCTTTTAAATGGTTTACTGGCATCAAAGTCTGGAAAATTACATTGATTTAAAGAATTAAAATTCTGACCCCACAAGGTACCTCAGTAATAATGTTTCCGGTCTGTCTGCTAAGTGACCACAAAAGAACAAAATGCTTAAACACTGCCTTGGCTATTTTCATTAGGGCTGGATTATACTAGGTTATTAATCAGGCATCTCACAACAAGAAGAAATAATACGATATTTGAACACATACAAACGAGTTGCACTAAAAATCTTTAATTTTCATATAGAACATTTTGGGGTTTTTTTGTAAAAACCAAACAGGCATTCCTTGCCCTGCTGCCTCTGACAGATACATTTATCTTTTTCCCCATAAGTAAACAAGTAGGTATACTTTATACCACAGAAATTTCTCTCTGCAATTGACCTGCTTAAAAAGGCAGGTATATGAGGCAGTGTGTAAAATTTGATCTCATGCATTCACAGAAGGTACCCGTTGACTGATATGTAAGAATACTTTTTCAAAACTGACCCAGTTTTCTCTCTGAAACAAAGCCTTTGCTGGTGTTACTGTTCTGACAGTTTTCTGTGGAAGATGGAGGATTCAGCAAGAAATATGTCATTTTTAGAGAAGGACAGAGTAATAATATATTTAACCAACAATTCCTTCTCACTTCATTTTTGCTAAAGAGAATTTCAAGAAATGGAAAAGTAAACATATCTGTAAACACACAAAATTATGCTCTGTGAGCCTGATGACACTGAATAAATATTAAATTTAAAATCCTGATATTAGAAATGCATTTAGACTGTGGTGGAAGAGGGCTGAGTGAAGGTCGCCAGGGCAGCCCTACTTCAGCAGCTTAAGAATCACCAGAAAAATCTGAATCTGTTACAACACGTTTGTTTCCACAAAACTTCTGCTGTACTCAGAACGGACTATTCAGTGTCTCTTTGTCTAACCTGCTATCCTACAGCTCATCTGAGGCAGACAGTGTGAACTCTGTAGGAAACCAAGTACTTGCCCTGTTTGTGGATTTCATCATCTTGGTACCCTAACACACTAACAGGGTAAAATTGGAAGAGTAACTTTGTTTCATAATTGGGAAAGCAAATAAAAAAAAAAAAACAACACAACAGAACCATGTAATAACTCTGGACATTCAATTTAAGAGCTGAATAACATTTTTCAGAGAATGTGCCATCTTAAACTTTTTAAATACAGCTGCCACCACCTGCAGCTGCAAGATGCCAGGACTTAAGCAGAGCAGATTATCTCCACTCATGGGGCCAGAAGAAAAAGGGACACTTTTCGTACCAAGCTTTCTACAGTGACCACAGTATGCCAATCCTAGCAGCAGACTTTTGTGGCAGAAGCAAGCATAGATCCAGTTCTCCAGGTCAACTGTTTTACTGTTTTAACTTTTTCTTCTTCACTAAGGTCACAATTGATCTGATCTAGGTGTTCCTGCTCCGGTAGGGGGATTGGACTAGGTGATCTTTTGAGGTCCTTTCCAATATTCTGTGATTCTGTGTGTAATTTGAGTGTTAATTTTTTCACCAGCAGTGATCAAAACAGAGATCCCATGTGAAGAAATGGCTTGTCATCATGTAACCAAAGCCAAAATATTTGCATTCAAGATTAGAAACCTCTTCTGTGAGGAAAAACAAAAAAAATAACACATTTTTGCTATTTCATCCATGTATTTGAAAAGTAGCCTTTGTTAGAAGGCAAAGGAAAAAAAGTACTTACTACAGAAAATGCTTTACTACACTGTGCTCTCAATAGCACAGCCTGTCAAGACGTGGAATTCTTAAATTTCCATAAACCACCCCAATGTTGAGCTCTTATTTCTAGTACAGACCACAAAAACTACTGTTAATATATCCCCCGAAGGTAAAACACAGCAGGAACTGCCAGATAACTTTATGGAGGGATACCTAGCCATGCATCCACTGGCACACAGTCATGCTGCTGTGACAGTACATGTTGAAAAACCCAGCTGTCAATTTCTCACTTCCAATTTTTTTCATGTATTATAAATAATATAGCATGTGAGATTGGGTGGTATACACCGTGATGTCACACGAACTTCTCTCAGAACACCAGAAGGGTTTCTTGATTTGATTACTACACGAATATATAGAACATTATGAAGGGAACCTTTCTCTCCCACATTTCAGTCATCACAAGTAACAACTTGAAACTTTTGCATATAAATTTTTTTGCCTGTTACTTAAGGAAAACACTGCAGCCAATAGCTCTGTTTTGGGAGGTCAAAAAATGTAACCCTTCTCTGCAAGTCAGCCTCCTCCTAAATGTGCAAGCTTGACGCCATTAACCTCCTGAAACAAGCCCTACATTCACTGAAGTCATATCGGTAGCCTGCAGAGCTAGCAAACGGCTTTCATCAGGGGTCATGAAAGCCTATCTTCTGCTCATCACTTCCTCAATTAAATTAATTCTCTCCACCCATAGCCTAATCCATCACTTCAGTTAATGCTTTATACTCAAATGGTGATTGGATTTGCCTGCTCAGCATCGCTGTAATTACCTCTCAAAGCAATGCGCTGTTTCATCAATTCCATTCTAACTTTACTTGTCCTAAGGAGAAACCCAACACTTACCAGTCTTTCTAAAGTCATTAATGCTCTGGTGTTTCTGTGCTTTCTGAATTTTATTTTAACATCCTCCACATTTAAAGGGAAAAAAAAAGTTTTTAAAAAATATATCATGAACTACCCAAATATGAGCCCACGTGCAAGACAAACCCAATCAATGTCAGAATGTGAGACATAGAATATGCTAATATATTAAATATGCAAACAGGATAAAATACTTCCAGACTTATTCCAATATAAAGCAGTAACAGTATGTCTACAATTTGGTGATGCTTAGTTTAATTTATAAAGAAAAGCAATTGGGTTTTCTCATTAAAATACTTTAAAAAACACAGCAGTTCTTAGATAAGCTGTACCATTAATAATGTTTTAGAACAAGCATAAAGCACTTTTTCTATTTCAGTTTCTAACAGTTTACTACAAAAAATCAAGATTTGAACTTCTGACCAATCATCTGAAATACTATACTGCAAAAATCAGAACATCTTCCACACTATTTCCCCAAATGAATTCAGTTTCTCTAAAATACCAATTCAGTGATGGACAGTTCATGTAGTGCAGAATTCACCTATTTCAATAATTGGGATTAACCTATACTGATGGCAAACTTCAGAAGAGAGGACAAAGGCAAGAAAAACTAAACAAGTTTGTAATTCCTAGCATTCACTCTAGGGGACTGACTCGCAATTAATTAGGAACAATTTGTGTTAGGACAGCTGATGAGAACACTGCCTCTGGCTGCACCCCTCTCTGCTCTCATGTCATGGACGACTGAGCTTCCCACTGAGCAGACCCTGAACCACTGCTGGCACAAGGTTCAGTTTTCCTTAAATTTTCAGGGGTATAAACAGCCTACAGCTCAGTTTGCAGAGCATGGAAAAAGGGAAATATTTTTATCCATCCAAATGCAAATAATTTCCTGCTTCTATGTCAGAAACTGCAGTACAGGCCCTTTATCCAGCTTCACACCTGGTTCAGCTTTACTAGGTCAAATGCTTGGGGAGTAGGGGGTGGGGTTTTTTTAATGTTTTGTTTTTTAAAAGAAACATTTAAGAGATTCCCACTGGAGCATTTCTCACTGAAATTTTAGAAACTGACTTCCAATGTAAAGAAAAAGCCTACATTAACAAGAACTTGTTGTTTGTTTTAACATGAGTGACAAGATGGCTTGAAAACAGATGAATAGCAACAGAGACAGAATGTTAATTTTCTTTTTCCTCCAGCAAGCATGTTTCCAATGAAGAATTTAGCCTTGGCACCTTTCTCCTTCTTGATCAATAACACTTCTTTAGCTTTAGAATAGAAAAATCTTCAACAGTACTCCAGATATCCCATTTCTACATTCTTAAGTCAAATCTTTTGAGCTCAGAGCTGGACTTTCAATTAAGCCTCAGATTTTTGACTCAATGCTGCAAGCAACCTGATCTAATGGAAGGTGTCCCTACCCATGGCAGGCAGGTTGGAACTAGATGATCTTTAAGGTGCCTTGCAACCCAAACCATTCTACAATTTGGTGATTCTAAGACAACATTAAGAATGCTGCCTGCCCCTCTACTCTGCTCTGATGAGACCACACCTGGAATAATATCGTGTCCAGCTCTGGAGCCCTCAGCACAGGAAGGACATGGACCTGATGGAGTGGGTCCAGAGGAGGGCCACGAAAATGATCAAAGGCCTGGAACACCTACCCTATGCACAGAGGCTGAGAGTTGGGGTTGTTCAGCCTGGAGAAGAGAAGATGACCCCAAGGAGACCCAATTGCAGCCTTTCAGTACCTAAAGGGGGCTTATAAGAAAGATGGGGATAAACTTTTTAACAGGGCCTGTAACAACAGGACAAGGGGTAATGCTTTTAAACTAAAAGAGAAGAGGTTTAAACTAGATATAAGGAAGAAATATTTTATGCTTAGGGTGATGAAACACTGCAACAGGTTGCCCAGGGAGGTGGTAGATGCTCCATCCCTGGAAACATTCAAGGCCAGGTTGGATGGGGCTCTCGGTAAACTGATCTAGTGGAAGATGTCCCTGCTTACTGCAGTGACAGATGATCTCCATGGTCCCTTCCAATTCAAACTATTCTATGATTCTATGAATAATGGGAAAGAAGATGGAGGGGGGAAACATGGTCAGGAAACAGTGTCACTACATACTAGATACAAGTACAAAGAAACAGATAGATATTAAAGGATTTATGAAGTAGAAAGAATCTTGGAAAGATCTGCCCTCCCTCCCCCATGATTTCTTCATCAACAACACTCCATATTCAGATGCTGTTCAGGGCCTGACTCTTTCTCAGCCATGCAGCACTTCCCCATCGCACGGGGACTCTGACAGCCCAAGGTCGCCACAGCTGCAGCAAGGGTTTACTCCAGGTGTCTATAGCTGGCCTCCCTGCAGCCATACTTAAATGAAGGATACACAGCTGCTGACACCAAATGTATGTTTGAAAGCCTGTCCATTAAGGCTCACTGGGGATGCAACACAAACCTCTTTGAAATGGGAGGAGGCAATGCGTATCAACACCCTTACCTTAGTCCTTCTCATTTTGATAACTTTTTTTTCTCCATGTTCAAGCTGTGTTCGTTTCTTCCAGCTGTAGTTCAAATGCCAAAAAGACTAAAGCATCCATCAGAGCAATGCAGCTTTCACCTGCATTCACAATTAAAACATAACAGCTTCTCAACTCTTGCCTGCATTAAATCTCCCACTACTCTGGCATGCAGAGACCCAAACAAAGGGACTTCACCAGTAGCTAGTCAAAGCTACACTTACAAAAGGAAAGAAAATTTCCCAAGTATAGAAATGACTAAACCCCATTAAATTTAACTTTTAAAATTTTTATACTGATTCTTGTATACTACTAAGTTTACTTACTTATGTGTCACTATTTAGATTTAGGCATTTTTCATAAACATGTGTGGCAGGCAGACATCTCAACTGCTTGTCTGCCCACTTTGTGTCAAGGCGGTAGGGTGATGTACCAGGTGGACTCAGTGTGTTGTTAGATCAGGTCAGGACATTACATGATTGTGGCAAATTTAACCACACCTTGTGACAGCCTTATTTAATGACAGCACTCTGGGGAATTTCCATATTAACTGATTTGATGCTGAGGTTAACTTGCAGACATTTCTGAATGGAAGACTAGGTAAAACATGCCTTGACATCTTTGTACCACTTAAGTCATAAATAAAGACATAAAAAGAGCTGGAAAGCAAAAGAAATGAAATGTAAACTTCCTCCATGTCAAGTGAGGATCTCTAACAAATTACTCAGCAAAGCAACTCTGTCAGGCCACTGGGACTCCTCCAAATGCTAGAACAAGACTGATTATTAAAAGCACAGGGTCTCACCTGGAAACAATTCAACATAACAGGCACATACATAATGCTGCTTTTGCCATTAGAAAAATTTCACAAGTTTTAAAAGGCTTTCAGGATTTCTTGGACTAGAGTTGGAGGAGGCACTTAGGAAAAAAGGCACTTTTTCCAGATACCACTGATAAAAAAACTCCTCTTTATGGGGTCAAAAATGATAACAGCACTTTAACTACTTTTTTGCAGCATATGGGAGATGAGCGATCATCCTTAAGATCAGTCTCATGCAGGGCTGCAAAAGCAGAGAACAACATGATTACCATGCTATATAGTACAAATCTGTTTTACTTCACAGATGCCTAACTATCAGCACAAAGTGGACTGCACCCTTTGGATTACTTACTGTAGTAAAAAACCCTACAGTATTAACTCTCTTAACAGCAAGTATGAACAAACGGTAAAACTTGGCTTGGCAGAAGTTTATGAAAAACTGTAAACCAAACCCTTATAAAATACACTACTCCCTATAATGCAACATTTACAACACTACCAATCATTACATCAGCCTGAACATACATTTTATACAACAAATAGGCAAAATTAATTTGGCCTAACCTACTGAGGGAAAAACAAAGAGAAATTAAATCTCCGATTTTGGACCTTGAAAAATACATTCAGATTGTCCAGAAAAATTAGACTTGGCTGAAGTTAAGGCACTATCTTCTGCTCTGGAGCCATGGGACTTAAAGAAAAGCTTTCTATATAACCCTCAACAGTGAGGATTATTGTGCCTCAGTTTCCCTATTGTGAAAGAAGGAAAGTGACAGCAGCCTATTTCCTCAGTGGGAAGGAAAGCCTGAGAGGTCTCATGCACAGTGATGGGAAGATGAGGAGAGGCACATGTGAGACAGATGTATACAGAGAAAATCTGGTAGTTTCCAGCTTGGCCATCACCCCTAAAGATGTTCAACCTTGGACAACAAGGACATCAAAGCTCCAGCAAGTCCTCAGGTACAGGCAGAACAGCCATGAGGCTGCACTGAGTCTCAAGGGCAGCCAGAGTTCGCAGGTCACTTGAATGAGTTGTAGCTATGCAGGGAGAGCTCTGCAGCTGTACTGAAAGCCAGCACCTGCATGCGGCTGTCCCTCAGGCAGTCTTCAAGGTAAATTTTAATTAAATGTGTGGGTAACAGCAAGGAACACCACTGCTGAAAAATGCTCGTGACCTCTTAGTCAAGAGTTACACGCTATTTCAGGATGAACACAACATGATGCAATTTCAAAAGTACGGGCAGGTACTGCCTCTTGGCCTCATGAACAAAAAAGGGGGTATATCACACCCATCACCAAAATACACTCTCCCTCTTTTCCCCAAGTACTGCCAACAAGCCACACCACAAAGCAAGCCACTTCTTTTTATACCCAGACCCAGGTGGTGGTTGGATGTCAGGTAGGAAGAATGTCTCCGACAGCACCACAGCCCAAGCTGCCTCCATGTGCTCTCTGATGGCACGGATACAACGTGCTGCTGAGCTTCGCTTTCTCTTGTGCAGAAGGAAAAACCATGACAAACAAAAAAAGGAAAACGCAGTCCTTCAGAGTTAACTACTTCGGGTAAAAACAAAAGGCAGTCTGAAAAAGGGTGTTTACAAAATGAAGGGCTGTAATGCGGTTTCCTCTAAATATTCAGAAACATAAATGTAAATATTTTAAAATTTAGACGTGAATATTACGAAATATAAAGTTACTTTAAAATGTAGTTACATCACCTACATTTGCTGGATTCTGCTTTGTCATGACAGGAGTTTTGAGAAATGAGGATATAATAATTTGCTTTTCAGGTTGGCACCTCTACCTCAAACATGTCACCTTCACTTGGGCTGGGGCATCCTAAAGCAGCCACAGCCCTTCTGAAGGCCCACGCACAGGGGTACGCGGCAGCTGCTGTGAACCTCTCACTGACAGGTGTGTGTGTATGCCCGGCATTTCCTGGTGTCGTTGCACAGAGATGGGAGCTTGAAGCAGCCAGCCTGCAGGTTTTGCTCCCCAGGAATGGTACTGGGCATGGGCAGGAGAAGAGACAAACCCACAGCTATTGACCAGAAGGCTCCACAGCCAGATGCGGGAAACAAGGGATATGAAATCCTGCAACAGGTGTTATTTACAGCAGACTGGTTTCTGCTTAGGTGTGAGGAGTGGGTTATGTTCTACTCGGACCACTTGGCGACTCAATACCAAAGATACTGAGCTATGCATGGCAAAAGCATCTAAAAGGCCTTATTTGTACAACAGAACCAACCCCAGATCTTAAACAAACAAACAAAAATGAGAAGAGTGAGCAATTACTTAAGTACTCATGTGGTATTGGCAACTAATTTTAGTCAGAAATTGTGACTTTTGAGCAGAAATGTGTAAAAAAGTTGATCCAGTAACCGCTGCAACAGGAACGCTGTGGAATTCCCCCCACAAACCCATGGCAGAGTAATGTCACGAACTCCTCCTAAAGGACCAGCTCCTATCTTCTAATTTGCATATCTTTGCATGAACAGAAGTTTTTTACAGTACTTGTAGCAGCAGCCACAAAAACAACCAGGAAAGCAAACACAGGAATTCCCCAGAAGGGCTGAGCGTCCCCCCTTGAAACACACAGCATGTGTCTCAGGATGTGGAGTGCACCCTGTGTGTATTAAAAGCCGTCAGCTGGAAGACACCAACAACTTGCCATCACTTGATCTAACCCAAGTAAAAGCTATCACAATTCCCAAGGGAGGGAAATAATTTGATGGATACTTTGCTCAACTGATTAGCTAACAGCACACCCCCTCCCTGCCCAGAGAGAGGCTCCATGGAGAACCAAACCTCCTCTGGCAGAAGGCTTTGCTTCAGAGCTGCTGAGCAGCCGGGCTGGCGTTAACTGGTGCACGAGCTACCAGCACCTCCTCCTCCCTTCATGCAGTGTCACACTGAGGATGTACTTACACACAAAGGGATTTTAAACTCTTCGGAAGGCTTCAAGACGAAGCAAGCATTGTCAGTGTGAGATCACCCATATAAGGTGAAAAAACTTAATTAAAACTTAAGTGAGCACTTCAAACAGAGGTGCTTTAATAGCAGAGAATATTCATAATTTGGCATTAAGAAAACATCCCCCTGCTTTTCACTGCATTTCTCCTTCCCCCCTCACAATCAGGTTAGGACTAAGGCATACATATATTTACTCACACACAAAAATATATATGTATGAATATACACACACACAAAATTTGAACTACCATCTACTGCTGCATGAGAAATGAGTAATTCATATATATATAAACACTGTAAATTTCTCAAGTATTTCTGGCTCCAGTACACACAGTTTAAATGCAGTTGGGAAGCTGAAGAGGCAGCAAGAAATATGTGTGAGACAGTGTAAAAGAACTACAAATTGCTTGGTTCTTCATCTGCAGTTGAAGTACGAGTGCTCCATAAAAGGATCTTTTCAATTTCCTTTTGCATGCACTTCTGTGGGAGGGGACGGGGGACGGGGGGGGAATCAGTATTTGCAGAAATGGATTCAAATGCAATTACAGCTTCTATTCCTAAAGGATAGAAAATTTATGAAGTTATTCTTGAGCTCATCTCTTCAGATATTAAACTGCTTTATGCTCTAAAAGGGACTAGAATAGCAAATTAAAAGTTCAGTGACAAACATGGAAAAGACAGAAATAAATGGGTTATGTGTCTTGCAAATAAAACTAATCTATATACACCCCTGTGAGCTCTCTTATTTAAAATATTTTAGGAATCTTTGATTGGATATTATTTAAGAACAGTTTTATATCTATGTATTTTATATATAGAAATACATAATAAATATGATATGTAGATAAGACAGGTAATAGGTATATAAGATAGACCTATGTATCTATGTTTGTGTGTGTATATATACATATGATGGAAAAAAAAAAGCAAATTTGTCTCAATTAGAGCAGGGTCTGACCTCATTTCTTACTCTAAGATAACATATTCCCATCAAAATCTAAGCTAAATACGTAGAAGTGACAGAGCAACAGCCCAAAGGATGGTTTACAAATCCCACTGAAAGGGTTATAAATTGTGACACTTTGACAGCTGTTGGAAGTACCAGATAGGAATAAGCCTAAAGGTGTCAAGGTCGAACATGCAGTGGTGCTTGACGCAGATTTCTTGCATCAAACAGTCTTGACTATTCACTCCCATTTACGGAAGAAAACAGGAAATTACAATGGGGGAATATTTATTTTAATTAAACTTACTCCATTATTCACAAAGAACTCTTTGCTGCAACACTTATTAATGCTTTGTCAGGGAAGATTTAGATGCCCACCATGACATGGTTTCTAATTTTTCATTGTCATCATGCCATCTCTCTGCACCAAATTACAGCAATTTAATCTCTGTCCTTCATCTCTACGTTGTTCCTGAACGTGCTTCCATCTGGACTTTTTAAAAGTCCAAACATAATGCAATTCAGAATTATTAACTTTCTGCTTTATTCACTTCATTCGGTCCCTATTTACTTTCTCCTTGAAACCAATTGTAATCTGCCCCAAATTTTGGATTTTGTATCTTATTTGTAAAAGATGCAGTATCACCACCTAAGTGGAAACACTGCATTAGCACAGTATGAAGTCTAGAGCGCTCTAACAGAATTTGAATGTAGATCTTAGTTTTATGAAGACAGCTATCTTAGAGAGTTGTTCGAATTCAGTTACAAGGACGTAAAGTACTCTGGCCTCACAACTGCCGTCACATGCTCAAGAGAGTAATATGAAAAGGCTTGGACAGCACCAGAAAACGCAGTTACAACACAGTCGTACCCCATATTTGGCTCAGCATTAGCCTTCATTCACAGGGGATGTTAAAGGGTAAAGACAAGAGTGGTATCTTCCCGTCCACCACTGTCTTGCAAAGGAAACCTACATACTCCACCTTAACAGACTGTATTAATGAACCTGCCAAAGGCTAGACATTAAAACAGATTTTCTTTTATATCACATTTAGAAAGTAATTGTCAGCAGAAAATTCTTACGGTAATAATGATACCCAGCTTATTTCAAGTCCTCCAACAGTTATGTTGGCTGAGTATCTGCTGCAGTACCCCAACTGCACATGAAGCATCTGAAGAGTACAGTATTTATCATTCAGTTGCAAAGAAGCATGTATTTAAGCATTTTTGTTATAAATACAGCAATACTTCTCATTGAAGAAAAGATGAAAGCAGAGTAACTATATTAACAATAAGCTTTTCTGTAGAAAGTTAAAAATAAAAGAGTAGAACACTGATGTTTTCAACCATTCTAGTTGCAATTTCACTTATAAGGAGCACTTCCTCACGCTGAGATCTTTTAAACAGATTTTTGGCATCTTTAATAAGATGATAATAACAACTTGAAGGGTAGAAAGTCACTCGTACCTTCCATCTGCATAGTCTGCATCTGCACCTCCCCACCAGACATCTGAATCATCATCTTCGGCATCAGCTGAATCAAGATTGTCGCTTTCTTCTGCTAATGGGCAGCAAACAAACTCCACACCGCGAAACTTGTCGATTCCACAGGGCAGCAGCATGCCATAGTCATGTAGATTCATACTCTTCTCACTACATGACTACAGATAATAGAAAGAGAACGGCAACAACACTGTCATGGCTGGAAAAAATGTCACAGACCTCGAGAAAATCTAAGGGGCTGCATGCTGCCTTAGGATGTTGAAGCTGGTGAACTGCATGATCTCTGAATTTTGAAACAGAATTTAGAGTGCTCATAACCTGTGCCTTCACTACCTGCACTGTAGGTAGCCCCCTACCTGTGTCTGCTTGACCACTGTAAGCAAGAAGCTCTCCCCTCCTCTGTCCTTTAGTCCTTTTCAGTATAGAAAGGCTTGTCTCCTCCCATATACTTGACAGTTTCTATCTTCTTGCCTAAAATACTCACAGGCTCTGCCTCATAAATAGAAAACTTGAAGGCAGAACGATAATCGATGCACTAATCCTGATCCCAATGTTTTAATGCTATTGAAGTGTTCATTGCAAGACAGATTAACGTTTAAAATATCTGAGGTACTGGAACCACACTGTATCTGGTCTGACACCACTGCCAGTACAGTACTCTGTAGCCTTGTCATGCATAATTGTACCTTAAAGATACAGTGATGTAGGACAGAAAGATATAGTGATATAGGAAAAGTGAAAAAGGGAAAACAGTTCAACGGTGCACAGTGATGTTCTCCTAGGCTATGCCATTCCAAATCTGCAAGTACTTAAAATGGACTAGAATATGCCTGCATGAAGGTTGGCGCTTTAAATGCTTCACTTGAGGGGCAACAGTATGATTCAAGCAAGAATATTAAATTTGAAAAGCTGCTAAGCACAGTTCAATTTTGATCTCCAGAAGGTAGGATAACATATAAACTCAGAGGTTCCACACAAGATAGCAGACAGAAATCTTGAAGCTCATCTCAGTTTTTATTCCTACAACCCCTCTACATAAGGACAAAGATGTCCAAAAGGCATCAGCAATTATAACAGTAGGTTTATTTCTGTTTTCTGTAAAGCACTGGTAGATTGTAAAAACTCTGTGCTTGACTTCAAAATGTCTTATGATCTCTCCTACCTTTTTAATGCTAAATTTCACATACTGCATTCTCTGAGGCACGTTTGATCTCTGTGAAGCACCTGGCATACACATATCCATATTGAGGACAATGATAAAGGCAAAGCCTAGGCATTAGTGATCAACCTTTAGTTCCAGAGGAGCACTAATGCAGGAGGTGAGAGGAAGCAGAAAACATGGTGGGTATGTGAGTTGATGTGGTGGGAAAAACAGTGTTGTGAAACAGGGTCAATATTCAAAGGTCAACATTAAATATCCAGTAGCAGACTCTGATGTGCCCAGCAGAGTGACTCCTATTTTCTACCTTACAAAGCAGAACAAACGCTTTTTGTCTTCCACGTCACTGCTATATTTAAACTCATCCTCAGAAGAGTGATACAACAAAGAAGGAATGCAGGAAATTTTAAGACAGATGAATATACCTCTTTAGCAACAGTATGCCAGTGCAGGTGAGTTTCACACACATCCATCCTTTCCTGGTGAAGGAACTTGCATTTGTCTGGTACCAGAAGAGCATCACTCACAAACTCGCCCACTGAAAGGGGAAAAAAAAAAGGGGGGGGAAGGCAAAATTGTTAGATGTTAGATTTGCTTCCAGTACCGCATCCTTTTAAACTTTTAGCTTGGCATAGGGCAGCTTTTGTGAATGAGTGGCAGGCTCTGTTTGGAAAGAATGGAATACTTTTTAAATCATGCCTCCATTATCACCTTCTTTAAACTTTCAGTTTGAAAGTAGCTCCTGTCTTTGACCTCAGAGACGTATTAGATTACGAAAACTTTAGTGCAATATTCTAACTTCCATATACCCAGTGTGAAACTTGCAAGAACCATCGAAGACACATGTGGTGCAACACAGTCAGGAGCTGGTGGATCCAGTTCCTGCAAGGGGAACGAAGGGAAGAACACTTACATTTTGCATTTGCACAGCAGGAGAGAGAGGGTTTGACGTGTTTTGAAATACTTACTTTTTCCACACAAAACAAATCTGACACCAACACATTGTTTCAAACAATTTGAGAGTATTTCTACTGAATTACAGCACTAACTGCAACACAGTCCACAGTAATTTTTGCTGACACAGCCTCATTTCATCAGCCAAATGAATTCGGGTTAGCCCAGAAGGCTGATGAGCAGCACCAGAGCTCATCAGCCAGCAAATAAGATGATTCATGGATCACCTAGGTATCTGGTCAGATGGAAGTGGGGAAAAAAGGCTTTAACCATGGACATAATTGACCAAAGAGATTGCACTGCCTTCAGCAGTAAGACAAAAATCCACATGTTAATGAAACAAACAATGCTCACAGCTTTAGTACTAATTAATAAGAAGAAACTCAGCTGACATGATTAGACTAAAATCACTGTAATGCTGTGCAATTCTGACATTTCAGTTAAATAATCCCCAAAGCCCTCAAAGATATTTTTTTAAAAAGAAAAATCATAGAATATTTTTGAGAAGTCGGTAACACTGAACAGACAGTGGATTGTGAAAGCACATGATTCAGCTGGCATAAATCTTCAGCTCCCTTAAGCGCATTGTCTGAAACCTCCAAAAAGCTACAGCTTGCACGTGTTAAATGAACAAACCAAGGTAGCCCAATGGCTGCACGGATGTAAAAACACACCAATTAATCAACGTGTGATGACTAGAAGTTTACTGTCCAGCAGAGGGTTGTCTCAGGGAGCTAAAGTGGCCCTTGAGTATTACAATTAAAAAGCCAGTTTTAAAAATAATCAACACCCAATGCATTTGGGGAAAAGCAGAGTTCAGCAAACATGTATATACCTTTGCTAATCACCAAGATGTGTATTTCACATGAATTTCCTTGCTATTTTTCAGTGCTTTTGACCTGAAGCCTTTAAAAGCCAGTCAGTTTACCAGGAGAAAAAAAAAAAAAAAAAAAAAGGATTTTGTTGTCTTTATCCTTCAGCGATATACTCTAATGCCTGCTAATTATTAACAGAAATGCCTTCTAGAGGTGTCCAAAATAAGACTGCAAAAGTAAGCCTTTAAAACACTTTCTGGTAACCCAAACCACAAAATCTGCAGCTTCTGTTAACAGTCTCTGCTCCCAGTAGCATCACTCTCAAACCTTGCACTGAAATTTGAATATATTTGTGCCTTGTTCTTAGCTGTACTTGCCTTTGTAGGGGACCATCATACCCACAGTTCCTCATTTCATAAGTAATTGCTAATGCTTCAATTTAGCCAAGTACCTCAGCATAACACAAACATAGGGGCGTTTTGCTGAAGACTCACAGCATCTGTCGACTTTGCTCTACTAAGACATATGACTTCATACAGAACTGCAGTTATACTTTGCTGGCTGTTCAAACATGCAAAACATTCAGGTAGTCTTTATGGCAAACATTTCTATAAAAATGAAAAAAAAATCCTGGAGTGCATTTTACTCTGTCAAACTAGATCCAATTTCAGAAGCAATGCACACAAGTACATGTGCAAGCTTGTGTCATCTAACTTCTGATTTGCACAGGCACATGAATCCCAACACAAATATACCTGATAAACCCTGCATGAAGCTATTTCATTCACCTTAACAGCCTATAATACAATCAGAACATTGTGTGCACAAAGTTCAAAGGCAATTAATGGTACACCTTGCTGCTCAAAAAATAAGCCTACATCATTTCACCAAAAGTAACGGATACGGATGTACCACTGAGTCACAGCCACCAAACATTAGATGGAAAGCTCTACACCCGCAGTTCTGGGCAACACAGCCTGGGATGCAGTGTCATTAACAGTATGCATGAATATGCAATTAAATTAAAAAAACCTTAATTTTTAAGTGTCTGATTGTATCAACTAACTCGTATCAATACACTAAATAAATACTAGACATTTGGCATAATTGAAAGTATGTTATTCCATTTGACTTTTATACATAAAATGTGCATCTGCTTTATAAAATTAAATTCCTTGAAAATAAGGTAACAGCATCCTCACGCTAATGCAAATTCTCATTTCAAGTGAGGCTCCATTTTGCAAGCAATTGATGAATCTCACAGAAAGAAACAATCCCTTGGAACAAGCTCCCCTCTGGTTTTCAAAAGGAAAGAAGGAGCTGGGGAGGAGGGTAGTTTTTAACGTAACACTCCTTCATTATATAGAATTATAATGAATTATTTAGGGATGTGAAAATATGGGCAATAGCAATCACTTACAACTTTGCATGTGATTCCTTTTGCCTTCAATTCAATTTCCTATTACAAATAAAATTTAATTCTGCCCATTATTTACATATACACAGAACTCGCACCTGGAAACATTTTTGTAGTTACTACTGAAGTTTAAGTGCAGAGCTTTAAACTTTTGTAGTAGTTTTGTTGTTGTTGTTTTAAATAAATTAATGTTCAAGTGGCAGTTTGATGAACTAAATTTAGTTCACTTGGCAACTGCAACATTTATTTTGCATGGGCTAGTCTAATAGAAATGCAAATCCATCAGAAACAACCACTTCAAACACTTGTGGCTAGCGGACAAGCTTCTACCTGTATCATTCCAGGACACATTTATGCTGCTGAACAAGTAACCCACAGACTACACAGGGGAAACAAGCACATGCGAAGGGAGAGCAATCCTGTGCCTCGGGGGGGGGGGGGGGGGGGCGGCATTATGCACAGGCCCTAAAATAAGCAAAAATTGTAATACTACTTCTGTTTGCCACTACAAGCCATGACTGAGGGACCTGTGCATTAGTACTTTTTTTTGGACTGATAGAGCATCCCAGCCCAGCTCTGTTTTTAATTTCCACTGTCACATGCTGGGATTGCAACACATAATTCAACTTCAGTATTGTTTTTTCTTCTAGTACAGCAACATACCAATTTGCACTGCACCAGGTTTTCCTCGACAATTTGCCTGCAAGGCGTAAGTTGGATGATCATTTCCCCAGCCTCCCAGGCCCTGTGCTGTCCCCTTGTCCCTACCAGCACCCTACCCCGGCTCCCTCTGCCACCTACCCAGCTGCCAGTAAGCCATGGCTAAACCATGACCACACCATGGACAGAAGGGCTTGCAAAATTCTTACCAAATGCACAACACAAAGGGTTGGTATTATTACCACCACTGTTAGGCTTATATGTATACATCACTTTTTCCTGTACTCTTCTGCCTTCTTCAGCATCTCTTGCATTTTGATTACTGCTGTACATCTGTGTTCTACTGAGGTACTCTAATAATAAACCACGATGGCACAATTTCTCTTTTGGTGAGCTCTTAAATCACTAAACTCCCTCAAGTGATCCAACACACAAGTATAAGAGCTACTTGTTTTCCAGCAGTTGCTTACCCGCTCTTGTAGGAAAGGGCTGGACAAAACCAGACCCCTCTGGCTTGTGGGTTTCTGACCTGTCTGGAGAAAACATCCCTTAAGAGGAATTCTGGGCAGAGAGCACATTAACGTTAAGTTATGAAACTACCACCTTGTGCCTATGGTTCATTTAGTTGAAGGACGACAATCCTCTTGCCCTTTTAAAAAGTTTCTTGTTGCCAGCTCAAACTTATGTACTTTACTTGCACATGACTGGAACACAGATTGTGTCAACATAGTAAACAACAGTTTAATTTCATTTTACAAATCTTTTTTTTTTTCCCCCAATGTCAGAAATCACTTTCCTGACGCCCGATTCTACATTACATTTGTAGCAGACTTCTTAATATTGCCCATCCTGGTGGATCACAACACAGTAGCAGTTCACATTTTTCAAGGACAGTTTTGCCAGAGGTTATGATGCCAGATTTTACCATTAAATAATTCTAATTCAGTTAAGCACATCCTATTCTCTGAGAAACACTCCTGGAACAACAGATTTTACACTGTAAGACCAGAAGTTCTGGTTCAGAAATTTCGACACAGTGAAGACTAAGAAGAGCATTAAGATACAACCTCTAATAAAAGAATAGGATTATAGTAAAGGCAACTGATCACACACTCTAAAATCTTCTCTGGGAAGAGAAAGGCTCAGCAAGCGGGCATGCTTGTAAGTAGGTGACTGCCCTATCTGTTTAATGGCAGATATGATATCAGGGCAAATTAATTCAAAATAAAAATACTACACACTGTGTGAGACACAGTCCTGATCAGCAGATTTTCCATCCACTGCATAAACCAGATGGGATGTGAAGATCCATCCAACATCACACAGAAAGAGAGCAAAGATAAGACGATAAAGGTAATAAAACAACATCTGTGACAAAACCAAAGACCTGGTAGCAGATGGCTGCAGATGGTTAGAATCCCAACCAAAAAATAAGCATGTTCAAATTATGTTCAGAGGAGTACTTTCAAACAAAGCCTGTGCTAAATCTTGCATGAGGAGGCAGCACACATGCTGAGTGAGGCTCTAGGACTCAAGGCTTCATTTTCTGTGTCACTGTTGAGAACAAAGACCTTGCTAAAATGAATTTACAAGCTCACATGCTTGCACTGTACACATTTGAGAACATTTAGTGAAATGTGTCTTTTTCCTGCGACTTCACATAGATTATCCCAGGCCATCACATGCTTCGCACAGTGCCGCAAGGAGCGGATCAACCCTGTGCCTTTCCCTGTTCTGTTACTGAGAGGTTTTGCTCTGCCCGGCTCCCCAGGCACAGCAGCTCAGCTCCCCGCCCCATCTCTGCTACCTTGTGCCTACCAAGGCATATTTATTTCTTATATATTACATATACATTATTACGTTTATTTAAGCAGCTATATAACTTTTAGTGCTTTTATAAAGGGTGATGCTTATTAAGTCTCTATGTGTGATGCTTTCTCTTATTTATAAAGTGGGTAGCTAAAGGTTAGCCGCAACACGCTTCACAGGGCAAGCCAAATCCACTGGCCTCAAATGCAAAGAAACAACACTCTATTGAAAATACTTTTTCTTTTCTTTAGAAATCCAGAAAAGCAGGGAAGATGCAAAGCACCTAGTAAGCACCATTATCTAGTGACATACTGAACCAGTCATAGCATACTTCCATACGCTTAGTATTTACAAGGAGAGGCCATGCCTGTCAAAACATGTTTTGAAGGAGGGTTTCTGCCATGCCCAGCCCATGGCGTGCCTTTCCTCAGAACTTGGGCACAAGGCATGTTAAGCCCGACTGTTAAAGATGTTCAGTTTAGTTTAAAGAATTTTAAAAATCTATAGTAAACAATGGATTTGTAGATTTCTCCAATTTAAAATTTAATTTTAAATTGAAGTTAGAAAGAAGCAGCATTTAGGAAGTATGCAAAAGCCCACATAAGAGATAATTTCTACTTACATCGTTACCTATGAAGGATTACCAATATTAAAATCAGGTATCAAATACCACTCTACTGTATCTCCTCCCCCAGTAACTTGCAAGCACTGAGAACAGCATCCAACAATGCTAAAATCCCCCGGGCAGATGCTAGCAACAGGCAGGCTGCAAAGGAGCATGCACGCAGGAACTCCAGCAGGAAAGTGGAGAGCCTGGCCCCTCTGACCTTAAAAGCTCAAACCCACCTCCTTCGACCCCATCCCAAACACCAAAGTTAGAGGCCTCTCCTTAAAACCCATCCATCAGCCAAGAGAAATACAAGGGGGTGCCAATAAAACACTTCTGTGATCCACAGCTTGGAACATCTAGATTTTTCTGAAGATTAACAGGATTAACTCCTGCCCATCAAACTGCCCCCAAAAAGAGTTCTGTAAGAAAACTCTCCCCACTCCACCATTTTATCTGTAACCTATGGCACGAATTTCAGTAAGAGACCCATGGCACAGCAGAAGGACAGCAACACAGACTTGAATTTGAAGGGCAGGAGCAGAAGTGACAGCACAACCTCTGCAGCCATCTCTGGGGCGTGAGGTGGGAACTGCTGCAGATCTTCTCTTCTGCCTTCCAGAGGCCCCGCCAAAACCAACACCAACACCATTAAGACGCCTCTGTATTGACCCTTTCATCCTCACAAAGCTCCAACAAGTTTTTTTTCCCATAACTGTAGCTGGGGTGGTTTATTAGTTTTTGAGCAAAGCCATCCACTATGTTTTAAGCATCTGAAAGTAAGGCCAATAGTTCTCCAACAGACATTTCCACAGCATTTGTGTCTATTGCTTTAGTACATTTTCTGCTTCAAAGAAGTCCTTGGATGCTCCTATTTTCCTGCTTTCTACCAAACTTGAAAAGAGAGTACACTCACTAAAAACCAGTTTATTGTTCTGTTATTTAGCATACATAGCAACAAATACACCTTGATGCAACAACTCCCAAGTAAACCACCTTCACTATTCACAACATTTATCCCTTTATTAGACTACAAAAGGCAACAATTTGGGATAAGCAAAGCTTTTTTATTAGATTAAAAACTTACTGTTAATTCTAGCTGTACTACACCTCTGCATCTTGAAGCTCTCACAACAATTATGAGAAATCAGGACAATTAAGGTACTTTTCACAAACACTATAATGGCACACAACGTGCAACCGTACTTGGGACATGGCATTAAGGTAAAAGAAAACCCACTGTAATGAACTTGCTGACATCTAAATATCCACACATGCACCTTAACAAGGAGTTCTAGTCTTGATACATGATGTGTTCTACTGTGATTTTGGAAAATCCAAATACCTCGCACAAAATTCTGGAGCCTGAAGGACTAAAATCCTTTATGCATAATCAATCAATGTATCTTTGTCTGCATTAAAATAATGAACTGCATACCAACAAATACATCTGTAAGTAATTAATGGTGTTTATTATTATCTTCAATTTCATAAGGTATTGTATATAAAAAGGGTTGTTCTCAAACCTTCTTCCTCCTTCCTCTGTAGCTATTTGATCATACACGAGATCACAGAATTTCTGCTCACTTTGCTACTTTTTTGCCTGACTGCATTTTCTAATAAAATTGTCTTACTTTCCAGACAGAACACAAGCATCATTCAGATTTGATGCATTACGCCAATAATGGATACATCTGTTTACATGCAAGAAGATTCAAATACACATCATCACACATTCTGGCATCTTTATAGACAAAGCATACAAACATTCATTAGAAGTCTGCAGCACCTCAACGGTTCACTGAAGCATTAAGTTCATTTACTTCCCTCCTTTTTTTTCCCATTTGTCTCCCTCATCTTCAAGGACAAATCTTGCTGGGAGTACAGTAAAATCCCTTTCCTGTCCCTCTCTTTGCTCATTAACACAATATAACAAAACTGTCCTAATGCTCATTGCCTCAGCATCATGGGTTACTTCATATGTTGAGATTCCTCCTCCTGCCCCATCTCCCTAAAAAGGCCCACTAAGTCAAAAAACACCCTCTCGGAAGTTGTCAACCGTGTGGCCAGCAGCAAACGTCACTCCAAAAAGGCTATCTGAAGGGTTTCCCCTTCAGTTTGCTTTCTCTAAGCAACAGCCACTCAGACTAGCAAACTTTCTTGCCCTGCACCAGAAATCAAAATGCTGTCTCTCAAACGTGATTTACTGAGAAGGAGGCCCAAAAGTAGGCTGCAAAGTCCAGCTCAGAAAGCTAAAAATTTTCAGGATTTAGTTGCTCTCCCTTGCAGTTCCTCAGTGCACCGGTTACATCTGCAAAGCTTCTGCTACAAATGAGTATTTGTTACAGACATAGCCCCCTCCCTCCCAATTATAAATCCTGCATAATTTATTGGAAACAGCAAGAATATTAAAGTCTAGAGATGTCACTCTGGATAGCTTGACTCTGTCCTGCCTCAGTCACAGAGCTCCTACATGATGCTGCCCAAGCAAAAAAATCTCTTTCCCTCCTCCCACACCATGCTTAATTGCTTATTGCTTCCCTCCTGTCTCTTCTCTGCAGTCCCACCAGACTTCACAGACCCACCTTTTTTTACTTTTCCCTCCATCATTGCAGTAGTACTGCTTGATAAATCTGTAACAGGATACGGTTAACTGCTCTGGAGGGCTGTGGAATCCATTGGGGACTGCAGCTTAGATGTTTACAGAAGAAAAAAGATGATAAAGCAAAGGATGCCACCTGTGGGTGCTTGCTGCAGGGTCATTTGGTGGGCATTTTGCAGGGTTTTTTTGGGATTCCAGATCTGACAGCAATATGTCTAGCTCAAACAGACCTTCTGCATTGCTATAAGAAGAGCAGGGAATGAAAAGCTGGAAGGTGCTGGAAGCCAAGGCAAGTTAGAAAAGACTAACAAAGGGAACTGCTGGGCTCCTCGAACACGAGGACAGAATAACCCAAGAATTGAAAACTGCTTGATCTACAGAAAACAGTTGGTAAAATTCATGGAAAGAAATAATCTTTAAGAAAAGAACAGTAACAGAAAATTCTGAGGAACAGATGTGAAATGTGAGAGGCTTAATGAGACTGTTTTGTGAAAATTTAATAAGATTTTGTCAGGATTCCCCAAGCAGAATTGTGGGACAGTGAAAATTATTTCACATATCCTGGGTCACAACCAAGTAAGGAGAAAAAAAAATTAGGAGGGAAAAAGGACAATGGCACCTTCAAAGATAACACCACTTTTACTCCACAAAAACACATGTGCACTAAGGCTGTTTACACAGTACTGCCTGGAAGACCCAGTTACATGCCAGCCATTACTCCAGCTCTGGAGTTCTCAGCACAGGAAGGACATGGACCTGTTCAAGCAAGCCCAGAGGAGGGCCATGAAAATTATCAGAGGGCTGAAGCACTTCCCACACAAGAACAGGCTGAGAGAGTTGGGGTTGTTCAGCCTGGAGAAGAAAAGACTCTGGGGAGACCTAATAGCAGCCTTCCAGTACCTGAAGGGGGCTACAGGAGAGATGGGGAGGCACTCTTTATCAGGGAGTGCAGACATAGGAAAAGGGGTAATGGGTTTAAGGTGAAAGAGGGTGGATTCAGATTGGATATTAGGAGGAAGTTTTTTACTGTGAGGGTGGTGGGACACTGGAACAGGTTGCCCAAAGAAGCTGTGGATCCCCCATCCCCGGAGGTGTTCAAGGCCAGGCTGGATGAGGCTTTGAGCAACCAGGGCTAGCGGAAGGTGTCCCTGCCCACGGCAGGGGGGTTGGAACTAGACAATCTTTAAGATGCCTTCCAACCCAAACCATTCTACGATTCTATGATTACATTCCAGCTGCCATTCTATTAAAGCCTGTCCCTGTGTAGGTTTTTACAGCAAGCTGCAGTAAAAGAAACACAAAAATGTTGTTCCTCAAAGCACTGATCACCTCAGTCTGGAAAGGAAGAGCAAGGGATAAGAAATCAGTATATTGACCATCCATGACCCTGAAAGTTATCATGGAAAACAAAACCTTAAATGTTTTCTTCAAAAGTATTTCTTCTTCAAAACAGCTGAATTATTTTTCTTTCACACTGAAGTGCACACATCCCTGTCAAGAGTGATGTGTGGATTCTAGAGGTGCAAGGAATGGGAAACAAAAGGGAAAGAAAATTCTTTGCCTCATTTCATCAAAACCAGAATCTCAGAAAAGTCAGAAGACTACAAGGCAGGACGCAATTAATATTTTGAGATGCACACAAAAAATCCAAATGTGCTTTATATAAAAAAGAGCCTGAAAATGAAAGAAATTTTGTCATTTTCAAATGACAGTATTTTAGCAAAATAATTCTCCCCACCTGAGGCTTTTTTTTTTAGTATCCCAGATTTTTTTCACATTAACAATATCTCAACACTGGACCAAGGATTCTTATATGAAGATTTCTGCACCCCACCTCATATGCTGAGGACTTCCTATTACCAGAATGGTGTAGCAGAAAAGACTCCAGGTATTTGGGAATGCCTCTTTTACCAAGGTAAGTTTCCCCTGGTTCCATCCTCCTTTTTGTGACAGTGCTGTAATAGACAGCAATTCTCCGCCACCCAGTGTTTAAATCCACCAAAGAGCTTTTGTTCTCCACATTCTCTTCTTTTCACAGTACTTAGCTAATAAAGCCATAATTGAGCATGTCCCAGCACCTCAAAGTCATTAGCTGCTGAGTCAACCAGGTAAAATACAAAGTATACCACCACAGACACCAAAAAGAATTGGGGAACTGGATGAAACAAAGGTTTTCTTAAGGAGGCATTTTTTCCAAGAACCCCTTCATCAGCAATCAATGAAACAACACTATCTGGACTCACTAACTCAGGAAGGCTCAACAGAAGGAAACAGGAATACTACCTGGCCTCATCAGATAGACAGTGGCTGTAGGTTTTCCTTGTAAAGGACCATGCATCACCTCAAGATCAGACCTATTTCATTTTGTCCTGGTTTTGGCTGGGAAAGAGTTAATTTTCTTTATAGTAGCTAGGGAGAAGCTATGTTTTGGATCTGTGCTGAGGAGAAGGCTGATAACATACTGATGTTTATAGTTGTTGCCAGGACAGTCAAGGACTTTTCAGCTTCTCTGCTGTGCCAGTGTCTGCAGGTGCAGGAGAAGCTGGAAGGGAGCACGGCCCCAATTACTAGCCTAGGATTCGGCCTTAGGTTTAGGATTGAGACCCCAATTTGCCAATGGTCTATTCCACATCATGCATGTCATGCCCAGTATATAGATGAGTCTGGCCAGAAGTTGTCTCACTCTCTCTGGGTTGCCTCTCCCTGTCTCAGTCTCATGTTGCTCTCCCAGACAGTTGGGCTCTTACCTCTTTTTCGGGATTGCAGTTTCTGATCCCTCCCTGCTCTGGGATTGTTAAACTGGGAATGGACTGAGCATTGGTCATCAGAAGGTGAGCAGTTGTACTGTTTATCACTCATTTGTATATATTACAATTATCATTATTATTATAATCATTATTATTTTCAACTTTGCTGTAGTTATTAAATTGTTCTTATCTCAACCTACAAGTCTCTTTTCCCTTCACCCCTTTAATTATCTCCCCCATCCCTGGGAGGGGGGAAGGTGAGTGAGCAGCTATGTGGTGTTTTGCTGCTAGCCAGGGTTCAAACTACAACACCCCTGCATGAAGCTATTGCATTCACCATAACAGCATATAACAACATCAGGATACTGTTGGCACACGGCCAAAACAGTCTTTATACCAAAGTCATTGGTGCAGTGCTGAGATATTGTTAATGAAAAAAAAAAAAAAAAAAAAGAAAAAAAAAAACCACAAACCAGTGATACCAAGAAAAAAACCTCAAGTGGGGAGAATTATTTTGCTGAAATTAATTCCTTTCATTTTCAGGCTCTTTTTTATCTAAAGTACATTTGGATTTTTTTTGTGTGTGTGCATCTCAAAATACTAATTGCCTCCTGCCTTTTAGTCTTCTGACTTTGCTGAGATTCCCTTTATTCCTTGTATTCATATACTTCAGTCCTCTCCCAATTACGCACCTCTTCATGACTGATGAGCTCTCTGGAGTTCTGCTCACATCACTGCCAGGTGGGACATTCAATAATTAGTAGAGCATGGCATGAATCAGGCATCAAACAAAAGCCTGTCCCAGGAGAAGTTGCTTGTGGGAAGTCAGCACAGGTCACTTGCTGATCCTTGTCAAGTGCCCTTGGTTCCCATGGCAGGTGACAGAAACGAGGAGAGCTGCACTGGGTACCACTCAGTCACATTTTCCCATCAACTAGTCCTCCAGCTCCCACCCCTGCCACTGTCGGGGAAACTGCCTGCCTCTCCATGCTCTAAATTCACGTGCAGAGCTGGAGACCCATGTGCCAGGGTGGGTATTTGGCAATCACAACACAGAAAGAAGAACGCTAAGGAAAAGTTGAGGAGGTGTGATCTCCTCATTTTATGATACAGGATCAACATGTAACATTCCCCAGACAAAGTACTTCTTAACTTACAGGAGCTTTTTAGTTTTAAGTGTGAGTGCTAGACCCCTTCAGGGCTATCTGTTGCACCATAATAGAGTTTCCCCATCAAGGAACACCAGTCAGCACTAGTTAGATAACAAATACAGAGAAATCCTGCTTGCTTGGTTTTAACTGTTTTCAATCTGTATGTTAAATAGTTTATCTAAAGTAGGAAAGTCATTAACCATTCCCAACCTTATTCAAGGTAACATTCACTCTTCTCTGTATTCAGAAAGATTTTAATGAAGTTGCTTTTCCAAAAATGTCGAAAGAGAACAAAAGCTACCAGCTTTAAAAAAACAAAATTTCTAAGAAGCTTTTCATAAATTATTAACAAAATTGCGTACCATGATTTGATAAATACAGATGACTGATACTGCAGGACCCATTTTAATTCTCTTCCTTATATTTATATATAAATACCAAATATAACAATGATATTTCTCGAAAATGGATATATTCCAAATCTTACAATATCGTATCTTTGTGAGTCTTATTTTTCCCCCAGCTGCCTTCAGGGTTTTATAAGCTATAATATGGCCGAATTTCAAAACAGATTATGCTTCATGAATGCTACCAAATGCAGGAATTTTAACACTCCAGCTAGTAGCATCATGTTCTGCTGCTGCAGAGACGCATGACACGCAGCCTGTCGGTTGTTATGTTCTGATCCTTCCCTCACAGCAGGCAGCAGACATGTTTTGCAGCAAGATCTGCAACTGCAAATCTCCAAGCAGTTTAAAATTTTGTCCCTTCTTCTGGTTGAAGTGACACATAATGCACTTTATTACATAAGATGTCCTTGGAAAATGGGCTCTGAAATGGAAACTGCATACAGTAATTAGATTAATTGATTCATTAATGCCCTATACATTCATACTAGTGACTTGCTAAAGACACCAATCAAATAGTTCTTGGAAACAATCTAGCACAACTGGGACCAGTAATCCCACTGTGCTTAGTATTATTATACAATGAGATGTTTCTCATGTGCTATCCTTAGTAACTGGGGTAAAGCATCTGGCAAAAGAAGTAAAGCTGGAGAAGGCCCCACTAGTCACTAATGTCTAGAGCGAGTAATGACCATAAACCTATGTAGATTAAGTGGAAAGAATGAAAATGCTACAGACACCTTTAAGGTTTGGTCATTAAAAGCCATTTCAAATGCTAGGATTCCAATGAGAACTACACCACATCTTAAACAAGGAAATGTTTACTTCAGTTTTGTGCATTTTTTCCCCTTCCTAAACAGCTTTGTACTGCATGATTCTTTATAAAAAATTGGATTCTTTTTACTTCAGCAGTGATTTAATTCAGTTGTTGCTCTCTCTTTCTCCTGGCAAAGAACAGAAACCACTATGCAACCAAGTTCAGGCAGTAATTGTTTCTGCAACACCACTTTGTGCAAAGGCTTTGATGAGTGAATAACTAACTTCATAAACAGCAGCTGAAGATCAATTTAGCAGAAATACCTTGCTGATTATTAACAGCCTAAGCAATCACTTCCCATAACACCACTGAGCCCCGAATATTCTATTTGCAGTGACCAAAGTTCCACTCAAATTGTTACCATCTGTGGTGAAGGACTTGGCTGTGTTACCAGCAACACAGGGGAAAAAAAAAAAACAAAAACAAACAAACAAAAAAAACCCCCCACACTTTCAGGCTTTGCGAAGTTTACAGGTAACCAGATTAACGACTACCTGACAAAACGCTGTTTTGCTCTATACAGAGAAAAGCCTTTATTCACCTTTCAGGAAGGATGGCAGCGTGGTCTGGCAGCTCAGCTACAAGGCAGCTAGGATAGGAAACCTTGGGAGAAAGAGAAGAGCCCACTCGGGCACGGCAATTCAAGGAAGCTAGGAGATAAGCAGTTAGGTAGACTAAATGCAACGTTACATTCTGCATTCAGTGAGCACCACTTTTTAGAAATAAAACACTATTTACAAGCAATGGACAACTGAAACACTGTCATTTCTTCACATAAGGACAGCTCTGAATGGCTAGTAATTCATGTTTTTATGTATTAGGGCAGTAAATGACTCCCTGAAACTCGTCTACAGCTATCATATACTGGTTTTCCAAAGAAAGTTGCTATGGTCAGAAGTTTCAAGTAATCCGATTTATAAACCAGATTCCAATACAAGGTTCAAAGCAAAACCTGGCTGATTTACACATATTTGAGAGATTGCAGAGTTTGGGAGAGGTTCCTGATGTCTAGAGAAAGGCAGAAGCTGCAACCCCATTACAAAAAAGATGCTTCAAGGAATTACAGGCCAGTATGCCTCACTTCCATTTCTGGGAAAATCATGGATCAAGTCCATGACAAAGAGATTGAAAGCCATTTCAGGGCTCTTGATTTGCAAGAGCCTGAAGAGATTTAACAAAGGTAAATCATGCTTGATCAACCTGACTTACCTCCTAGAATGAAATGGCAAGATCAGCGAGTTAGAACAAAGCAATAGATACCATCTACCTTAATTTTAGCAAGGAGTTCACCACCATCTTCCTCTCACATCTTTGTATCCAAGTTGAGATATTACGGTTTGGGTAGACGGACAACTAGTTGGGTGAAAAACTGACTGAAAAGGTAAAAGATCGATATTGTCACTAACCCTCCCATGAGAGTACCCAATAACCCTGAGGGCAGTGTAGCATGCTTTCAGCATTCAGTGAAAGTCAACAATTTATGTGAATGTGCAATGCCATGTAAATATTTAATGTAAATATTACTATCTACAAAAAACCGCTTACTTTATAAACAAAACTGTTCCTCTCCAGTTCTCATTGCAGCAATTAAACTCAGTGAACACAGCAGTAGTTACCAAGAGCTGACAGAAGATAATCATATTTTACCAGGTGATTAATTCAAACGTGTTTTATTTATTTTCTCTTCTTCCTATACCGGAGTCATTGTGGACAGAAACCAAGTCAGGAATAACATGACATTATTCTACTGAGAACTGAATCCTATCTAGAGAAGTAATACATATAATACGTTACATGCAAATACTGAGGACAATAAAACAATATTTGCTATTTGCACAGACTTTATGCTTAGAAACACTGTCTAGCGTCTAAATCTAACACATCAACAGATAAAAAAATTGAGAGAGTAAATGGATTTTAAAGCAAGATGAGCAACAGTAAAGACGACATTAAACTCAACAAGAACAGTAAATATATCATAATGTAGGCCTACAGCAAGGATGACCAAATTAGATTGAGTAAATCAAGATCAACCACTGGAACAGAACATTTTGCAATGCATCTGAAAGGTCTACAAAAGCTTATTTTTCAATACAAAATCTTTTGCAGACTTTTGTCCCTAGTCAAAAGTGTTTAGCTGAACCATCACTGAAAAAATCTAGGGGCAAAGCATCTGTCCCAAGTGTGTAGGACAGCACAAGAATGATATTAAAGAAATCAAAGTCAGTACATTATATATTTTTATCTACATGCTTGAGAACATGTATATAAATATATGACCTGAAATGCATCTTACGAGTTCCCACAGAGAGAAAACAGTAAGCTAGCCTAAGTGTTTCATGGTGTCCTGGGTCCAGCTGGGATAGAGTTAATTCCTCACAGAAGCTGGGAGGTGGGTAGCCAAAGGGATATTCGATACCATGCTGACGTCATGCCCGGGTCTTGGGGGACGGGGCCGGTTGGTTTTTGTGAAGCTCCCGGTGGTGAGATATTAATTGTATCAGTGTTTCCATTGTATTTTATACCTTGTCTTATTGTTATATTCTCTTTCTTTTTGTTTTCCTTGTGTGGTGTTATTAAAAATCTGTCGTTATCTCAACTCACGAGGTTCCATTTTTTTTTTTTTTCTCCTACCCTTTCCCATCTTCCTGGGAGGGGAGGGGGAAAGGGGGGGCGGGGTCGGACCACGTGGTGGTGGTCCTGACCCAAGACACATGGGCACTGCCCAGGAGAACCCAAATTCCATTAGGACAGAGTCACATATAACACCAGGAAGAACATCAGCTTTAAAGGACAGGTTAGTAATTAGTCAGGAACAAAAATTTTCCAAGTGGTAGATGAAAAATGACGTCACTCTGTGCAGTTCCTTTGATGTCAGCAATAAGGCAGCATTCCTGATAGCTCACTAGGCTGTGTTGGTAGCTAAAAATAGAGAATATACACAGAAAAGCGAACCAGCACAATGTCTGCTCGTGGTGCTGCCTCTTCCCCTACAAGTGCCTCTGCTCTAACTGTCCAGGAAGCAGATCTCATCTCTCAAAGCTCCTCAAAGCCTGGCAGAGGACACACCTTGTCAATAAACTCCTAACATACTCAGGACAGGGCTGACCAAACAGGACAAGTGCCTCCTTGCTTGGCTGCTTTTGAACCCAAATCACTAACAAGAAAAAATTCACCTAATTAGGATTTAATCACTCAGATAGGAGTACAGACTGTCATTGTTAAAACCTCTTTTTCTTAGATACAGTGCTTGGACTCTGTTGTCTAACCAAGGCTTAGGACCATGGCTGCCTCCCATGTGAAAAAGGTTCAAGGTGGGACCCTCTCAGGGGTGTTTGCTGGAACAGAGAAGGTACTCAAACTTACTGCAGCATGACCATTCTTTCTCATGAATCTGAGCCTGCCACGTCAGACAAAACAGTCAAGTAAGCTAACGTCCCAATTCAGCAAAACAAGCACTTTGCCTGAAGCAGTACTTCAAAAAAATCAGTTCTGCCAAATGAGAGGCAACATCAGTAAGTTCTTTAGCAGGTTTTCCCCAAAGGTGGTATTTTACCCTATTTTATCCACAGCAACAGCTATCACGTGATAAACAGAAATCTTGAGAGAATGGGAAATTCTACTAACAAAACAAACAAAAAGAGAGAGGAGAAAGGGGTACTTCTAGGCATCAGTGTCACAAGAAGATATCATCTACCGACAACCAACTTCAAAGAGGAATGTTTGCTTGGGCATGAGTTAGCCCACATTCCTGGTGTGGCACACAGGCCAAAACACAGTGAAGACACTGTTCATACTTTCTCCTGTGGACATGAAGTCGACAATAACAGGATTTTTGGGCAACGAGCAACCTCAGAGACACCTTGCAAGCCATATCACTGGAAGAAGGGAAGGGGAAAAAGGCAAAGAGGTAGCACCTTGAAGCATTCAGGAGGCTCAGAAGGCATCCTCCTACTTCTCCAATGCCCTTATCTAAATTAGCTGGCCTCAGCGGAGCACATGATATTTTAGAGCACATTTTTCTTAAGAGCTTTACCTCTGATAAGGTACAAAAACCTGCTGTAAATTGACTCTATTGTAACAGACCAGATAACAGTAACTGTACACAGCCAATTGCTCATACATAATAAAAAATACATTAGAGTTTAACTTGAAATTACACCTTCCACTTTTATTACAATTTAAAAGTTACTCTTGAAACACCTTGACACAGGAAACAAGTTATGAGGGCAGTTACATAACTGAAAATTGAAATAAAGCTACAGCTGCCTATCATTTTAGGAAATTTAACAAAAAGGAAAGGTATATGAGACTTCAGTATTACTCCTTTATGACATGCCAAATTAACTTGTGCGATCACTGGTAGTTCATAAAGGAGAACAAATGAAGTACTACAAAGGTTCTGGGTAGGCTACAGAAAAAAAAAAAAAAAGATTAAGATTCAATCAAGTCAATGTAAAAACCTTGTTTCCCACACTAACTAAGTGATATATCAAAATATTTATGATTTACAAAACGGAGTAAAAGCATGTGGAGGGGAAGTTCACACTGTGACTAGACTGGAATTTGCCTTTTTTTTTTTTCCAAAAACTGAAGCAGGAAAGTAAACACGAAAGACTTATCACTTCAGTGCTCCACAATAGTGATACAATGACTCTGATTTACACACGCTAGCTATATTTTCTATGTCAACCCAGTATTTAAAATTACAAAACCAAAGACAACTAGCAAAAAACCACTCTGGGTAGCCCACGTTCCATGGGCCACTGATGAGCATGGGAACTTCCATTTGCAAAAAAACTGTGAATACTGTAAACATTTTGGATTGGCCTATGCAAATCTAGGTCAATGTTTCCCTCAAAAAAGATTGGTTCCATGCTCTCCTCTTCCTCAGCTGCACCCCTCAGTCTGGTCTCCTGCCAGCATTACCATATCTGAGACCATGCCATCAGCAAGATCAGAAACCTGGGTTTTGAGACACTCCTTACTGAAAGGCAAATTTGGGATAATTTATTTAGTTAGCTCAGGCACACAGTTCACCAAAACCTTGCTGAACTGAGATGAGCTGCAAGAGTAAGGCTGAAGGACACGGAGCAGAAAGACAAACCCAGATCCATCAACCTGTGAGTGCTTCCTCCAACTCTCCTCCAGCAAAGTGTTCATAGATGGCTGTTGGTCTCCTAATGGCAGGTACAGGTACCATCAGCTGAAAACCCTGCCCAAAAGACCTAATTTCCTCCCAAACTAAAGGAAAAACTACGTAAATCAAACTTAGCCTTGTACACAGGGAGCTGAATTTGAAGTTGATTACAGAATTTAAAAGGGATTTCACTGTAAGAAGGAAACACTCCTGAAGGTTGTTGTCCAAAAAAAGAAAACTACACACATACAAAAAAAGTCCACAGTATGCAAAGGGAAGGAGTTTCCATATCACATATTTAGTACAGACTGAATAAACAAATCCCAGAAAACAGGTAAAAGGAAACAACTCCAGATGTCGACTCATGTGCATGCTGTTGATAATTTCTCATTTGTACTTTAAGGTGAAATATAGGCTTTTCAGTCATAGGGTAGGATGATCCTGTGTTAAGTATCATAAAAACAGTAAGTCAGTCCTTTTCCAAAAGGGTTTGGGTGGACTGGTTCCAAACAGCTGTAGTCACAGAGAGCCAATCCTAAGTGATTAATAATCTTGTAACAGATTAGAACAGTCACCAGGGGAACAGAATGACTTGACAGAATAACATATTCAGAAATTGCATCCTAGGTTAAATTATCATAAAAAGGTATGAAAACACATCATGTATAAGACCAGCT
>WKFP01014327.1:912393-935273 GCA_011057875.1 Pterocles orientalis
CACACACACTACTGTTCCATTTCTTTTGGAAGAGGGGTTGGATGGAGGGCTCCTAGTAGTAGTCTACTTGGTTCCCAGTTTTCAGGGCTGTTGACAAAACCTGGGTCTCAATTTGAAGAGCTTCAAGAGAAGTAAACTTAAAAAAAGCCCAACCAATCAAACAAAAAAAATCCCCCCAAAAACAAGTCGTCAAAAGAAAGAACTGAGAGAATTTGTGATGGTTCTATTAAAAAACAAAACAAAACACCACACAAAACCCACACAAATAGAACTGCATGAGAAAGTTCTTCATTTTTTATTGCCACTCATCCCATGAGAAGCATACTAACAATAGCTTGCTTTTCCAGTCTCAAAGAGAATGTAGTATCTACACAGATTAATGAAAACCATTCTGAATTCCTAGATGGTTAATGGATGCTTTGTTCTTACAAAATTGAGTATAACCATTCTCAATTTATATTTTCCATTGCAGAAGTTTTCTGCAAAAAAAAAATCCCCACAGTTGAACATAAAACGTCTCCTGTGGTTTTTAGCATCGACCATGAGTATAAGCTTTCATGTGAAAGTAGAAGGAACCCAAAGGGAATTTCTGCTTGTATGATAAAGATGCCTGTACTAGTGGGTAAGGGATTGGAAGTGTTGAAGCATATTTGACCTCCAAATGTCAGCACGTTCATCTTGCAAACATTTTGGATGTTTACACAAGCATGAAGTGCTGTAATTCTTTCTCTAGGGACATACTTCGAGTGCAGAGATCAGTCCAGTGGGAAGATGGCTGGTGTCATCGCAGCACAGCTCCATGGACGCTGCCTTGTAGCCCTTGACTCACAGCCTGCCATTTCATGGGGATGCTGCTGGGTACAAGCCCTGCCTATGTGAAGCTGTACCTCTCCTTCGTTCCAAGGCTGTCAGCAACAAGGTCTGACAAATGAACGTATACTAGACCCCACCGATTTCCAGCATTTCAAGCACAGCTCCATAATGCTGTCATGCCTCCCCTTGCCAGTGATGGGCAATTTATCCTTTAAGGGCAGATAAAAAGCTGAGGCGCTGCGCTGTCACATCGTAAGCACTAGCTTTATCAGTCCTCTTTGCCTGAAGGGCAAGGTGCCCTAAATGAAAAATACTTTTCTGAAAATTAACCAAGTTCTTTCCTACACTTACTGAAAGTCATTTTGCAAACACTTTTCCAAGGTTACAGATGTGCTCCTTGAAACAAACTTTCCCCAAAAGCCAGGCTCTCCACTAAAGATGAGAACATAAGGGCGTATTTACGAACAAATGTCTAAAGTCTCTTAACGAAGGCCAAAATACCTTTCATAGAAAACCACTTAAGTCACTGAATACAGGGTTTTTTGCCTTCTTGAATTAAGGTGGCAAACATGGAGATTAAAAACAAATACATATACTGTTGCTTATAGTACATCTATATTTTTCTATTTTGTTGCTGAGGTTAACAAATTAAGAACCATTTTACAGTGGTATTTAAAAAACAAACACATTTTTCACAAAAAGTAATTCTGGAACTATTGCGACATACAGAAAATACCAAATCTAGAGACCACTTTACAACTTAAATTCAAAGTGATAGAGCTCAAATGCAAGGCCACCATTACATGAGCACAATAATACTGTTGAAAGCAATTAAAAAAACAACATGGACATAACATACAGCTCAAGGTGCACAATAACAGCTTTTGTCCAGAGGCTGTTTATACCATAATTAGCATAGCTAATTATGTTTCATGCAATGACAGGGGGTTCAGCTGTTCTCAGACCCAAGTGGACTCCAGAATCAGTAACAGACGTATTCAATGACAAAAACCAAGGCAGTGACCCCAGTATTCCCAAATAATTCGCCCATTTGCTTCTGCACAAAGTAACAGTCAAGTAGAATTGCCACCTTGCTTGTTATTTCCTGCACACGTGGGACAAAGGACAGTGCAGCCTCAGTCAAGAAACAGATATTTTAAAAGCAAGTTACAAGCCTAACCTGCTCTCTTAGAAGACTTTGGAAATGCAGTTTCAACAGTATCACTCATAGCCAAGAGGCTCCTTCCCAAAGTTCTGCCCACTACAGTGGCTTTTTCTCTTTCAGATTTCAAAACCTGAAACTTTATTATTCTGTGTTTTATTATTCTGTTTTATTAGTTGCAGTGATGGATTCGATGCACAGGAAGAGCAACAATGCCAGCATTAAAAAAAAAAAAAAAGACAACAATGCTCTTCCATTCTGTCTACAAGAGAATGGACTTCAAATAAAGACTAAAGAAATCTTCATCTCATCTGATGTTATAAGCCACATACGGAACAGAAATAGTGGAGGGAAAAAATATCATGAGGATTTGGGGAGGGGGTTTACTGGGGTTTTTTGTTTTAAAGAAGAATTAAAAGCAGCTGTAAAGAAACATGGAATCACAGATCTGCATTTTTCACTGAAAAAGCAAAATTAAAGACCATTTAAAACATTAATCAGATACCACCAAAGGGGAAACCAATGACCATTTTTGTTATACAACACAAGGTTATCCTAGTTTAGCTAAGCTTTAAGTAGACTATCTCACAGTGGTTAGGTTATCTGACAAACAGAGCAACAGGATCTTCCTTCAACACAAACAAAGCAACATCAGAAACCACACTCCATCTGTGTCTGTAACAGTCATAAATCAAGAACACTTTAATGAAGCAAATTTTATTGCAATTTGTTGAAAAATAAAATATAAAAGAGAAGCTAAGTTGAAGCAATTACACCTTTCTTTACACCTGATGAAGCACAGGCATGCACAAACACCTTACTGCTCAGAACCCAGAGCATGTTTTGCGGTGACAGAAGGGTATTTTTTTTCCTCTTAAGTGCTACCTTGCGTTTGTGCTAGTATAGATCATATTGCTCCCAGGAAGTATCACAGGGTCTTTCTCTGTCTGGCTCAGGTAGCTTCAAGTGAGATGTGAAATGAGATGACAGGAGATGCACGACAGAGCTGATGAAGAGCTGGGAAGCAGACACAAGTAAGACTGGCTTGGACAGCAGATGCTAAGAGGAAGCAGAAGAGGACGTGCTGAGAAAAGAGAGTTGCCAAGCTAGCATGAGGATTACTCAGAAGGAAAGAAGAGGTGAAGAAACATCAGTGCCTGGGGGCAAGGAGACTTGAGTGGAATGATGACGGGCAAGACAGTAGCGCTTGGTGAGTCAAAGGAGGGAGTGAGGCCAGAAAACCTTGAGTGAGAAGGGGCTCAGTAAGAAGAGAGGGACAGGGGCAGCTGCCCTCAGAGATACAAAAAAGCAAGAGACCAGCAGGTTACAGGGGACAGGGCTAAGTCTGATGACAAACATTCTTTTATATGGGAAAGGAAGCCATGTAAGCACGAGAATGCCTCAGTCCAAAAAAAACCCTTTTTAGCTCAAGCAGTTAGCAGCAGTGACCTACAACACAACATCAAAAAAAGACGTAGAGTGCAGAAGAGCATGTGACAATACTTTCCCAAGACAGTGTTTCACCACCACCTCCACAAGTACAAGACTAAGGTCCTTGTCACTTCATGAGTTATCCATAGTGAAGCGTCTTGCTGGCTTTGAACCTTTGTAGGCTCTCAGGATCCACACTGTGCAACAAAACACGAGACAATAGATTTGGTTTGCTTGGTGCCTGAAGCCTGCTCGTCTCATCTGATAACTTGAGGTCCCATCATGAAAGACCATTCCTCATCCATCCTCTCCAAGCTACTCAAGACTTCACAGAGCACTGTCAGAGCCTCCAGGCATCTTCTTTCCACACCAGAAAGTTCTACTTTAGCATGTCATTTCTACTACAGGAGTCACATCATACTCAAAACACTCACCATGAACTCTTAAATTTCTGCGATATACTTCTTATGAGGAAGACCAGAACTGCAGTGTTCACACGTACAGGTAAGTCTGTAATTGACATAGTGGTACAATTATGTTCTACATCTTCTTCCCCACTCCTTTCCTAATAATCCCTAACACTACTTTTCTTGGCACTAGTGAACCTATGTTTTCACAGAGCTATTAATTCCGAAGGTGTCAGCCCTGAGAATCTAGACGCTACTCACAGTATCACCATACACCCTAAGACAAGATTAATTTATTTTGTGGTTCTCCCACGTACGCTGCCTCTACTACATCATTTTTTGCCTGCAATTTTATCTCCAGTTAATCAGTATGAAAGATCCATCGGAAATTCTTCATAGTCTGCCTTTATTAATTCTACCCTGAATAACTTAGTGTCATCATCAAATGGATCACCTCACAATTTACCCTCTTTTCCAAATCACAAATATTTTGAATGTCACAGGCTCAAGAAGTGATCCCTTGAGATTCTACTTGTGACCTTTCTCCACCTTGAGGATGGACCATTAATTCCTGCCTTTTTTTATCTTTCTTCTTATTTAGTCACATAAAGAGTTTTCTCTTCTATTCCATGGTAGATTAATTTCCTTAATAGCTTCTGGTAATGGACCTTGTTACATTTCTTTTGAAAAATCAAAGTAGACACAGTACCCATGTGCCTACCTACTCCTTTAAAAAAAAAATGAAAGAGCCTCTTCCTCAATATCATACTCACTGACAAGTCCAATATTCCTAGGCGTCCAGCACTTCAAGAAATCGCCACCACCACCCCAAAGAGGTTTACTGAAATGCATTTCCAGGATCTTTCCTAGCATCTTTTAGAAATATGCAGTGATTCTCATCACTGACTCTTCCTCTGCAGTTAACAACTGCATCAAGTCTGTTGGCAACATTCAATACTCCTCCAAGATTAGAATGTATTTAGGATGAGATCTTACCACTGCTCTCAGTTAGGTCATATAAATCTGTGGGAACATGCTCCATAGGCAAATCAATTTAATGATGTGGTAAGATGTACACTTCCTTTCTCCTCCTCTCCCCATCTTTCCTTCCCTAAAAGGCTAAGCAAACAAGACACTTAGCAGAATTCTCGCATTACAAAATTAATTACTGTAAGTTGAAGGAAAACACCCCCCCCAAAAAAAACCCAAAACAACAACAAAAACAACAAAAACCCCATAAAAAACCCAAACTCCCCCCCCCCAAACACCACTATGAATCAGCTCTGTGGCATTACAAAGATGCTTGGATGAAAAGTTATTTTTCTGTCTGTTTCAGAAGTTGGATGTGTACAATGAACAAGCTATGAAACTTCTGCAGTGGCTTCATGCATCACTTATAGGTCGTGCGCATGTGTGTGCCCACATCTGTCAAAACCAAATATGCACACACATACATAGGCACACATACACATAAATGCTGTTTCAAGCACTTCACAATTTGGAGCCCAACTATGAACAGATACTTTGGTTCTGAAGCTTCTCCCCATCCTTTCTCCAGCGTTCCAACTACAAACTAGGGATGACACTCCTCACCTCATGACCTTTACGAAACAAAACTTGTGTCTCCAAAGTGCTCAGGTAAGGTTAGAGAAAATTCTGAAAAGAAAATTAGTTTTATCTTCAGGCAGGATTTGAGCAGAGAGCAGTAACTAAGACTGTGGGAAAGGCTGATCCAGGTCAGAAGAATGCACCAAAGAGCTCGTTCAGGTGCACACAGCAGGGCACGCAGGCAGAGGGGGCTGCCCCAAAATTGCAGCCTCCCTGGTACCCCTTGCACAGGGAAGGTCAAACTAGGGTCAGGAGGCCACCTTAGCTTCCCTCTTTCCTAATTTTTGAGCTCTTATTAACTTTACTAATACTCTTTCAGCACTTTTTGTGGTTAACTCATTTTATATAAAGCACTGCAGAAAAACAGGAACATGCTGCTTTTAATCCCTGACATACTCAGATAGCCTGGACAGAGTTATAAGAGACAGAAAACTCAGTCCAGCTAGCACTGGCCATTCAAGTAGAAAACTAATTTATCTTTTCAAGCTCCTGAACATCAAAAAAAGACCCCCAAAACCAGTATTTACTACAATTTGCAATGCTGTCTTTAATAGGTAGCTATATAAATGACTTTCATGTATTAGTGACCTCTTCCTGTGAGCTGTTCCTGAAGCATATACACTACCTGTTCTGGTTTAATTTGTCCATTGTAAAGAGACAAATAAACCCCTCATATTTAATGTTTACCTATAAGGAAATTCTTTTACTGCTTTAGGAATAGATCTGCAGAGCTGTTATGTTCAAGATCTCAAAAAGTTTGTGTGCTGTGACCTGTTCCACAAATCCTTAAGAAAACCTTACTGCAGTTACCAAACAAGTAAAACAGATGTACACCCTAAAAATGCACAGAAATACACAAGGTTCAGATTTAGTTCTTCTGGACCTATTATACAAAAATAACATGTTTTATATTTACTCTTAGTCATATATAAAGGCACATTCTGGTCACCACCAGAATGCTAATTTTGCTTTATCTCTTCACTTCAAGGTTCCCACACCTTCAGCTTGGATTTGGCTAAACCAACAGCTGAACTGATGTTTGGCTCAACTGAGGAGGTGGAAGCCTCCAAAGACAGATCCATGACTGCCTGAGGAAGTTTTCATGCTACTGGTGGGGACCTCATTCAAGATTTCTCTGCCCACTCCCCACCTCTTCCTCCAGTTGATGATATTTTGTCCCCCGAAACATGCCAGAGGCCGCTTTAACGGTTTATACAGTCCTGCTCTGTGAAGAAAATACTTGGAAAGACACAGTTAATAAACCATGAGGCAATAGAGATGCTTAGAATTACCTTAAAAAGATAAACGCGTTACTGTTTGTATAAACAATCAGTAACCCAACTGATGCTTAACAGCCGCTTCCTTCTTTCTTTTCTGTTATGGAAGCTGACCATAAAATTCAGGCAAACGGAGTTCAGATGTACACAGAAAAATAATTTCTTATTCAACAAAGCATGACAGGGCATTCTCCTAATTATGCTGCTGCACAGAAGCACATTTAAGAATACACTTGATGAAGTGAGACCCTAAAATCTTGCTGCAATTAGCTCAGCTGCAAGGATGCAGAAACAGGAGAAAACTCTAACTGTTGGCACAACACCAAAGAGCTGCCACTGTGCAGCCAAGCACAGTTCTAGACCTGGGCATGGACCTGAATAGAGAGCACCTGCCAAGGCTCTGCCGCAGTGGAAGGAAGCCAGTGTGTTAGGACACCTCGTTATCCCTGCAGCGCTTGCAGTTTAGCAAAAAAAATGTGCCTCACCTGTGCAGGCAGAGCTTCCTCATCCACCTGCCAGAACTATACCAAAAAGACTACTAGTAGGCAGGAATATTGTCTGTGAGGGATCACAGAAGAGATAAAAGGATTTATCCCAATTAATTGTTGCGCGTTTTATTGCGCCTAGGATTTCTCTACCTGTGGTCTCCCCACTAAGCAATTCTGATTGTCACTCTTTTTGGAGATCCTCTCCTTTCTGTCAGCTAGCACTGTCAGAAAAACTAGACATGATGTAGTGTTGCAGGCTAAAACTAGTGCATTTTTTTTATTTTAGGAAAAGAGTGTGGTGTGAGGCTTGTCTGCATCACCCACATGGCTGAGTGGAGACTGAAGCAAGCTGGAGGTGGATAGCTAAGCTAGCAGGGACGGGAAAACTCCAAGACAATTATTTAATGTCATTCTGTTGATTAGGCACTGCATGCAAAAGCCAGTTGAACGTGCTTCCAAAGTATCTGGAAGAGCAGATTTGCCATGGCACTCAGAAATAGGCGCACTAGACAGTGAGCTGAGAGAAAAAAATTGCAAATACTGCCATGTAGCAGAAGCAAGAACGCCTTTCACATGCTTGTGTGAAAAAATCCCACAGTTAAAACTGCAAGTAAACTATCAGATGAACAAAAAGCTCTGTCAGTTACATATATCTCTATTTAAATGATTAATTCCAGGCATAACCTTGGTGTTTTCTTTGGTATAACTGGCTAGGCATGCATATCAAAACTTGAGTATGCCTCTTCTTCTGACATCAACAAGTGGTTAACTTTACAAGCTGTTAGAGTAACAAAGCATGACAAATTAACAAATATTTTCAAAGATGTTTTTGTTAAAACCAGAAACAAAAGCCAGCTTTTCACTACATAACCAAACAGTACAATACACTTGTCATATAACCTAATCCACTTGTTTACAAACAAAGGATTGCAAGTAATCACATTTTGATTGACAGAGGCTACATACATAATGATATTCCAGTATACCTGGATTCTTCAAACACTGTCTAAATACAGTGCTTAGCAGCATACATTAACAGGATAATGACACAGTCACACGTGAGTGTGCAAGCAAGCACTTCACCCAGCGCAGTTAATCAATGCCCTGGTAATTCCCCTTTCCCCAAGACACAGTTGTTTGTCTGCCATGTCCACATATTGATCCACCAACATCTATATAATTTATCTTCTTCTCTCTCTCCATAGCTACGGCGCAAGACGAGCAGCTAGGCCAGGGTGTATTTCACCAACAGCAGATGACATGTCATCTGTTCAGAAAAGCACAGCCATACATACATTTATCAAAGTCATTCAGAGTCACGGTACTGGGACGAGGATGCCTGTTCCTGCTGGCAGCCAGGCACACAGAGTGAATTACCTCATTTCACAGCCCACACTGCACAAATTCACCAGCTGCTTTTCCTCAGGCAAGGAGTGAAGGGAGGAAAGAGCAAACCAGAACTGCTTATTGCCCACACTGCCCCAACACAAGCAGAAGTCCTGCCCTTCTGCTGCAGCTGGTGGCAGATCTCCCTCCAACATTAACAAGGCCAGGTTTGCAGCCAGGATATTTTTCAAGAACAATTTCCATAAAACAAAGTGGAAATCATGTGCTTTTTGGCACTGCCTGACAAAACTCAGCAGCCTGTGCCCCACAGCGAGCTTACTGCCACCATTTTGGAGGGCTCATCTTAAAAGCACCTGCTTTTCGCACACTGCAGGTGTGAAGCAGCCAGCACGCACAGCTGACACCGTGCCAAGGAAGCGCTGCAGATCTCCACTATTCCACCAGCATCTCTCATGGCTCATCATCTTTGCCTGAGCACCGAAAACACATTCGTGGCTCTATGTCAAGCAGCACGCTCCTCACTCAAATAGTACAATTTAATCTTTTAATCTTTCTATTACTAAAAAAAACCCCAAATCCCATATTTTTTTTCCTCTTGAAGACAGTAATCTGATGCCATCATTCAAGAGACCTCAGTATCCACCTAGATTCCTGTCATAAGGTGGCTAACAGAGCTTCAAGCTATAATAAGCACACACTGGAACATGTCATTGTCTAAAGGCAGGAAGATAAAAATAAAGACAGTTTTAAGGCAAATGCCTTCAGTGTGTTCAGAAAGGTAACTAAAATTTACTCAACAATTTTCTTTGCACAAGAAGTTCCCCTCCTCAGGAAACTAAAACTGTACAGTACTCCTGTGTCTCTGGAAGCATACAACAAATACATCCATAAATCAGATTTATTGCATCAGAACATTTTCTCAAAGCTTGCTGTTTTAAGAACGCTGCAAAGCCTTGCACGCAGGCACAAAATAATATCTTAAAATTAAATTAAACCAGTAATGTTTTTCTTCTTTTGGTTCAATTAGAACATTTTTAGGGGACCTATTTATGTGGTCACTGCAATGATATATGGCTGACTCAAATAAAGGGCTTTTGTTTTGCCTTATTTGAATTACCGCTTTCATGCTTTAGTTGCATCCACTCAAGAAAACATGAAGCTGTGTAATCTAATAAATCTGATCAATATTACTAAAGTATACTGCTACAAACAGCTGCAGTAACTACCATCATGCATGAGTCTCAAAGAGAAAAAAACTAATGGAGCAGCCAAGTCCTGTAGAAATACGCTCTCCACGTCTCAGAAAGCCTCAGCTCAACACTGGGATGCAAATGGACTGTGAAGATGCTCTGGCCTGAAAGCAGACACATTTCTGTCAGTTTCTCAGCTCTGTGGAAAACAAGCATCAAGACGGAAGAAACTATAAGCCGACTGAAGATACTGAAAGTAATTGGCACAGCAAGGTAAATTTTTTTAAGACTCGACCCTGCAATCAGCTGCTCGCTGACAAACTTTCATTTGGCACCTCAATTCTTACCTGAGTCAATGGATTTAATGGTGTCTACATCAAGGGTCTACTTGCACTAAAATTACTGAGGAATGGGCCCTGTCAGTGCCCATCTGAAATTACCCACTAGCAACTACTACACCAAAGAGGGTGGAGAGGCATACACAGAACTGACAGGCAAGATCCAACCTGAAAAAAGTTATTTTTTGTCATTGAAGTAGTATCAGAAGGAAAGAGATAGGAAAAAAAAAAATCTCTCAGGACTCCTTAACTCCATAACAAATAAGATTTAGGAAAAAGTACTCCAAGACATAGTACTGTTTATGGTGGTAATTAATAAAAATCTGTATCCCCAGATTGAACTATTTACGCAGGTTGCAAGATTTGTTACCAAAATGACTACACAACAACATACTGGTTTGGGGTGTTTTTTCTTAAAAAATATAATGCCAAAGCCATGAGACACTGACAGACTGAATTCCATTAACTCCCTGCCTCCATTCTACCCCCTTAAAATATATGGCAGCAAGATTATTCAAGGTATTTGACCACCACTTTTAGACTACAGAAAAATCACAGTAATAGATTAAAAGGATAACTGTCAACAGGAAATGTAACTGAATAGTCTTTACTAAAAAACCTAAACTTTTTTTCTCCTTCAAGACTTCTCTTTTCAGAGGATCTGTTCATCTCACCAGCTTCACGGCTATGAAGGCAGCGAGCCAACAGGAGAGGACAACCTGGGCTGATTGCGGTAGATGAGCACTCCGTTGCTGTGCACTAAGCAAGCCTGACTTCCCATGATGGGCTGTCCTCTGAGCCTCACACATGGAAAAATGACCCATTCCTCCAGCCTCCTCCTCTAATGCATTTTCATCACACACAAGAAAGTCCATCTTTAACCACGCACAATAAGCAGAGGACTGGTGGATGGAGAAATGAAAGATAATGGCCCGGTTCACTATTTTTCTTCCAGTGGAAGTAATTATATGACCACTCATCCCACAGTAAACTCTTGGGAACACCAATATCTAAGGCTTTTGTTTCTATTAGTTTTATTCTAGTCAGAGTCAAAAGACAAAGGGCAGCATAGGAGGATGACAAATCCATAAATACAGGCAGACACAACTGCGTAAGCCTCAATTACAAGGAAATCAGACCAAAAAAAAAGTATATGAGGGGATTTTAAAATACTAAATAAGAGCTAAGGACAAAGCATTAATGAGCATAAGGTGCTTAAATGTTTTAAAATTTTTGCCTCCAGCAAGCAAAGCCTACCTTGCTACCTAAGACAGCAGACATTCAACTCCTGATAATTTTTCATTCCAAACCACAGCTCAAGAAAGACACCTTAAAAGTCCCAAGTCAAGCTTCTCACTCCTGCAGGGAAGTACATATAGCCCTGTTCATAAATTTATACGCTTCCTTCTAAATTACTAGACTTCTTATTCCTTTTACCAGAAGACACTTGGAGCTCCTTAGTCTACTAGAAACTTATAATTTCCAGATTAAATTTACTCATGGCCAATTTATATTAATTTGCTCTATTATGACATTGTCTTTTATCTTAAATTAGGTTGTAAGTTCTCCAGGGCACTGATCAAATCTACATAAGCACAGACAGTCTGGAGCATAATAGTTCCCTGATGATAATTCAGAGCTTTGATATGATGACAATACAATAAATAATAGTTCCACCAGTCCAATCTTCTCTGCCACATCTCTGATCAGTGAGAGTGCACTCACATGGAAACTGATCAGATGATGAAGCTAGGTGAGACTGCACTTCTGCCCCACCTGTAACAAGTTCCCCATCTGGCTCTACAAGTGTATTAACACTATAAGCTGATATTTTTATCGTGACTACAGAAAACTGAAGAAAGCATGGCAACAAATCAGTAGAAGAGCATGTCCCTTTTAGCACTAAAAATTTCAGTAGACATGACCAACTCAACTTACATAGAAATCTGGAAAACACACAAAAAACAGGACATTCTTCCAACAGTCAGGATTCATACTAGTAGAGGCAAGTCCTTCCCCACACTGAAAGTCTTGAATTTGTGTTCTCCTTGAACACTTTTGCTCAGAAAAAACTAGGCATTCTTACCTGCGGTAGCATCTATTGTAATACGCTGCAGGTCTAGAAACACCTGTTTCGTATCCATAAACAAACATCAGATCTAGAAACATTACTGAGCAATAAAATTTCCCTGATACTCCTTAGTATAGATTTTGCACATCTGCTATTTTGGCACCTTTGACCATAGCGGTAGCAAGCTTGTTACTTATGCTGCAGTCCTATCTTCATTAAGTTGGCAGACTCACTGCCTGGGCATCAGGCAGAGTATACTATGTGTTTTACCTATCTACACAAACGAATAAAAATGCTAGACAGACTGTGTATTTTCTGGATTTCTTTTATTATTTATTTCATGGAATAACTGGCCCGAGTGGCTGTTCACACATTTTAGCTAGCCTGGCTTAGTAAAAAAGCAAGTTTCAACTCTAAACTCCAGCATTTAAACATGAAACTACGCAGCCAGTTTATCACAATTCAAATGGTAAAGCAATATATCTATGTGATTGACCATCTAAAGAACCTGAAGGTGCACAAGTCCATGAGACCTAATGAGAGACATCCATGGGTGCTGAGGGAACTGGCAGCTGAAGCTACCAAACCACGATCCATCAAATCTGAGAAGTCAGGCACTCTAGTGAAGTTCCCATGGACTGGAAAAGGGGAAACATAACCCCCTTTTTTAAAAACGGAAATAAGGAAGACCCAGGAAACCACAGGCCGGTCAGTCTCACCTCTCTGCCTGGCAAGATCATGGAACAAATCCTCCTGGAATCTATGCTAAGGCACATGGAAAACAAGGACATGACTGGTGACAACCAACACAGCTTTACCAAGGGAAAATTGTGCCTGACAAAACTGGTGGCCTTCTATGATGGGGCCACAGTACTGGTGGATAAGGGAAAAGCAACTGACATCACATACCTGGACTTGTGTAAACCCTCTGACACTGTCACACATGACATCCTTGTCTCTAACTTGGAGAGACATGGATTTGACAGAAGGACCACTCTCTGGATAAGGAATTGGGTAGATGACCACACTCAAAGAGTTGTGGTCAATGGCTCAAAGTCCAAGAGGAGACCAGTGACAAGTGGTGTTCCACAGGGGTCAGTACTGGGACCAGTGTTGTTTAACATCTTTGTGAGAGACATGGACAGTGGGATGGAGTGCACTCTCAGCAAGGTTGCTGATGACACCAAGCTGTGTGGCACGGTTGACACACTAGAGGGAAGGGATTCCATCCAGAGGGACCCTGACAGGCTACAAAAGTCAGCCAACGCAAACCTCGTGAAATTTAACAAGGCCAAGTGCAAGGTCCTGCACGTGGATGGAGGCAATCCCAAGCACAAATACAGGCTGGGCAGAGAATGTATTGAGAGCAGCTCTGAGGAGAAGGACTTGGGGGTGGTTGGCTGATGAGAAGCTGAAGGTGAGCTAGCAGTGTGTGCTTGCAGCCCAGAAAGCCAACCGTTATCTTGGACTGCATCAAAAGAAGCATTAGCAGCAGGTTGAAGGAGGTGATTCTCCCCCTCTACTCTGCTCTTGTGAGACCCCACCTGGAGTACTGAATCCAGCTCTGGGCGCCCCAACACAAGAAGGATGTTGAGCTGTTGGAGCAGGTCCAGAGGAGAGCCACAAAGGTGGTCAGAGGGCTGGAGCACCTGCCGTACAATGACAGGCTGAGGGAGTTGGGGTTGTTCAGCCTGCAAGTAGAGAAGGCTCCGGGGAGACCTTAGAGCAGCCTTCTAGTACCTAAAGGGGGCCTAAAGGAGGGATGGGCAAACACTCTTTATCAGGGAGTTTAGTGAGAGGACAAGGGGTAACAGTTATAAGTTGAAAGAGGGTAGATTTAGATTATACATTAGGAACAAATTCTTTACTATGAGGATGGTGAGGCACTGGAACAGGTTGCCCAGAGAAGCTGTGGCTGCCCCATCCCTGGAGGTGTTCAAGGCCAGGCAGGATGAGGCTTTGAGCAACCTGGTCTAGTGGGAGGTGTCCCTGCCCATGGACAGTTCTAGTTGGAACTAGATGATCTTTAAGGTCCCTTCCAACCCAAACCATTCCATGATTCTATGATTCTATAACTAAATAGCTCATGGAATAATCTCAAGAAAATATTTGCCCAGAATGTTAATAAAAACAAGAAATTCATATAATTCTGTTTTCTGAATGCTGACAGAAAGCTAACAGAAAAGTAAAGGTTAACAAAAAAAAAAAAATCAAGGACTGAACCTCCCTTTTAAAGTGTTGAACCGATTCAAAGCACCAAAGACACAGGAGAGAATACAAAGCAACTACTACAAAAATAAAGCTACAGAAAGAAAGAGGGGACTTAATATTCTAGCTATGCTTGCTTTCAATCAAAACAGATTCCCATTGTCTTCACAGTAAGAGACCAAGTACTAGATATTCAAAATATAATGGGGAAAAAAAAGTACCCAGGGAAAAGATGTATAGCTTATAAGCAAAAAAAACCCCAACCTGTAAATAGGGCACACATGCATGTCTACGTGGAAGAAAAAGATGGTAGAGGACAGACAATGACAAAAATCAGGGGAGTAAGCAGAAGCCTGGTTCACAGCCACTCGTGAAAATAGTATTGGGAAGAGCAGGAGTATTTTCTCTCTAGTTAGTGCAGTTCCAAAGGACTGAATGATTGGACAAAACCCACTTCAGAGAAGACTAATACAGAGATGTGAAAGATACTTACGTAGATTCTTTTTTCGTTAAGAGACTGAAAAACCAAAGAGCAGGAAAAAACAGACAAACTTAGTCACTCACCCAAACACCTGTAGGGAACTACAATATGCGGGTGACCATTGCACTGCTTCCATCCCCTCTTGCACCAGTTCTGGATTGTAACTGGCTGGTTGGCTTCAACAACATTGGTGATTTGCAATTCAGGGTAAACCTAGAGTTAAAAGTTTAAAAAAGACAAATGTTATCACAAGTATGTACTCTGGGTCATGCAATACTGTCACATGGTTTTCACAATACAATACTGATTTTCCTATCTTCTCCCTCTTCTACGTATATTGTATTTACTTCATAATAGGAGTATGTGCAGTTACGTGAAAAGCTGGTGTGTTACTCATCAGTAAAAACATGTGGCTGCCAGCTCAGAATATGACATTGGTGATGGATGGCTATCAAAATATAACTTGGCCAGTTACACTTTCTTACTCTAAAGATCAGATAAACAGGTGTTTCACAGTTGACTAAAATACCCTCTCCTCCATGTCTAGGCTATTGCTCTCCTTGCAAAACTGCATATATTGGGCCTAATCTCCGTACATCTAAAATTAACAGCATGCCTTTATGTTTATCTCAATCATTTTAACAAACATTATAATTCTTTCCCGTAATATTAGCAGTCTGTTTAATCAGTTATTCATATTTAGGTTTACATTACCAATATAAACCTATTTCCAACTTCCCTAAATTGCTGAGATAAAAATCCTGTCTGCTCTTAATACTGCAATACACTTCTACATCCACAACCATGCCATCAGCAAACTGAATGACTAACTTATTGGCAAGCCACAACTTTGATCAAGTTACATATTTGGCTTTTTGGCTCCCTCAGTTCCTTCATCTCACCCCTCTTTTTTAATTTTACCATCAGTAGTGCTTCATCTGGCCTCTTTTGCCTCTTTTTGACCTCTTGTGCAGACTCGCCTCCCAGTCACCTTCCATGAGTGCACCTACACACGCATTTCACTTCATCGGGAGTGCGCTGCCCCACTCTCCACTGCGCTTCACGCTGTGCAGGGGCTTCAGGGCAGGCAAACCTGATTCCTCATGGATAAAACTGAATGGGAAGACATGCTCCAGGAACACACCTAACAGATGGTTAGTCCATGCCACCAGCTAGAGCTAACCAAAGCACAGCCTGCAAAGCGTGCCCAGCACGGATGCTCAGCCCCTGAAGCCCCCCCTCCACGCTCCCAACTCTCATCACACCACACTAGTTGTTAACACAGCCTATGGCTCTCACTTCTGATTTTTCAAATTGGCAGTCTATCAGCCGTAACACTGAACCCAGACAGGGCTAGTTTCCCTTCACCTTTCCTCAAGCAACCCTTACAAATTTCCGAGTATCTGAGATCTGAGGAATTAGGTGGAAAACTAAAGTCTATTCCTACCAGTGGAAAAGAACACAAACAGGAATGAGCCTGAGGAAAAATAAGTGATTAAGAGATGGTCCAAAAACACCCTGCAGAAAACGAACATAATCCCAAGTAAAGAGAGCTGGGTCGATATTTGAGTGACTTCTGAGAGTCTGAAACCGATGCCTGGAAAACCACCATAAGAACTTCAACAGTCCCCCATGAGAAAAAAGGATTTATTTTAATCATGTATCCACACATGACATCACAGCAGGCCAGTGCCTCCTGGCACTCTCCCCTGACCGAAGGTTTGAAAATATAACTGTGGCAAAAAGGAAGCAAGCAAGCTATTTAACTGCAGCTCAAGTAAAAGCTCCTGACTTCGAAAGACACCAATAAAAAACACTACAGCCTTTTCAGATTTGAGGTCTTCAAATGGATGTGGCCTGGTCCATGGGTGTTGTAACAACAGAAAGTAATCAAAATGTAATTGGAAATACTGGGGAAGAACTCCTCATTTTCATCAACAGACAAGAAGAGGCTAGTATAACTGTAAAACTGAAGAATTTTAACCGTATAATGCATAAAAACAAGCCCAGGTACAATAACAATGCTAAGGAAATGACTAGAGAAAGAACTATGTAAACAATGCACTTTATGTTACAGGGATTGAACATCAACCTTGCCTTCTATTACAAAACAGCATTTTTAAATGAGATACTTCTTGCTTTGCACAAGCACTTCACAGAAGCCACCTGATACATTTTTTGCCAGCTTCAGCAGCACCCTCAGCTCACCCCAGTGGACAGTTAAAGCCTACATAGAGGCTTCAGCTGCAGCCTTCTATGTTACCACAGCACACTAGATACAGTCCACTTAGAGGAAGCCTTAAGTGTAGAACTGAAAACTTAAAGGTGAAACTTTCCTGTACTCATTAGACTGTAGCTTTGCTTTTTTCTTTTTGTCAGCAGGTGACCAAGGCTGATGGTCATTATCCACACTACAAATCTACCAGCATTTTTACACTACTTGCAGAAAGTGGCTCCAGAGGAACTTGCTGCTGCCTCTGCTCCACGAGTGCTTCAAATACTGAACTCCAAACTGAAACAGTAAGGTTGCAAATTCAAGGAAAGCTCCCCTTTCCTCTTCAGTTTCTTTTTTTTCCCTTGGGTCACCCCCCGCCCCGTTGGACCAAACAGGTCTGAACATGTTCATGCTCTCGACTTGTCACAGCACTGCCAAAACGGATTAGGGTGTCACCGCAGTGGGCAATTTCACACCTCAACTCCTATGTAAATATTACAACCGCAAGGCACGGTAGCTGCCTCCAGAGCTAACAGGGAAGATGCAAGAGAAAGATCTTATTTTCTTCAGACACTGCCTTTAGCATTGTCATGCTGCATTCCCCCAGGTTCATACGTCTGCAAACACCATATCTGAATCATTACAGCCCATAGTTAGGTAAATGCCGCCACAAAACACGCACTTGATACATCACAGCATCATCAACATGTTCTCACTAGGCACATTTTAACATTCATCAGGGTTAAGTGCCACTTGTCACATACAGAGGAAGTAAATGTTTTAAATGGAGACCACTTGTTCAAAGAAACTTGTGAACACTAAAAAAAGTTCACAATGGCTAGATTGGAATGTTAAAAAAATAAATTTACTAAAAAACCTCAAAGCAATTTATGCATCCACAGGAACACGTACACAGCTTTAAAATGATAGAAAATAGGATTCTGATCTTTAAGAACAAAGATATGCTTAGTTGCTTCCCTGAGGTGAATTTCTAATGAGCGAGAGTGAACTATTACTGTAGGTGCTTACCAAAACAATAAGATGGGGGAGGAGAGGGAAATATGAAGACATTTTTATTTTTGCTGTTTCCCAAAACTGTAATTTTAACTTCGGGTTAGTACAGTGGACCAAATTCTAAGTAGTTAACAGTATTTGTCAAAAGCACACAGGGACAAAGAAACACAAAGAAGCCTCTTCTTCTGTTTCTACATCAGTTACTAAACTCCTAATTTCCTTTGACAGCTCACACAAAGCTCCGTCCACTCTTCACAAGAGAAAACAGGCTTTGAATTTCATTATCAATAGGTAATGTGTATGCACGCAGGAAAGTTCCCCTCACTAGACTTACATAAGGTATTTGCTCTGAATTGAAGTGGGACCTACTTAGTGGCACAGAAAAATGAGACTCATTTATTTATAGTGTCCCTAATGAGCCCCTGCTCCTTCTAGAGACTCAAGAGCAAGCAGCTTCAGAAAGTCATGGGAGATCCAAACTTCCAACATTGTCATAACTTCTTGCAGAGCAATTCCTGTAATATATTTTAAAAGAAGTGGTGGAAGAGGTCAACATAACCTAAAAATTTTAAATGGTAATCAAAAGCTACAGCTAGATTTTTTTTTTACTTAAATTTTCATTATTATGTTTCCTCATATACTTGCTTCAGAAACAAAAACCTAAAAAGCCTCTGCACTCAGGCTGCTCAGAATTTAATGTAATCTTGGTTACATTCATGTTAACCACTACCAAGTCTGACAACACATGGATCTAGGACTAAAATGTAGATATGCTTAATGAAAGTAGTTTTGTCTACATACAAAGGTGTTGACGATACAATGGCAACAGTGTTACAACCACCTTGTCGAATATGTGCTACCTAACAGGAGATTCGGGATTATTTTGAAACAAATACGGAAGGAGACAATAGCAAAAATATATTAAATTGGGAGGCAGAGGAAACTATTAAAGTCATGAAACAGATGGGCCACCGCAGCCACCCCTTCCAGCTATGGAATGAGACCAGCTGAGAGGCCTTTGGGCATGGCCGGCACATGCGGGTGCATCCCAGACCCCTTGCACGCAGGGAGCACTCGTTGCTCACAGGGGACGTGAAGACCATTTGAGGAAGGGCCAGCTGGGGCAGTGGATGACAGGCACGGGCCAGCAGCAACTCCCCACGGCACGTTGGGGGCAAGGGGGTGGCATGGCTCCTGGACACACAGGGAGGAGAGGCACTGCCGGGAACACCAGGCCCAGGTGCAGGGCAGTGGCTCAGGAAGACTCAGGTAAATTGCAAGGAGTTCAAAGAAGAGTTGAAGAGCAATGATTAGATCACATAATCCTGCACAGAGGAAGCACTTGACTCCAAGAACAGTCCATTCTGTGCAACCTAGTCTGGCTGCAGTTTACAACCACCTTCAGAAATTTGAAATTTGGGAATGTCTTAATTTATCACACAAACAGCTAATAAGAGTGAGTTGCCAAGCGTTGAGCCTTAACAACTGTGATCCCAAGGGTGCTTCTCCAAGTAGCCTACCCACTCCTAGAGGTTTCTCTGTTAAAATGGGCAATGCCGACCTAACACAGATACTCTGACTCAGCCACTCGCAATGATACCTAGAAATACGCATTGTAAGCGATGACAGCTATCTTTGACAATCACCCTGATCCATACAGAATCACAGATCGGTTGAGCTGGAAGGCATGTTGCAGGTCATCTGGCCCCACTCCCCTGCTCAAGCAGGGCCACCAAGAGCTGGTTGCCCAGGACTGTGTTCAGATGGCTTTTTGAATACCTCAAGGCTCCCTGGGTAACCTCTGCCAGTGCTCAAACACCAGCATTAAATGCAACTGAAATCTCTGAGAGATACTTTTTTTTAATATAATCAGCCCCTGATATATGATTATTATAAATAGGTTTTTCCACTCAGTCATGCATGCTCAGCAGAAGCAAACGAACTCTGTACATCTTAGTGCAGTCTTGAAGTAATACTTGAGCATAATCATATGAGACATAGTCATCTCTGATACTAAAAGACATTTAGATTCAAAAGCATAGTATTTCACCTCTTGATATTATTCTTCATGCCCTTCATCTTCTAAAGTAACTCTGACCATTCAGAATATTGCTTCTTTTATCATATTTTCAAATAAATTTTTTAGAGGTTTACAAGCTTAGCTGACAATTAGGAAGTTAGTGGAGCTATTTCAATTTACTTCTGCATTTTTTATTACACATTTAAAACAACAATAACAAATAGAAATAAGTATATAAATCTTCAAGTACTATCATAATGTATATGATTGGAATTAGTTGTACAGATTTATTCTTACTTCTGCTTGAACGTAAGGATCTTTTCCTGTAAATCCCAAAAGCAGAATCAGCTTGGTCACGCTGACTATTCCAGAGAGCCTCCAGAGGTCCAAAATCTGCAGACAGCAGCTGTTGTGTTTCACAAGAGATGAACCATGTATTACCACACTGGCTTACTCCCAACCACCATATCATAGTCTCTTCCACTTTTCCTCTTGCATGTTAGTGTTGCCTAACACAGGCCTGAGGCTCTCCCCAGGGCAGCCACCAGGCCAGGAACCATCAGCTCTCTGGCCGAGCACACTCCCATGGTCATCAGTAAAACCTTTCCTCGTCTGCCATGTCTCTACTGCTCCAGCTATGTCCTGTCATGCCTTACCAAACTCAGCCACTCGCCCCTGGCCTTCTCAACTGTGCAGGCACTTCTACACACAGAAGCAAAGCTACAGGACTAGCTGGCATCCCAGCTCCTCCTGCCAATTCTCTATAACCCAAGCAACTCCTTCACTTTTTCAAAGAGAACTGTGAAGTGAGGGTCAAACCCAGCACCAGCTGCATTGGGACAGTTTCCAAATTTACTGTCACAGCCAACCTGAGAAAAGAGCAAGGAAACCGAGAAGGAACAGCTCTGCCCCTATACCACAAGTCCCAGGGTACATGCTGCTGCAACTTTATCAGCATAACATCTCAGATCTTTGGATTAACATCCAGCTGCCACTGGGGAAGAGAACCTTTCTAACCCCACATTTAAAAGAAAACATAAGTAATCAATTCTTAAAAGTAAAACCACACCCAATTACTTAAATAAATAACCCCAGACTGAGCTACTTCCAAAAGTGCCAGAGAATTATTTAATTCAACCCTGGGGACAAGTTTGCAAAGACATAATACTTCCTATCTTCAGCCACACCACCTAGCATCCATCCACAACATTCTTTAGTTTTTAATGGCTGCAGCCTTACTAGCTATCTGTGTCAACCCTCAACCTCATCTAGGAGTTTCACATATTGCTCTCAAAACTATTTCTTAGGGCCCATCTGACAAATCATCCTCCTCCCTTCCAACATCTCAGCTGCTTCACTATTATACACAGAGCTGCTGTTCAAGAGTTTCCTGTCATGAAACTCACCCACTATTTCCACTCCTTTCACCCTATCTCTTGGCTCTCCAATCCACTCATCCTGGCATCCTGCTAGTTCCCGTTTCCAATCTGTCTGCCCATCCCGGGACTCTTAAGTCCCATACTAAGAGCCAAATGCTCTGTCCTCTTCTCCTACATGTCTTAAACCTCTTCCTTTTTCCCTCCAAGCATGCAAAGCCAGCATAAATTTCAACACTCAAACTAGTGTCCTTCATTACTGATCCTATCTTATGGAAATGAAAAGAAGCAACAAAAAAAACGTGTGTATGTGGAGAGATGATTAACAATTACGAACCTTCTGTGCATTATCCACAGATGGGAGGAGGAGATGGGGGCAGAGAGGGAGAAGAGAAAGATGTTGCTGTGTTTTCACTCCCAGTCATGAGAACACACACTCACTGTTTTTCTCTGTGAACAGGGTATATACAAAACCCTAGTATAGTATCCCAAGTGCTTTTGGTATTGAGAGTGGCAGAAACATGAGCTGGTTTTAGTACAGTGGCCAGTTGGGTTGGTTCACCACATGAAGCTTCATACACACACGATTTCTTCTCTCAAAAAATTCCTAATATGCCTTGATCTGGAATATCACAGAAGATTACCACTTACCTTGTAATTAAAACATTCAAAAAAACCTGCCAGGCATGAGGTAGTCTGCTCAACCCCAATTCATACACCGGGCTCCGTGCATTAACACAGACTTAATTGAACACTCCCACACTGGCTTTCTCTGAGTGCTTTCCTCTGCACACGGGGAAGGCAGAAGCCTACAGAAGCAGGAATAAGGCTGCACGGTCAACCACATTCTCCTCGCTGCCTTTGAAGTCCTTAATCTTATAACACAAATATGTTCGCATGCAGTAAGAAAACCAAACCAAAAAATCTTAGCCCTGCCAGGCAAATTCTGTATACCACATCAGGTCTCTAAAGTCTTTCCTGTGTAATTATGGAGGTTATCCAGCTGCTCATGCTGTAAAAACCTCAGAGTAAACAGGGTTGGACTCATGGTCTCTTCCAAGCTGGTTCCCTGTCCACCTTAAGTACTTAATAGTTTAAATGTAACAAGCAATTCTGTTTCTCTGTAGGCAGAATTTTTTTATTCACAGAGTGTGATGGGTTGGCCCTTGGCTGGGGGCCAAACTACACACACCTGCTCACACAGTCCCTGCCCCCACCCAATGATAGGGAAGAGAATTAAAGAGGTAAATAGCAAAGAGGACTCGTGGGTTGAGATAAGGACAATTTAATAACTAAACTACAATAATATTAGAAATAATACTATATACAAAGATGCAATGTGATACACAGTGATACTACCCCTCCCCACCTGATGACCAAAGGCCTAGCCCACTCCCAGCCAATGGCCCCGAAGGAGGGAGAGAATAGGTGATA
>WKFP01014327.1:944638-977309 GCA_011057875.1 Pterocles orientalis
GACTGGCCTCTTTCTCAGATGATTGGCTTTTTCCAACCCCTCTTTACTCTTCCTTGACATTATGGCCACTTAAGCCTCATTCTTCCCTCTTACTGTCCTTTGTATGCTTGCCTTTCCTCCTAATCTCCTTTTCACCTTATACTTCATTGCCTCTCTAGGTAGCTAGTCCTTTCCTAACCAATCCCAACCCACTACCAAAAAAAAAAAAAAAAAAAAAAAAAAAAAAAAAAAACAACGACCAAAAAACCCACACACACCACAAAAATTAAGAACTAAAATTTCGTTTAAACCATTAAAAAAAACCATGCTAAATGTATACAAAGGAAAACAGTGGATAAAGCCATGAGTAATCGGCCAGCATTCAGAAACCTCTCCACAATTATAATTAATCCACAACCATCTAGAACAATATTCTATAAGGAGCACACATCTATAAAAAACAGATTATCAATGGGATTTTTTTATTAACCAGCAGTATACAATATTTGGAAGACTAAAGTAGGCATTCAGTACAGCACTACATAATAATTTTAATTGGATAAAGGCTAACTGGATGATAATGGCACTGTATGAATTAGAAAAAGATGACAAACTGCCTGGGGAAAAAAAATGAACGTTTTGGAAATCAAGAAATATTTCCCCCACTCAAACTTGGGGCATTGCCCTGCTATGAATTCAAGCAAGCATCACCCTCCTGACAACTCCAAAGCTATGGAGCACGAGAAACTCTCTTTCCCTTTATATTTTTGCCTGCAGAACTGACAACTGAAATTATGTACGCAATGCCCTTTTACTTGCAAAGACAGACTTTTTAACATGAACTTATTCTGTGCTATCAATCTAGACAGATCAGCCCACTGGCTGCTACTAATAAGCTTCATATGTACTGTTATAGTGAAATAAACACATCTACAGTCAATGTTTCTGATTTCCATATACTTCAAAGTAGATGAACATGGCTGAAATGGGATGGGGGGACAGAACATGGAAAAAAAAGAAATCTATCCCCCCTCAAAAAAGAAAAATAAAGAAAACCCTCAGAACTACCACCACAAGAAAAAGTAATAAGATACAGCACAGGAAAGCTAGACCCATCCATAGGGATGCAGATGACCCAAAAAATACAGAACACTACAAAGTGTACTACCTGTTCACACATACACAATCACGCACAAAGACTTGATGAAGACCAGAAAGAGCTGAAGCTTTTAAACCCTCAAAACTACCCAGACCCTGCAGGTAGCCTCTCAGCCCTCAGGAGCACCATTCCCAAGAAGTCATCACACTTGCACCCATTCATCTGCAGAGGCATGCTCGCAGATGCTTGGGCTGTGGTTTCAGTGCCTTTAATTGGACACAAGCCTGATGTTGCCAAGGCATGATTCCTGCCTCATTCCATCTCCTGTCCATTTACTGCTAACACCTCTCCACAAGCCAGTGCTAACACAGAAGTTGGATCAAGGAAGTGACCTACCCCTGTAAACATCTCCACCTGCCCAAGAATAAAAACCACATCATAGCAGAAACTGCCAGGAGTTAAAGACGACCCAGGATGACCTTTAGCAAGAGTGGGATAGATCTGTGCCAGACTAAAGGGTCCATATGAGCATGGTCTGAAAAGGTGAAGGAAAGGAAAGATTAGCATGGACATTTCCCCCTCAAAAGGGCTGAAATGTAACAGCTGTATATTTATAACAGATTTCTTTACTTAACGTAATTGTCACACTTTACACCTAGTATCTCTTAGGCTTATACTATTATTAAAGGAACAGCTGCTACCAGTCCATCTCAGAGTTACAGAGTGTAAGATGTTTGGGAGATATATCTGTAAAGAAAATAGCAGACAACTTACTACAGTAACTCTGTATGTAAGATGGAAAAAAGAATGGTGAAACATAGCAGCAGAGGACTGTTGTGTTGTCCCCACCAGGACACCTTCCATGCAACATCACAGACGCAGGAGAGGTAACTATCTATAGACCACATCCAATGCCACCCAGCCCTCTCAGAAGTTTTTTGGGCTTCAGTAAGGCCAAGAGTTGGGCCAGTCAAGCTTCTCTCCCTTTCTCAGACATGCAGAGAGAATTGTGCAAGCGTGGTTAGCTGGTCCTTTTGTAGCCCTAAGGAAAAAAACACAAGCACAGAGTACAGCACACTGATGATAACGTAAAACATTTTCTTCTTGGCTTTTATATCTCCAAATTAGCGGATGTCTTTTGACATCTTGATGGCATGCTAAATGGTTGTCTGCTAGTTCAACTACCAACCAAAAAAGGCAATAGGACTACCCTGCATACAGCCATTATTACATTCATGTATTTCAGACAACAGAAGAAACAATCATATTGCTGGCACAAATGCTATGCTGGTGGAACCTGGTGATTAAGTTGAGCCATTCATCTAGTCCATTATATCTACGGAATTCGAAATTAATCTAGGGAAAAATGCACCATTGCAGCTTCATTAAACACTGCAGTACACATTTACCTAAATATATATTCATGCAGACAATCTTCTTCCATTTTCACTGTTTTTCCTCCTTCAGCCTCAAAGCAAAAGCACCCTCCTTCCCGAAGAAAAACATATTACTTCAAAAGGAGTTGAAAATTTTATCATAAAAGCAACAACATTCTGATGTTTTTCGTTTCTTTCTGAAACATGGAAAAAAGGTCTGTGCACGGAAAAAATGAGAGGGGACCTTTATATTATCAGCAAAAGAAAGGCAGGCATTATCTTGTAACATATGCTCCAAGTCATTAGGCATTTGATTTGAAATATATTTAAGTGGTAGACTACAGTCTGGGCTAAAAAGCCCAGCCTTCTTTCTCAATAAGTTTATATGGTGTGCATACTAAAGTTTAACTGCAGGATAAGTACACCACCAAGTAGTATATTCTGCATTTCCATAATCTAAACCTTCATTGAAGCAAACAAGATTTAAACACTGGCAAACAGAGCAAACTAATTAAACTTTTGCTGTGGAACAAAAGCTAAGTCAAACAAAAGGTCTCAATAATCAATGCAGAGTGCTAATATACAGTTCACTCAAACTTTTAAGCATGACTCTGCACATCTCAGAATATACTAACACATATTTGCCTTGAAAATGTCATTTGTTCTTAAGGACAGTGTGTGCTGCCAAAAATCTGTATGTCTTCCATGGTTCATTAAATGGATCATTTTCCTCAGAGCAAAATGTATGGCTTTTTAAGCTGCTGAATTTAGAGTAGTGCAGGTTTAAAATTCATTTTCTTCTTCAACAGAGTGGCTATTCAGTTTGAGAAACTAGAAAGAGCACACTACGCAGCCTAGATAACAATAACAATTCATATTAGGATGAAAATGACAAGGTAACATGGAGAGAAACCACTATCAAATCAGCAAGACCATTTTCATTGTGTCTCAAATTTTCTTCTCAGAAGGCCAAAATATTTTTTCCTTTTTAAAATCATCAGCATCCCTGCCAGTTCAATAAATCCTATAACAAATTTCTAGACGCTCTCAACAAGGACAAAGACTGGAGAGGGAGGGAAACATGGTCATCAGTCCTGCCTGCCTGCCCAATTCTGCCTGGCACAGCCCCAGCTCAACAAGCACAAAAAGATTATTATCTGAGACAGTGGCGGCAGAGAGCCAAGCAAGCAAACAAAATTAAGATGGGGCACTCATCTGACGGCCCTTTTAACCCACCTACAAAACAGATGACTTGACTACTTGGAAGCAGGAGGCTGTGAGGCAAGTTAATGTCAAAGCCTTATTACGGTGACATTTCACCTTCTACTGGATCTGGCTAAGAAGTTGCTTTGGATTTCACCAGCAACTTACTTAAACACGTGGCATAAACACAGAAGATTTGAGCAAATTACAAGATCATAATTTTTGGAAATATTATTATTAGAAACATAAACACTGTTCTGTCAACAGTTATAATGAATTATCTGTTTGTTATCTGAAGTTACCCTACTATTTTCTGCTCCATGTAACAAAAAGATATAGTTAAGAGCACAATAGCTCTTTTTTTTTTTTTTATTTCTGAGGAGGGCTTCTGTAGGAAATATACATTCAGTGCAAGACACTCATGCACCTCAATGATGTTTAGAAATGACTTCATAAAAGAAACCAAGCAGCCATATGTGGTTTCAGAGAAGTCAGGTAGAACACCTGTCAAAGCCAACATATCCTCTGCATCTGAAAGTTATTTATTCTAAGCACCTAGCCAAAGATCTCGCAGCAAGACAGCTGCTGATTACAAGGCATAACTAGATCTCCAGACTCCCAGGTTTACACTCCATCTGCTCAACCATGCATTGGGTATCTAGACACAAACTAGTTGTTTACTATTTTTGGTTTGATCTTAAAAAAAAACAAAACAAACAAAAAAAACCAAAAAAACCCCAATCTTCAGAATCATTCCTTTCCACTCTGTTCAACTCCATGCATACTTAAAATGGAAATGAGCACCTTCAAATTAAACCAAGGGGAGAAACGTGCACAAGACAAAATGAATTTTTTGCCAGCTGTGAGTGTTGTTTTTACACTTAATTTTGGACACTGAGTTCAGCACAGACAGCAAATAATTTTGGTCCTTCAAGGAACTCATATAATGTATCCTAATTACTAGACATAAAATTCAGCACACAGTAGCTGATCAAAATTGCTAATACAATAAACCATACACCAATATCTTCCATCTAAACACTCATTCCATTTAAACGGGGAACTAAGCACACCTAAATTAACTTCCTACTCTGCATATTCATGTAACTCTGAAAACATACTTTGCCAAAGGGCAGGCTCCAGATTGGTTTTATGAAAACTTTAGCAAGACAAGGAGCTGACTGGCCTCTAAAACACACCTTCCTTCAACAGTGTCATACCACCCCGGCACTGCTCCAAGCTTCCACTTGAAACGTGTGGGTGGGGGTACCCAGTTTCTTCCACAAAACCACCAAAACAAAATCCAGGAGCAGCAGTCCCACCTGTTTGAGGACATCAGCTAACCTCCCATCAGAGGCTGTTAACAAGAAACTTCCCCCAGGGGATTCATTAGCCAGTGATTACATATGGCAATTTTTTTCCAACATACCTCGGGAACAGCTGGTATCAGTGTCAGCAGCAGGCCTAGATTAAATGACAGCTTGATTTCAAGGGTCAGCTAGTACACTCACAACACATTGATTCTGGCACATACACTGATGTAACCATTCCACTCATACTATTGCAACTTTGTTCTAGCACCTGCAGCGCTTGCATTTGACAGGTGTTTGCAGATCAGGCCCATGCCATTTTCTTTTTCAGTAACAGGTACAATTAACATAGTGGCATGGTATGTTGGGTGAAGATTAAAAGATACTAACTAGTAAATTGTACTTCTCTAACCAGCACCTCATTCCACCCAAGAAAGCTTGATCTTGCTATGTTTAAAAAAAATTAAGCACCCTGCTTAGGCTGAACATGGGAGAACGTGCAGCTTTGAAGGCAGGAGAGATGGACATGCTCTTCTTCCAGAACCACTTCTTGTAACTTCAGGAGGAAGAGTTTAACTGAACTCAAAGTTAGAAGGCAGTATTCAAGTATCTTCCCTTCCCTTTCAAATAAGTAATGTACAGTCTGAGCTTTGTCATCTTTGAAATGTGTGATGTGCTGTCCAAATATAAATCCAGACAGTTCCTGTGTTACACTGAGCTCCCACTCAAAAGAAGCAAAGCAACAGCAAGTAACATAAATCTTTAAAACATGTAGGCGGTTCTGCTTATTCCCCATTCCTTCCTTTCTGTCCCTGTGTCCTGGGTTAAGAGGGAGAGAGTTATTTTTTTTTCCCTTCTCTTCATAAATAGCTAGCAAGAAGCTATGTTTTGGAATCATGCTCAGGAGAAGCTGATAAGACCCAATGTTTTGTTCTGCTGCCAAGGTCGGCAGAGAAGCAAAGAGACACAGTCCAGCCGCTAGCCTGGGATTTGCTCTTAGGTTAAGACTGAGAACCAGATTGACCAATTGTTTATTCCATCCCATGCACGTCATACCCAGTATATAGATGAGGACCCTTCCAGGAGACCACTCTCTTTTACTTCCCTTCGGCTCCAGATCATCTCGCTTCGCGTACCTGCATTTGCTCTCCCAAGGCCTTCCCCCCCTCCCCCCAAGACGCCAGTAGCTCTTGGCCCGGGACGCTCGTTATCTCCGTTCCGTGAGTTTCAGGATCCTCCCTCTCTGGGGGGGTTCATTAGCTGTGGCCAGGTGGTCATCTTCCCCCCGCTTCAGTCAGCTCTCGGTTCTGGGACACTCGGGCTGTTATCTCTGTTCCACGAGTGCCTCCGGAAGAGGCGTACCCCCCCCCCCCCAAATTTGGGGGAATCATGAGTGCAGTTTCTGGGGATTGTTAGCCGGCAACAGGCTGAGCCTTTGGTCATCGGGTGGGGGGGCAGTATCATTGTGTATCACCCATTCCCTCCCTCCTCCGGGGTCACTGGCTGGGAGCAGGCTGGGCCTTTAGTTATTGGGGGGCGGGGGGGGGGCAGCAGTATCACTGTGCATCACATTGTATATTTGTATATAGTATTATTTCCAATATTATTGTAGTTTAGTTATTAAACTGTCCTTAACCCACGAGTCCTCTTTTCCATTTACCTCTTTAATTCTCTCCCCTATCATTGGGTGGGGGCCGGGACTGTGTGAGCGGGTGTGTGTGGTTGGCCCCTCAAAAAAGGCCCAACCCGCCACACCCTGCCATGCTCCTCTACTGCTACTTCCTGCATCAAAACTTCAAAATCCACCTACACTGGCAGTGAACAAGGAAAAGTAACAATGACAATCTCCTGGGAAAGATGTAAGGCTCCCAGTAAACCTTCTCTGCAGAAGAAATGTGTCCTTCTGTGCTCCATGCACCTTCTAGAAGAGTGCTCTGCCCACTACCCAGGCATCCAGCCTTGCATCGTCAAGAAAAGCTCTTTCAAAAAAACTTTACAAGGAAGCAGAGGAATGCACCTATTAGTAAATTCTGCTGAAAGGGGACATACTGTTTTATTTTTTGAAAGATACCTTCAAGGGAGAAAACAAATCCAGAGAATACGTGGAGTATCATTTGCAATTAACAGTGAGTTTCCTGATAAAATACACTAACTTTGTATTATTTTAGAGCCAAGGAGCCACAGAGCAAGACTTCTGCTATACTTGCTCTGAGTTTCTGCCCAGCTGGTTCCTTTTGGTATGTCCCTTCTGGTCTGTCCCTGGTGTGAGAGAACAGGGTGCATAGGCTAACTCCACAGGATCTGCTGCAGTAGAACATGATCTCTTGCATTACAGCTATAATCACAATGCCTGGCACAGAGCCACACAAGGTATCTGCAACAAAAAAACAGGACAGACAGATTTCTCATTGGGGGGGGGGAGAGAATGTTACCTTCCCTTGCTCTGTGTCATTTCAGGGCTCTGCTCAAGAGCTGCGGAAAAAACCCAGCAGCTCAGCAGAGCAGTGCTAACAGCTGCTGCTACAGCAAGACCGAAGAACCAAGGAAGCTGCCACAGTACCAGGGAGCACGAAGAACAGATTCAAGCAGAGATTCTGCTTGATTAGCAGAGCGTATACACTCAGCCTCTGCCTATACCAAGGAAAAAAACACACCAAGAAGAAGCAGACCTTCTTCTGGGGAAAAAAGCAGCATGAACAGGAGAGAAAAGTAAGGAAGGAAAAGGCTGTTATTTGGCAAAAGTAATCAAAAAGGAGACTTCTAACGGCATACTATTCCAATTCAAGAGGTAACACATATCTCAGACTTGATGCCTATTGCTTCCTGCTAACTGGAAAATGCAAATTTACCTCGTTCCCCAGGCTTGATACCAAGCATTGTCTTGCAGCCAAGGTAAACAGTGGAAGGCAAGGGGAAAACCACCTCACTAGTTACTCCCAGGTTACTAAGCATATTTGAAGCATCAAGCAACAAGGCTTTCCCACAGCCAAGAAGAAAGTTTGCTTTGCATTTACTAGCACTTTTCTACACATTAATTTACTGGGTAGAAGTGAGTGCTTTTATCTGGCTCTGCTTCTCTTGTTATGTCATGGAAAATTTAAACAGAAGCAAAGCAGTTTTCCCAAAGCCAAAGCCCAAGCCCACCATTCTGTAGACCTGGGTACAGGGGCACAGGGAAGCAAGGAGGACTACAGGGGACAGTTGTACAGAACTGGGAGCTTCTTTCTATCCTACTGGGCTGGATCAACTTCCACGTGGCTCTTCCTTTTAACTTGCTGTCAGCAGATCCAATGTTCCTAATATTTGCTATGCATTTCTGGATTTTTTACCAGCATTAAAAAATAGGGGCTCACATGATTCCTCCCCACCCCCAAACAGATAGCCCTGATGCTGCCACACGCTCTTACACCCCAGACCAGTTTACCCCTTCTCCACCAGTATCCTAAAGCCAGTTGTACCGTGCAGCTCAGCTGTGTCGGGGAAAGGATAGGGCAGAACAGCCAGGACATTGGCAGTTTCCCACGAGCAAACAGAAAACATACTGGTGAGCACAACAAAGAAAGGGGTTTTAGCCAGATTCCCGTGTTTTAACACACCACAGCAGAATTGCTCACTTCAGGTTAACAAAAGCACACTGTTTAACCACACACAAGTAATAACATAGATTAACTAAAACCAGGAAGATGCTTGTCCCATTTTTTGGGAGTAAACCTGCCAATACCTTGCCCCATGACAAGGCAGAACCCCTTAAGTTACACTTTTAACTATAGCTAAAGAGACACTGTAAAACTGTGACATGATCATCTAATATTAAAATTAATGAACTCTCAGCACACAAATTAAAGCCATCATCACACTGGAGTTTAAATATTTACCCTTAAAACCCCAAGTAACAGAAGGTCTCACATCCTCTGTTTCCCCAGTAAGGACAAAATTTCAGATTTGAAGGAGAAAAAAAAAACCACCTTTAAAAGGGACCTATTAGAGGTCATCCAGACCTTCCTCTGCTCCAACCAGGGCTTACATCTAAGCCAGCACATGTTTCTCAGGGCCTTGCCTAGTTAAGCTCTCCCAGTCTCCAAAGATGGCAACTCCACAGTCTGCCTGGATGCCTGTGTCACCACATGGCCACTTTCAGAACAGATAATTTTTCCCTTCTATGCAGTCAGAATTTTCCTTAACATTCCCTTTGTTATCTAACAGTATATGGTTACTACCTTCTGACTACTTTTGCTTTCCTCTTCCCTTTACTTTTAAGAGGGCTTTTTTTTAAATGCCACCCAAAATTTCAAGATCACCTGACATTCAGATAAAATTTACAGGTCCCAGTCTTTGTTCTGGAACCTTTCCCTACCTGCAGCATTTGTAAATGAAATGCCAACCTACTGAGCTATTCAAGCCTTAACCAACCCCCCCCCAACTTTCTACACTTACGTCCTGTAAATTCTCATATTTCTTTCCATAACTTCAGGCAAAGACTTACTACCTTGTGGACTTTGATTCTTTACTTCCATCTTCTTACTCCTTTCCTTACCCTCCATAATTTCACTATGCATAAATCAACTTTATTTAGATAAACAAAAGGAGACAACAGAAAACCAGAAGAAGCCTCTGAAACCTTACTAGCAGCTTACCTTCGGTATTTTTGTTAGCAGTAAACAAAAATATTATGAATTTCACAAAGTAATACTCTTAATAAAAAGACAAAGCTACTGGTAAAGAATCAGTTTTAATAGTCATTACAATGTCCTCCTTAAAATTAATATACTAGACCATGAAGCCCAAACCCAGGAAAAACTGTACAAAACACTACAAGAAAAAGAAGAACAATCAATGGGTGAAAGGACGGGAATGAAAATGCTTAAAGAGCAGAGATCTGAAGAGTGAATTACTTTGCTTTCTGAAGAGGCATTTCCACAGGAACTGGTCTGACATTTAGGAAGCAAGACAGCTACCGCTATGGCAATAAGCAATAGCTCAGCTTTAAAAAAAAAAAAAAAAAAAAAAAGCAGAGATGGTATAGAAAGACATAAGGACTAAAGCAACTCAAGCCATGCCCTTTTGTTTCATGGCAGGAAATCCACATTTTCTTTTCAAATTGTCACACACTAGTACAAGGTTATCATGCTATCACAGCATGGAGACAAAACAAAAACAGATCCACAATCCATTCTTAGGACATAAGCAAGTGGGTAATAACCTTCTGCCCTCAAATGTGAAATCAGTCATTGTGACTTCATCCATAGGGCAAGCCTTTTTTTATTAAGAAACTCTGAATGGTTCAGTGTGCAGCAGAGACCAATAACTCTGGACTGCCCCAGTGTATCTCAGTATCATGGCAGAATGACAGAAGACATGTTACAGCTGACTCTTTCAAGATCAGACCAGAAAGAACAAGGACATTTTAAACAACAAACTGTCACCTCAGCTCTATTCAAAATACTTTATAAGAACTTCATTGTGCATATACTACACAAAAATTAGCCCTCAAGGGCAGAAGACACAGGGAGGAATTGTTCAGTAACAGTTCCAGTGACCCTCCCCCAGCAACCAATTTTTGAAGCTGTTTTAATGGGCTCTGGAGGCAACCTATTTAAAAAAGGACAAAAAGGAGCAGAAAAGGGGGGGGGGGGAAGAAGGGGAAGGAAGGTCCCTACAGACTCAGCTCTTTAGGATGCACCTGCGCCTTGGTGCTTCAGAAGAACAACTACTCTAAGTTTTTCCCAAGGATGGGACTTACTTCCTGGCAGTACTGGAGAATCCCTTCCTTTGTCCCGATGCAGGTCTTGGTGCCAGAGGGGTCCGATTCCCACTTTCCATTCTGCACGTTCATGTGCATGTTGAGTTTCCCACAGAACATGGCAATCTGAGGCTCTGCCAGCAACCCAGCATTTCCATCAGCAGGCACCTGGAAGGAGAAGGGAGGGGAGAAAAAAAAAAGTTTTAATCTCACATCTGACATTTCAATCCATCCAAAACAGGAACAACTCAAGCAAACCTGAACCAAACTCTCGGCCTACCCACCCATAGCAGCAAAGGCTGAAACTGTTTGATTCAGACATATTTGAGAAACGCAAACGTGGTCTTTATACAAATCCAGGCACGCAGTAGCGTAACACAGAGATTAAAGCTATAACCAAACTGTTTTGTGGCCCCAAACTGTCTTCTTATCAAACACAGAACAACAAGCATACCTCAAGCACAACTACAGAAATTTAATTTTCCAAACATACACAGTGGCTGGCGTGGCATCAAAACAGGACTGCTCACAACAAAGCACCACAGAATACCACCTACCCGAACAAGCACTAAGGCCAGCGTCCCAGCCCACTCCGAACAGCAGAGCTGCTCTCAACTACTTTCCAATTAAATACAGTTCTGGAACACCTGTGAGCTTCCTACCTGCACTTAGGGAAAAACTTAACCCTCTTCTCCTACAAACCTCAGCACCAGTTTAAATCCTTCCCCTGGGATCACAGCTCGCCCTTTCAGCCCTCCACTCTCCTGCATTGCCAACCTCAGTAGGTATAAACTGCAAGTTCCCGCTTCACTATCACCATCCAAGAAACACAACACAAAGGTAAGCGTCCTTTTGGGGTTATGTTCCTCAGGAGAGAGGTCAGTGTCTCTCCACCACCCCTCACGCTCCAAAGGCAAGCCTAGCACATTGGAGGTACAGCAGAGTACACAATTAAATATCTTATTTTTAACTTTTAATCTTTTAGACAGAAGGCTCCTCAAGGGAGGAATTAAAAACATTTTAAAAATTCATGAAGAATTGAAGAAGCAGAATTACTGTCTTACAAGAAGTACGCAAACCCCTTATCTTAGTTCCTCCACTCTTTGTTTAAACTAACATAGAAAAACTTCATTAATTTTATATGCCTACAATAATAATAATAAAAAAAAAATCACATTAAGAAACATTGCACGAGTCAACAACTAACTAACCTAACACATTAGCTTAGTACTGTAAGTTAGAATTAAAACAAGTATTTCTGCTGGAACAGATTTTCCTTTACTATCTCAATTTCTCTTCTCCTGTGAAACTAGTAACCTCTGTATGATTTAACAGCCAGCCATCACTGTTCTGTTACTGGGTAATTAGAGAATTCTCCAGTAACTGGGATGACACCTGGTCTGGCTTGCCTAGATCAGCACAGCTATCACATGCTTATTCCTTCTAACGTCTTCAGAAATGCTGAAGAGCACACCAAACAGAACATGTCTATAACAAATACTTGCAAAAAAATCCTCCAAAATAATTATTTTTTTTCTTTATAGATGCAACACAACCCTATCAAAATTTCAGTAAAAATAGAAGTGAGTCATTCCACAGGTGACATGTGTGAATGTGAACTCTCCTCACTGTCAGCTCCTCCAGCTGGGATCCCTATTAAATTAATACAGCGCACAGTAGTTATTCTCTGGCAGATTTCAAAATTTTTTTTCCACTCAAAACTCCAAGCTGTATATTTAAGGAGACCATGCCTTGTGGCTTTTTAATAGGCAGCTTTTTGGTATTTTTTGCCTTAGCTAGGAAGACAGCTTAACTTGGGGGAAAAAAATGTGGTTGCTTACTCAGAGGGCTATCAATTTCACAACATGACAACCTATGACTGTCTACTTAAAATCTCATTCCCTTCAGCAAAGACATCACATCTCCCAGCTTAATGAAATTACCAGAGCAAGTCATGATCATATTTAGCTTTCTATATTTTGAGCTGACAGGGCCATACTAATGAACTGCTCAGCAGAGCACTTCATCTTATTGATTAGGACAGCTAAATGTTTCTAATCATAAAGAAATACCAGAGCAATTAACACACACTGTAAACAGAACTAGAGCATTTAGATCATGATCATGAATAATTCAAATACTCAACTTCCCAAGCTGAGCTATCGGAGTGTCCTTAAAGCAAGGATAATAGGTTAATGGATTTGTCTGTCACATCTCTGGCTAAGATGCAACACTGAGCTTTCAAATTAACTTCTTATAAACAACCAGAGCGGAAATAACACCTTTTTAAACATTTAAAATTGGGGGAGGGTGGGAAAGACAATTAAATAATTTCATATCCGAAGGTAGGTGCTTGCTACCACTGTGAAGCCCTCGTATTTAAACTAAAAGCCTCTCACCTTTAGCAATAAGCCGCAATTTTATACATTGCCTGTTCAGTATGGTACCTGTGAAACTTGGCAGTGACATTGCAAAGCTTTAGCAGGAGAAGAGACTCACTGTTGGGACAGCCTTTGTGTTACCTCCCTGCTTTTTCGATAAAAAAAAAAAAAACCACAACAAAAAAAGAAGCCTCTAATCCAAGATTTTTGCCATCTGATATTTCATTTCTGAAGAAAATAAGAAGTCAATCTGCTATGGCATTTTTTATGATTAAAAACTGTCAGCTTCCTGCTTGTCAAGAAATTACTCTTGCTGCAAAATCCACAGAAACAGACGACACTGATGGAGGCTTTTCTCTGCAGAGATGATGGTAAAAAAAACCACAACTGTCAAGCCCAGGAGCATTTTTTGACACGAGGGCAAAGGAGAAGGGCATTAACAGATATGATCTTGGCCTTACCTATCCCAGATTTAGAGCTTCTGCTGGGCCTTTTGACAACACCTAAGCAAGATACTCCTATTAAGAGTGTATGACTAAAAAATTTCCCTTCGCTTCATTTTGCAAGTATATGCTTCAGAGCATTCTTACTTCTATTTTCCCAAGAGTGAACATGTCACTAATATAGTGACTGACAGTGATTCTAACATTAAAAGGAAAACACATAAATTTTTCAGATCATTGGCCAAAAACCTGCAGCTCCTACATTAAGCTAGATAATCCACTCTACTCTTCTACATATTGTTCTCCTCTGCATCTCCTCCTCCTCCATCATTCACACTACAACAAAATTTCCAGGAAAAAGCTGAAATCAATAAAGCTAAAAATCCATTCTAGGTCCAAAATAAGTAATCATGCTAAATAACAGATAGTTAAGAAGAACATTCCTGATGCCACGTTTTCTGGTTTCTTCCTATTTCTCTATGCAGCCCTCCACAACAAGCCTACATAACATGCAGCCTTCTGTTAAATTTACCAGAGTGAAGTCGCAAATGACAACGTGTTAGCAAGATGCACCATGCTGCCCCTCTTGCCACAGAACACAAGAGCATTCCCACGGCACCTGCTGAAAAGGGTGCCTGGAAGAGATCAGTCCTCGTAGCCTTGATTTTAAGGGATCTATTTTAATCCAGGCGACATTAATTAAGAAGTAAATCAAGCAAAAAAAGCATCGTTGCCATTTAATTTTATAAGGCTGATGGATAACAAGTGGGGAAAACAAGAGACACGTAGAGCCTCTCAGGCTCCTTAGGTCTGGACTGGCACTGGTGGGGGGTTCTGACACTTAACTGCTTATGCTTCCTCTCTAACTTGGGGTCTCTTCCATCTACACAATCCCCAGTTTTATAAACACCTCAGTAGCTTCATATGTTAAACTCCATTATGACAAACAACCCTAAGCTGACAGGGCCTGCATGCCAATTTCCAACCTTTCATCAGAATTCTGCTCCTGTGTTCAGTGTGTCATCTATTGGTAGGAAAAAGAAAAAAAAAAAAAAAAAAAAGAAAAAAAAACAGTAAGCAAGGGGTAGTCTAACAAAACCACTGCATACTATTTCAACTCTTGTGCAAACATTTGAGAAGCGTTCACCTCCAACACACCCACCTGCCTGTCTTGTAAGCTTACACAAATCTTCCATCTTCAGCTCTTATGGCAACATCTGCCATGGACTTTTGGCTCTCCCAAAGTCAACAGCTCGCAAAACTGAACATTGAAAACTTTTCCAGCTGAAGTACTTAAGTACACCTAGGCTATGCTACCATTTGAAGACTAAGTTTTACTCGGCACCACAACTATATTTTCACTGGGACAGCACTAGAAAAGCTTTCCTGGCAATGAAAGGTGTGCTGGAAACTGCTAGTGAGTCTATCCTGAGATCTCCAGGTAAGAGACTAAAAATATCACTTTATATAATCACTCATAAAAATATCACTTTATATATACCTTATCACACCAAGAGAAAGAAACAACTTTCTCTTCAGACCCTGAAGTTTGTCTTGAAGACCTCAAGCATCACACAGCACTTTGGGAAGAAATACAGTTTGGTTTTCTCCCCAGAGACTGCATCATGATGATGCTTCACTATCACAGTAAAGGAAAAAAAATTAAAAAAAATTCAAATTAGTTGTTACCTCAGCTAAGTTTAAGAGAAGTATCTAGTCTGTGAAAGTTACTGATAAGGTAAAACCTAATGAACTATTAGGGATTTTAACAGAGACAATCAACAGCAGTTTCATCACAAAGAAGGCTGAACAACAGCACTTGGGGGGGGGGGGGGGGGAAGCAGCACTTTTAAAACACATGTAGATGAAAAACAACTTTAAAAAGGCAGAAGAGTGAAATAAGAGTAAAACTAGATGTGGTGATAAGTGATTTGTTGCATACACGCTGTCATAACATTTTAAACACATGAATTCATGAATTGCTGGTCACATCAAAGGTACATTCAGTTAAAATAAGTGAGTTGGTGAAGAATTTTAAGTATCATTCAAGTTTTTCTCACAGTCAGTGGTTTAATTCATTTACAGTCATTCCCTGCCAAGAAAAATTATCTGCATTACAATGCAATTAAATAATCTAGAACACCGATCTACAAAGATGAGCAGCTTCTATACAGTAAATACTGAATAACATAAAGCTACAGTCCAGTTTGTTACAGTAACGCCTGTAGTGGCAAATCGCTCCTTGACTAATCCTAAAGCTCTGGGGCAGATTAGTCTCTGAAAGAATAACTCATGCGACAAATTACATTAACAGCAACTATTTGCTTTATTAGTATTCTGCAAAAGTAAAATCTCCAAGCATATTAATGAAACTGTAATCACATATTATTTTGTCTACTTTGCATACGACCTCAAAGAAGTAGCATGTGCTTTTTTCCCTGCCTCTTGGCAAATCATTAAATAACAGTTTGCTTGCGACAGCGTGCTAATTGGTCTAACTGCAAAAGTTACGCTCGGGTTTTCACAGTATATTCAGTTTTCAAAGACCAAATAAAACTCTACTCATCACTTTTACAAGACATCTGGCTCAGAGATCAATTTCTAGAACAGGAACTACCTCAGTTTGAAAAATGGCAACTACAGGATTCTGAAAAGGATTACCTTTAATCGACCGTACACTATTTAGAGCTCTGTGTAAAATGCATTAGTCTAACATGTCACAGGACGTTCAAGAACCAGCCTGACATTTTTGAGACAGAAAACAAAATTATTAAACTGTTATACATTTTTTAATTATTAGCTTTCAAAAGTGTAGTACGGGTACACGGTCTGAGAGAAAGGACATGTGGCTGTGGTAATGCTCGACACTGAGAGGAAGTTCTCCCTTAAAGCATTTCAGAGGCCTGTTCTGCAGCTACAAGACTCATTTCATCTCCAGTCACGTGCATCTTCCTGCATGCTCCTGTTATGTTTCCTTCTTATGAGCAGCTAAATGTTGAAGTGCTTAAAATATCATTTGACAGTAAACAAACTTAAAATACCTTTCAAGTACAGGCTTTCAGTATTTTGCCTACTTCAAAGAGAAACCACAGTAGGAACTCATTCTTTAGGTGAGGATATTAAAAAAAAAGAAAATCCAACCAACACTAAAGACGGATCAGAAGACAACTCCATAAGACAAAGCCCTTTGGGTATATAACTGCTTATTAGTTATAACTGCTTTGGATAAGGAAAGAAGAGACACATAATCCAGCTGTTTTCCCATCAGACTGTGTTAAAGAAATATTTACAAACATGGTCAAAATAGGACAAAACAAGGTAAATCCTGGCGAAGCCACCTCAATACCATTGTTTAATTACTGAACCCTGTCTTTGAAAACAGGCGTTTCATGATAGTTTTCTGTTTGCTTTGAAGAAAAACAAAAGAAAACACATCATGCAAGCATTAAAAGACTAAGATGTAGGAATCCGTTTCCTTCCCATGTTAAGATATAGTCGAAAGATGCCTCAGCCCTGATAATTTAACACATCTATTTCAGGAGAGGTGCAAAGCGCACCCGTACCAAACAGCAAGGTGGATGCTCTTTACACAATTTCTGAAACACTCAAAGGTTTTGGGTATCAGAGTAGAGAGGACTGAAACAAGTTTATCTAATTAATTTTTTTTAAAGTAATGCTTTACCCTAACAACAAAAAAAAAGGCATTGAGTTTTTTAGCTCATTACCATTTCATCCTAATTCCAAAAAGCCTTTTCCTATCAACCACCATTATTTAAGACAGAAAGCATAGCCCTCTCCTCATCCACTGTCATTGCTTTCTGCAGTTATTAAAGTAGTTAGTATTATTAGCTAAGAGGTCTTCATAATCCCTATTTCAACAACAAGTGTTGGCTTTGTTCACAGCTCATGTCATACTCTGAAAACACAGGCTGCAAGATTTTACCCTCAAGAGGTTTCCCGTCAGAGGACCAAAGCAACACAACTTCACTCCAGATAGCTCTGCTATTAACTTATAGCTAAGGACTGCAATATAATATGAAAATAAGCATCAGACCTTGAATATGCTATTATTAAACATCAAAACACCGAAATACATTCCCCAAAGGTCCCTAAGATGGCTTCTATGATTTAGGCTGTTGCAGTCTGCAAACACTACCTTGAAGCCCCTTTTATAAGCCTTCAAAGTGCATTTAATTTGCATAATTGCTTCATTTCCACAACTTACTCAAAAACAACAAATGCCCTCCTTACTTTAGGAGATAAAATAATCAATCACTCTGCTTTCCCATTTTAATGCTAACAGTTCCAGCCCCTCAACCAAGAAGTCAATGACAAAAGTCTTAAGGTTTAAGAACTTCTGCTGATTATAAAAATCAAAAGGGGACTCAAATATTGTGAAGAATTAAGCGTACTCAACTAACGTGCCACCCTCTCAATCATGCCTGTGCTTTTTCCAAAATTTTATACCATATTCAGGTTGATATTTCAGGTTTCTCACTAACTCAAGTAGCATCAAATTGCGTGCAAACCAGTTTGCTTCCTCTATGACTATTAACAAAATAGAAGAAATCCTATCTTTGAAGTGCGGCTGCTCATAGTTATTTTTGACTAAAAAGAACAGAAGTAAAAATAAAATGAGTGTAAAAGGACTTTCTGCTTAGCCTTACACATTTAAGTGAGCAAAACATGAGACAGCCTTGTTATCCTCAGTCAAAGACTGAGTTTCTTTCACTAGACTATCTGGTTTGCTGCACCCTACAGGTGAAGATCACTGCTCAATTCCAGAAGTCTATGGTTCAAACTAGGCAAATATCATGCTAATATATGCTTGTGTCACCAGACAAATCCGTATCTTGTCATCTGTTGGTTAACCATCAATTTCACAGAAGAGTGTAACAGAATACAGACTTCTTACTTAAGCCATAAAATATTAGTTTGTCCTCCTAGTTTTATTAGGTATCTACGCAGAACACAAATGCTTTAAAGACTATTTATATTTAAAAACCAGCTCATGTAGAGAAGTAACAAAAAAAAAAATCTCTTTTCTTAAAAATGCCATCAGGACACAAAAATAAAAATAGAGCACCCGAATTAGGAGGAAATATCAAATTATTGTCTCCCCACAATTTTAAGATGGCTGTCAAAACCAAGGAAAATTTTCCATCTCCCAACCTGTCCTTACAGACAAACACCATCACAAGAGTAAGAGGTTGTCAAAATCAACATAAATAATTTAGAAACTGCGTTTTATTGTACAATGTTAATATAGAAACATCAGCAGAAGCTATTGTTGTCAACAGCCTACATAAATAGGTCAAAAAACATTTTAGTGGTTGTTCAGTGAAACTGCTTAGTACGGTTTCTCCCTCCTGGAAGACAAATGTTTCTGGAAAACAGTAACAAAAAGGGCCACTCCCCTAAACTACAGAAAACCCAGGAAAGACCCACATTCTCCTTTACAAAAATCCATTAGCTTTGGAGAAGTTCAAGCACTCTGTGAACTAAAAGGCACCCAAAATTTATTTGAGAAACAGACTCCATTTAAAGGCTCCTGGAAAATCAGATGTTTGATGACCACAACCTGTTTAACCCAAGTGTAAATACTTGTGTGCAGTCCTCCTGGCCTGCTTCATAAATAGCAATACCAAAAAGGCATCACAGCAGCGCATAGCCCACTTCTCCACAGCAGCTCAAGGATTGGCTCCTCCACAAATATATTACAAGTCTGTCTCCAAAGCTGCAGAGAAAGCAATAGTTCCCTCAAAACTATCTTCTAGCAGCCAACCATTCATCTCACCCATCCCCTTCACAAGATCCTGAGGCATACATTACACTTATTCCGTATGTCTTACTTAGTTCTAAACATTTCCCTCAGGTCATGTTCCAAGTACCAGTAAGATGCCGCCTGAAACCAGGCCCAGGCATCTGTCTACCCTGAAATCAAACTAAGTATCAAAACCAAACCAAAAACACGCAAGGATTAAGCGCTGAGTTTACAAGGCTATCCCATGGGGGATACGCACTCCCCTCCCTGAAGGGTTGAGCAGCACAGCAACCAACTGCTTACAAGAGATACTTGCAAAACTTCAGCAGAAATTTTGCTATTGTATCTGCAATGAAGAACAGATCTGCACACGCATGTGCAAACACACGCCCAAGAGAGAAGGGATGTCCCCACCTCGGGCCTCCGGAAACACTAACGAACAATTAAGAGGACCAGGAGAGCAGCAAAAGCCTAGCTCACGAGCTGAGCCTGTCCAGCTTCACTGCACAAACATTCCCATGCTCCCGCAAGAGAGACTAAAAACTAGAATTTAGTTACAAAAAACAGTATCTCTGAATGTGGTCATTAATGTGAGGCAAGTACCAAGGTGGGGGGCAGTATTCCTAGCAAGACAGACAAGGTGGATTTTTGTGTCAGCTACATGAACACAATAAAAGGGCATTTGTCTACAACTAACTGCAGTGTCAAGAGTTTCTACTCACTGCCAACATTACAGAGGCCCCTACCAGGAACATGGCTGCTTCCAAAAAAAAACCCCTAAAACTCACACTCCTTCAACCAAGTCACGTAACACAATTTAAGAGGGATGTATGTGAAGGTCCTTGAGCACATCCAGAGGAGGGCAACAAAGCTGGTAAGAGAGCTTGAAGGCACGTTCTGAGGAGTGGCTGAGGACTTTGGGCTTCCCTAGTTTGAAAAGGAAGCTGAGGGGCAAACCTTGTTGCTCTCTACAGCTTCCTGAGGAGGGCAAGTGGAAAAAGAGGAGCCGATCTCTTCTCCCTGGTACCCAGTGACAGGGAATGGTTCAAAGCTGCTCCAGGGCAGGTTCAGACTGGATATTAGGAAACATTTCTTTACATGGAGGGTGGTCAGACACTGGAACAGGCTTACTAGAGAGGCGGTCAGTGCCCCCACCCAGCCTGTCAGTGTTGACAAGGCATGTGGATGGACAACGTCCCTAACAACATGTATTAACTTTTGATCAGCCCTGAAGTGGTCAGGCAGTTGGATTGAACAGTTGTCCGTCCAATCTAGACTAGACTGAAATAGTCTAGTCTATTTTAACCTCTGCACCACTCTGGTCCCAACCAGGCCAGCAGCACAAGCAGTTGTGTACGTGCAATGACACGCATCACTGAAGGAGGCAAGGGAGAACACAATGGGAGGAACAGGCACAACACAGACCCAACCAGGTCTCTTTTTGGAGTTATCTTAAGAGTCCATAAGTCAAATTTATGGATTCTGCAGTTAGACATCAATCTAACAGTAACTGTTACATGCCTCACGCCTACCAGGTCTCACCAGCCTGCGGATACCTCCACATGGTTTAGTCACATGTTATTTTAAAAACTACCATTTCGGGAGGAAGAAAAAATGACAAGTGGGTTGACCAAAATTATCCAAGATTGGAACGACTTTTCAGGAAGCATTAAATTTAATGCAGCACTAACACTTAACATGGAAAAAAAATAATTAAAAAAAATAAGTACTTTACAAGCTGAATAAAAAACGCATTAAGTAAAAAAAAAAAGAAAAGCCAATCTTGCTCCCAAGCTGTCAATTTAGATTTTGGAAGTATCTTTAGTCACTTACACAGCTATATAATATGTTGACTAACAGCAGCAGGGTAAACAAGAAAAAAACAAAACCAACCACCAATCCTGTCAGAATTAAATATCCTCCATCTCATTGGGAAAAAGAAAAAAAAAAAAAGATGCAATCCAGCAGGTGTGCAAGTTTGACAAAAGAAGAAGTGTTTCATGATAAATACAACAAATGTTACGATTTCTTTTGGTATGCCTAAACATGCAGAAATGCTATGATACTGCATTTAAAGCTCATTCCCTGAAAGCCTGTCATTCCCCCAAAACAAACGTTAAGACTCAGTTTTACAGAAACGAATTAAGGTTTTGCACTAAAATACATTCATTGTAAACCATCTATTTCCACCATTGTATTTTCTGTTCTAATGCTCAGAACTACCATCACTTATTTTATCTTAAATAAATACATGAAGTATAAGAATAACGAGTGTATTTCACAGCAACACAACAGGCTACAGAACTATTCTAAGCTCAGTAATAACTTTTGAGTTCCTACTATACTCCTGAAACTCCTGTAAAATTGAAACTACCAGGTGAGAGCAAGTACACAAAAAAGTCCTAAATAAGATCTAGTTTTTGTTTATACTAAAACACCTTTTTCTTGCAAAAGGGTACCTAAGTTGCTCTAAGATATATTTTAAACCTATTTCAATGCATGTGTAGCTGGAAACAATGTGAAAAACTACTATATGCAGAGCCAGACTCCATATCACAAAACAAATTTAAATTATATATATTGCACAGTTCAAAAATTGTGCAACAATCCTAGTTGAACAAATTTGACAAACAAGTTAACATCTGAGCAATTCAGTTTCTCAAATAAACTATAACACTCAAATGTCAGTGCTCTTTAATTTATTGAGTTACTTTCTAACAGAATAACAGCCTTGAAGCTTTCAGGAATTCATTTGAAGTAGATGTTGAGTTTAAGACAGCTTCATATCTTGTTCACCACATTTCCAGCACCTCATGGAACAAGAATTCTTCTGTATAATATCTTCGCTGCTTTTTAATGTTAATTATGTTTTCAACTTTTCCTGCTAAAACTGAGTTGCAAAAGGACACTTGGTAAGAGGATGCTATTGCATTTGTGGGATGCTTACATCTTACCTCCATTCCATAAAATTTATTAGTACTCCACCTCTCACAGAATCAGATCTTTAGTTTAGAAGTATTTTGAATAAAGAAGAAAGCAAGAAAGGAAATAACTTAAAGTACCTCTTCAGGAGTGTTTTTATTCTTTTTGGATCCTACATAGAACAATGTCCATATGGGCAAATTAGCAGACTTCATTTACAGTACAGTCCCAGAACAGATGACAAAATTATTTCAAACACGCCTGTTTTTAAATGTTTGGACTTTAACTTCCTAAAATTAATAATAATAATAATAATAATAATAATAATAATAATAATAATAAACTTTTTTAAAGCCAACAATACGAAAACCACAAATATTCAAATTGCACTTCCACACCTGAACACTCATGTGACTGATACGTTACACAGAGCTAACATCTTGTATTTCATACAATATACTATTTAGATAAAGTGAGTTAAAGTATACAAGGCACCTGAGTTTTCTTGAAACAAACTTCTTGAACAAAGAGATGCCAGATTTTCCAGATTTGGAAAGTCCCGTAGGCTTACATCATTTTCCTAACGTAGAAAGACAATACTAAACTACTGAACTAATTATTCAAAACCTACAGAATTATTTCTGCAATGGAGGAAATATACAGTGTACTTGGCAAGCTCCTCCAAGAAGGAGCAGAAGCTGCAACCCATCTGCTCAGCACATTTTCTTCATATTGCAGTCTGACTGAATAAACCTTTAAATACCTGAGGAGAAATTCACCACAGCCAGAAAAGCTGAGACTTTACTTGGGAAACATGACCTTCACCCTGCATCAACACAATTTCAGAGGAAGTTCTGAGGTTGATACTTTATTCTCCTTATTTTACGTACAGTTCATTATCCACCCTCATTTTACGTACAGTTCATTATCCACCCTCATTTTACGTACAGTTCATTATCCACCCTCATTTTACGTACAGTTCATTATCCACCCTCAAAACAGAAGCACAAGCTACACTACAGAAGTGACTGCTACATGGACCACATTGTTTATGTTATTCTTCAGACGATACAGAATAGTAGTCTCCTCTGCTGCCATTTGGATGGGCCACAAGCATCTGAAGGGAGCCATGTGAGAAGGCTGATGTAACTCGCTTGTTTTAACATGAAGTGTTTCAGCTATTTTGCACTCCTACAGCACTCCATACATATGCCAAAGGTCCCTCTCATCTTCATTTGATGCAGAACTATTATCTGCCCAGCGGTGAGCCTGTGACTCAGTCTTCTCTGCAAGTTGTCCAGCCAGTTGATTTACTAAAATTATTATTAATAAAAATAATTATTTCCCAATTTTATTCCACCTAATTTAATTCCACAAAAAACGTGAATCAGCAAGATACTTCCAGCATTCGCTGACTTTAACCATTAGTGTTTGGAAAGGTGAGGACTCACCAACTGCTACAAGGAAGAGCACGTCCCTAAGATCCTTCCTGAGACATTATTTATGCTGCCCAAGATGCCAACATGTCTCTAATTAGACAAACCTTTTTCTTAAACTCACAAAAACACCAATATGAGCAAGACAGAAGGAATTAATCTGTCAACACTAGGATTAAACAACACAGCAAATTACCTGGATTACTTTCAAGGCACGGACAGAAGCCTGATGCTAGTTGTCACATGACAGTCAAATAGCTGGGTGACAGATTTTGATTCATTTTGACTTGAATTGAAGGTCCAGTCCTTCAATCCTTCCTCCATAAGAATGTATTAATACCTACCTCTCCACAACAGCAACACTGTGATGAGAAGGGAATTCATACAGCACTACTAGACATCCCATGCCAAAACAGATCCTGCTCTAGATCTGTTTTTAGGGTACCTGAGTCACTGTTACTAAAAAAAAAATAAATAAAAACCACACTCAAACCCTACTGTCCCACTAGACATCCCTGTGCATGCAGCTGCTCTTTTTTGAGCAGCTACTCTGTGTTCAGCATAGGTTTCTGCAATAAAAATCTTCAGTATTATGATTTTTTTCACAATAATCATGGTGCACTTTAGAAAGTAAGTCTGGCCTTCAACCTTTGATGCTATGACCAACTCTCATGGCCTCCAAGAGGAAGCTGTTTCTCCATCTCTCTGCCTTCTGTCTCTAGTAGACAGAGACAGCGTATTGTATCCACCACACCAAAAACAAGTCCATCATTATTACATACATAAAATATTAATGATAACAATTGAAGTAATAGGGAAATAGACCTTCAGAAGTGCTTAAGAGAAAAAGGATTCTACAGTTTAGGAAAGAATTAAAATATTCCATCATTACCTCATAAGGGCACATTTCAGGTTTCTCCTCTACAATTTGCACTTTGCACGTTCTTTTACTCATTAAATGCTCCTGTACTATGCACACCATACAAATGACCTTCATGTCACTCTGCTAATGCTCAAAAACCAAGAACATCTTCCATCCCAGAACTTGCAAGCAAGAAACAGAAGAAAGATCAAGCAGATGGACACAGAGGGAAGCCCTGACTGAAACAACCCAACAGCTTTGTTTGGCAGGCTGGGCAACAGTCATACATGACGGGTCACAGAGCAAATTCTCCCTTTAGCAGGGATCACTCAACAGGTGTATACATACCCTCTGCACAATCGTGAACACTTACAAGGGCAAATCATATAAACCAGGAGTCTTAAATCTTACTGGAAATACTAAACCGAAGGAGTTACTGGCTTGACTGCACAACTTGAAACCACCCAGAATTGGACTTCAGAGAATTCTGTCAGCCTCAAATAAAATAAATTTGCAATGAACACAAGAACCAGAAAGAAAATGATGATAAGCCCTCAACTTCCCAAAATCAATTACACAATTCAAGATAAAAAAAAACCAGCTAATATGCACGACGCAATATGGGACAAGAGGTAAAAAAACCTCCAAGCTCCACTGCCCAATACATGAAGGCCAATGCTACAGAAGTACAGTAAATTTTTATGATTCATGCATTTAAATTTTCAAACTCTACCTGTGGTATCTTACAACAACTGTTCCCTGTGCCTACAAGATGTATGTTTAAAGACACAGCCTTCATCTGAATTCTTCCACAGATGGTCTTCACAAAAAACCTTATTGATTTCAATGTTTTGAATGTTAACACAGAAAAGCCAGCAGAGTACCCTGTTGATGTTCTCACTCTTTCCTATTCACAATTCATATTACCACCATGAGTTTGGGATTTCTGATCTTATCAAGCACCATGGAGTACCATGACCTACAACACACTGCAGTACCCAGATCTTTGCTTAAGTCTGTGTGGGGGACTAGATCTCATGAATCCAAAGACTTTCTTCTAGCATGGTATTCTTATAACAACCTTCTAACAATGCAGCGATAGGTATTTCATGGAGGTTTAGTTATGCAAAATTTTGAAACATGAGAAAAATCATGCCAGACAGCTCTTGCTCTTCCATGAGAAGACATGCTGTTATTATGGTTAACAGAAGCTTGCACAAACACCTCACACTCAGACAAGGACAGAGAAACTAACTTTCTGAAGAGGTGATCTAGAAGCCAAAATTCAAAATGAGTTTCTGGGTTTTTAATTATACCAAGGACTCCAAGAGTCCTCTGCTAGGTCCACTGACTAACAGCAGCTGCTCTCAATCTTGACAACAGTGAAATGAGAGATGCTTACTTGCATTTAATTTGAAGGTTCATAAGAAGAATTACATTCAAAAGGAGCATCTTTAAAGACTGTTTCAAATTCATACTAATTGAATGAAAGAGGTTTATGAAAGAGGTTAAGATGAACTCTGAGGCACTTTCAGATCCTCAAATGATGCAGATAAATGAGATTATTCATTGTTAACTATTGTTATCAGATATGAAAGAATTGATCCAAATAAGATGACATAATAAAGATGAAGTACTGTTTCCTCACGAATAAGTAGACTAAAATCACCACAGATCATTAAGTACAAAAAAACCCAAAGCATTAGTCCTCTCCTAAGGGGGAGAAAAAAAAAAATCTCCAGTTTCTTTAATCATGTTGGAACCACATACTTTCAAGACAAACAATGCTCATTTTTCAATACCCCCATTATACTATTGCTATTTCGAACACATAAATCCTTCAAACAGTGGCTTACTTGTGAGGATTTTTTATTTGTCTTTTAAATGAATAATCTGGAAGATTAATACAACATCTTCCTTTTTAAAACTCAGCAGCTGTAGCATCCTGATAACCACTATCAAACAAAGAAACAATACTTGAGATGTAATAAGAACAAGTTACATCATGAAAGATGTCATACTCACCAGCCTCCTATTTGGTTACTGAGCCTGGAGCCCTACTATGGAAAGTCCCACTGAACACTAATGATGCCTTGTAAGGGGAGTACAGGAAACCTTATTTCTACTCACAAATAGAGAAACAAGCATGATGGCTGTCAACTTTTATTTAAGACTAGCTAGATGTGATGGGTTAGCTCTTGGCTGGGGGCCAAACCACACATCCGCTCACACAATTCCCACCCCTACCCAAGCATAGGGGAGAGAGGGTTAAAGGGGTAGATGGAAAAAAGAACTCGTGGGTTGAGATAATGACAATTTAATAACTAAACTACAATAATATTGAAAATACTACTATATACAAATATACAAATGAGTGATACACAGTGATACTGCCCCCCCAGCCGATGATAAAGACTCAGCCTGTTCCCGGCTAACTATCCTGGAGTAGGGAGAGTCCCAAAACTCACAGAACAGAGATAATAGTCCTAGCACCCCAGACCAAGAGCCAACTGGGGTGTGGGGGGGGGAAAGGCCTTGGGAGAGCAATTTGGAGCCAGAAGAGATCTGAAACAGAGAGGCACTGGAACCAAAAGGGTGATCTTCCTGGGGGTCCTCACCTATATACTGAGCATGACATGTATGTTATGGAATAGATTATTGGTCACTCTGGTTCTCAATCTAGTAACCGAAGAACAAATCCTGGGCCAGTAGCTGGGGCTGTGCCCTCCCAGCCCCCCTGCCCTGTCTGCAAAGAGGCTGAAGGACCTTGAAATATCCTAGCAATAATTATAAACATTCCTTATCAACTTTTCTCCTGAGCACAAATACAAAATACAGCCTCTTGCTAGCTATAATGAAGAAAGTTAACTCTGTCTCTGCTTAACCCAGGACACTAGATCACAATGTGAAGTGAAAGCAAAAATAATTTTTATTTTATTTCACTGGATGCAATGCCTAAGGACTGTAAGGAGGGATGCTGACCCCTCATCAGGAATGTGACCAGAGTACTAGATGCAGAGTGCAAGCTCTACACAAGCTATCCATGATCTGAACACTACAGAGTAGCAACACATAACAGATTATTTCTCCTCCAATACTCCCCATAGATGTATTTGTAGATATTAAAAATTGCTGACAACCTACACTGACAAAACAGTTGCCCCAAGCTGCAACACAGCCTTTTCTCTGGATGTTTTTTCCCCTTCTGAAGAATGGGCTCTCTGGAAGTTGCACACATTCACTTTCACACTCTCCACCGCAGAGCAAGAAACCTTTAAATACAACATATCTTTTACAGCTAGGTTTCATTTCACTTGTTATGCTGAGAGGTTGAATGGTACCATTAAAAATACAGCACAAAATACAGCTGCTCTCATTCCATGTACAAGCTAAGATATTCTAGAGCAGACTACACCTGCCTTCCTATTTCCCACCTTCAGAAGACTCCCTCCATATTCTCCTTATTTCCAGCCTTGTTCAGTTGCTGAAAGAAGCAGCAGCTCTGAATACCAGCTTCAATAACTTAGGTGGAATTCCTTGAAAATGCCAAAGGGAAAGTAAGAAAAAGAGTAAAAAAATTACCTGAAAGTACATCACAGAGCTGAAGAAGTCTTCAGCTTCATGTCAGCCTTGGGACCATCTGAAGCACTACCTTTATACAGAAAGTCACCAAGAATTGCTTAGTACTTTCAAGCCAAGGTAGCTGAAAAGGACAGAGACTTGCACTGGAGCTTAGGGTCCTTCTCCTTCCAGGCAGTAGCCACCACCTTCCAAGAAGAGACAAGCTAGAAAACGAGCTATAAGCAAAAAGCCTTCCCCTAGCTCTCCCCTTCCTGCCCACAAGCTCAGGCAGGCAGGCATGGCTTACCAGCATCTGGGGATATCAGGAGCGTTCAGACTAAAACAGTGCAGAAACAGCACAATGTTTGACTCCAGAGCCCTGGCAACGCTCACGAGAGGACACAGCAGCTCCCTTAGGCTTAGCCAAGCTGAGTGTCCATCACCACGTTTACTCTGCAGTGATAAGGTACCCCGCACTACGCAGAACCTGAAACTGAAAACTTAATGAAAATAAGGCAATACCTTGTATCACAGTATGCACATGCTTAACAGTGGGCCTTTATTGATGGTACAGCTCTACATCAGTAAATCACCCACAACCACATCACTTTGAAATGGAGTCTCTGAAGGCATTCCAACCAACAGCAACTTTCCCTTTTGCTGACATGGTCACATTATTTTACTTCCCTGCTCTCTGAGGTCAGCCAGTGTACATTACATGGTTCTTCCCTCTGCTAACATAATAGAGATTATGAATTAACACCAGCATTGGTTTTTACTTGCATTGTTACAACTGCAACAAGAGCTCAAGTTGTTTCAAGGTAACCAAGAGTATCATAAGAACACATACTTGTAATATAGTTTTATTTTCTTTTGTTACATAAAGGCAGAAAATAAGCATAAAATCTAAACTAACAAAACAAGGTTAAGAGACAGTACGGTAACACTCAAGGTCTACTAATATTTCAGATAAGCCATAAGAATGATCACTTGGTGCCATACTTTGCTCTGGATCCACTCACTGTGGATCACGCAGCCTTTTGCACAGACCTCCAGCAGACAGTCTCGCATACTGACCTCTGAATAGCCAGACTTCCTGAGGGAAGGCTCAGTGCCTAGTGCGGGCACCTGCTGCAAAGCCTTACTTACTCCCCTTAAGAATACATATATACTTTTTTACTTTAAAATTCTATTGTTTCCAGAGGTGAAAAGCACAGAAAATAATTAATTTCATGATAAAGACGACATTCCAGTGTTTCAATCCACATCAACACAAGAAGTTTTTGAAAAGTGAACTCCTGTGTCAAATCACAATAAAAACCATTTACTGCATTTCAGAAGCAAAGTACACCAAGGAGCTCATCCCAAGCTCCAAAGAACATTAAATATCAGCAAATTAGCACATGGGAATTCTTCCTCCCCTCACCATCTCTTGACCATGGCAAACATCTGCTCACCTTATTGATTTCCAAATGTGAACTTACTGCGAGAATTTTAGTTCTTCTACAACAAATTCTCAGCTTCTAACAGGAAAAACAGTCTGAGTGACTGTTTTCACCAGGTGTGTCCTTACACATTCATACTGAATCGGATTGCACATCCATGCCTTTCACCATCTCAGCAAATCTTAAGAATGTTTGCCTGACAAGTCTAGAGTCTACTAGATACATTTCTTCCCACACTGTATAGCAGAATAAATTAAATGCAGAGTTGTTTTAAATGTCAAGCCATCAGTTCTTAGCCTTCTAGAACAAGTAGAGGATTTTATACTTCTTTTTTTTTGATGTTTGCAAGGTTTCACCGTGGTTGTGTCACCTGACCTTTTTGGCCTCTTTTCTCAGGACTTGAAAAACTCTCATTCCAAGAGATAATACTTTCTGTCTCTAGCTCAGGTAACTTTCTCATTTCTAAGACACAAGTTGTCCAATCACACATCTACCCACTCGAGTCAAAACTATTTATTAAAGTCTGTCAAAAGCAATTAGTCTGAATAAACAGACACCATAAATCCATTGCAACAATCATATGATATACAAGCATGATTATACATACAGCAACATCTGAAGGACCAAAAAACTGATCTCCTGCACTAAGGCTTGCGTGAAATAACAAGGTACAGGAACAGCAATATGAAGATGTTTTCAGAGGCAGCTATATGAATAAACTATTCACCACTAAGTTTCTTTTATAGGTTTAGGACCACTCAGGTCACTGGCAAAGTACTTCTGCATCAAGGGAAATGGAAGCAGCTTTAGTAAGAAACGTCCAAACAACCTTCTGAACAATTGAAAAGCCGCCACTGCCATTGAAGAGGCGACTGAATTAAAGACCTACAAGAGTTTAGATCTTATTTTCTGTGCTTGTGTATTACCAAAGTATGCTGAAAATCTGGGTCATGGCTGTAGGATGGACAGTTAGCAATGTTCCTGCAGTAAGATTCCCCAAAAGTATGTCTTTCCCACTCCCTCAAAACATTATATTTTACCAGAAAAAATAAGTAGTCATTTTTAAAATTCCAGATAGCACAAAGCATCAGGGCTACTGCAGAGGCCGGTGCCACAGCAGGCAGGACACACTGCCCACAGCCTACAGGGAGCATGGTCACACAGGGCTCATCCCACCTTCCCTCGAGGGGCTACTCTCAGGGATGCAGCTATGCAGACAGACTGGACAAATTCTCAAACTTTATTTCAGAGTACACGAAGTATATTACTTTGCTTTCTACTTTAATGCGGCAAGCTTAAAAATAATCAGTGCCTTTGCTCCACCGTGATTTGCCCCACGTTGGCATCGTTTCACTCAAAATGTATCACTGAGGAAGGCAGAAACCTTAACCAGAGGGGTTGAAAAATCTTACAAAACTATTTCTGCAAATCTAGATTTGGGGATATGGAGCTATTTTTACTGTACTATCTGTATATCAAACAGTTTGCAAGAAGTCTGACAGAAAAAGAAAACCTCAAAGTTATGATGCAATTCACTATTGTTAAAATTTGATGTGAAGCACACTTGAGAGTTAACAGCGAATTATTACAAAAGCAAACATCCCAAATCAATTTTGTTTGCCAAATAGCTTCTTCAGACCACCATGCAAGCACTCCTTCCCTCATTCTTTATTTTATTGAAAACAGTACACAGCTACAAAAACTGTTGTCCCAGCGGCCATTCAAGTCTTTCACAAATCCCACATCTCCAGCACAACACAGATAAACTCTCTTGGAAGGGAGCAGTGTTACACGGCTGATGTTTTCATTCTGAACCTGCACATGCTATTTGTTTATTACATCATCATATTAAAAATTCATGTGTGGGAAGGAAAGGTAAGTTCTTCCTCTCTTTGCATAAGACAGTTTACAACGGACAGAAAGTGGAGCCTTCTCCCACAACAGGACACTTCTTGCCATCAGTAAAATGGGACCAGCTGTGACAAAAGCACTCCCTACAACAACAGCTCCTTTCAGAAGAAACCAGTTCAGGCTCTTCTCAGAGAGCAAACGCCATAAGGAAAAGGGGGACAAGACTGAGAGGACACCAGAGGAGGCAAAGGGAAGGAGAAGGGAAAAGACTCTTGCTTTTTTACCCTTTCAGACTATTCTACATTCAAGCCTTACCCAGGCAGGTGTGTTGACTCTTGAAAGGTGGAAATGTAAGATTAAAGCATCACAGAAAGTATTTACTACTAGTCAATCCAAAATACTGCATTCATTTTTGGAAAACATTTATTATAGACAAATACTGTCTTTGCTCTGCCTCAGTGTATCAATTTAAATGTCCATCAAGCTTCAGGGAATACAAAAAATAAATGCAAGACCTAGAATAAAGTGGGCTGTCAAGAGCCAGTTTCAGGAACTATAATTGGACTTCATAGCAAAAATGGTTCATTTATGTTCCATTCAATTTTTTTTTTCAAAATCAACCTTCACAATCAAGAGATCTGAAAGGAACAACACCTTTTCATCAATACTGGCATGTTTCTGCATTAATTCAACTATCAAAGCTGACCTTAATACAATTAGTGTCCTGGTTTCGGCTGGGACAGAGTTTATTTTCTTCACAGTACCTAGTGAGAGCCTATGTTTTGGATTTGTGCTGAGAAAAAGGCTGATTACATACTGATGTGCAGAGTTGCTATGAGGACAGTCAAGGACTTCTCAGCTCCTCTGCTGTGCCAGTATCTGTAGGTGCAGAAGCTGGGAGGAGCATAGCCCCAGTGACTGTCTCAGTCTCGAGCTTCGATCTTAGGTTTAGGATTGAGACCCAAATTGGCCAATGGTCTATCCCTTATAATGTATATCACAACCAGTATATAGACAAGGCTCTGTCCAGAAGGTTGCTCTCTGGGTTGACCTCCCACCCCCAGATTGACTGTTGGTCTCTTGGGTTCTTATATTTTCTGGGGTTGCAGTTTCAGGATTCTCCCTGCTCTGGAATCATTAGCTAGGAATGGGCTGAGCCTTGGTCTTTGGGTGGTTAGAGCAGCAACACTGTATTCCACTGTATTCCACTGTGCATATTTGTATATATTACTATTATCATTATTATTACTTTTGTTGTAGTTCAGTTATTAAATTGTTCTTATCTCAACTCGCAAGTCT
>WKFP01014327.1:977329-990831 GCA_011057875.1 Pterocles orientalis
CCAGCCCCCCCACCCCCACCCCCTGGGGAGGGGAGAGAGGGTGAGCAAGCAGCTGTGTAGTGTTTTGCTGCTAGGCAGGGTTCAAAACCACAACAATTAGCCAAAATAATTTCCTTTCCAAACAGGGTATTTTACTTTCACAAACTTTGAGGCCATGAACCCTCCCCAATTTTAAACTGCCAGAAATTAAATCCTTGCTTTAAAGTTTTAAGAAAAAGCACATCAAACACACAACAGCACTACAAAACACCCACAGAAAATATTTTATTGAAAATATTAATTTGTTTTCTCAGATCTGTAGCATCCCTCCACCTCCCCCTTAGCTGATCTAAGAAAGTTAGTTACCTTTAGTAACAACAAACCTGAAGAATCAAAGGCAATATTACTCTCACAAGAATCAGTAGATAGGCTGTCTAGAATACCCATCTCAGCTTTAGGCAGGGAAGAGAGGAAGAGAAAAGAGGTAGATGAAAAGGAACAAAAAAAATTTTTTTTTTCCTGCACAAACAAGACTGCTGTAACGTATAGCAAGGACACCTCCACCTCATACACCAACTAAATCCACTGGGGAATACAGACCTCTAGCCATTTTGCCAAGGATGCAAGTTAAAGAGTACCAGGTAGAATTATTTTCTCACAAACAAAACAAACAGGAAACTCAGGATAGTGTCCCACACAAACTCACAGGTGAGGTGTGAAATGCTTCTTGCCCAAACAGATCAACACACCTGTGAGGAGCATCCCTCACTTCCCCAGAGTGGAAGGATGCTTCCCCATGAAACCAGCTGCCACTGGAGCTACAGAGACCACTTATAAACCAAAACACCCATTTCAAGGCAGCCCAACTCCAAGCGGATTTTCTCTTGACTTCTTGTTTTGAAGAACCCCAGGGAATGTTAGCTTCTTAAAGTCAGGACAGTGGTGAACTTGGCCACCAATCCAGCCAGGGAGCTTGCTCTTCTGACTCCAGCAGCAGTGTGAAGGGCTGAGACAACCAGTTTTGAGCTACCACACAAACCTAATTGAAGTACGCATACATACAGATCACACAGACTTTTTTACAGAAATGTTATCCCTTTTTCTAATTCTCCATTCAGTTTATCACAAACAAATGACAAAAAGCAGAAAATAAACTTGTCTGCAGTCAGGCAGGCAAGAAAACAGTGTAAGCTACAGGATGCAAACGTAACAAGATCACGCAGAGCAACATTTGATCTGGTTGCACCAAGACCAAATCGATTAAGAGGCATCCACAAGCGCCCGACCTGGCAGTATACAAGATGGAGCAGCCGTAGTGCAGCAACATACTAAAACAGTCTGCACAAAACCCATCTGTCAGCAAAAATTACATACAGTCACAGCCTAATTAACACCAACTTGAAGCAAGGACAATATGCAGAAGAAAAAACAAGTATGTGTCACACAGTGAAAACACAACCTTGAAATAATTAGGAATGTGAAAACTGAAGCCAAACCTGAGGCAATGAAGCAGGCAAACCTGCGTCCCTTTCTAACACCATACCACTCTGCCTGTCACCCTCCAGGGTCCAGCCAGGGGCTCGCCCCAGGGCTGCCACACTGCAAGCATGGTGCTGTGCAAGCTGCAGGCTGCATCAACTGCTAACCGCACAGGTGGCACCCCAGAACCAAACTCGGGCTCACCTGGCCACCTCACAGAGTCAAAAAAGAGGCTGGGTCCATCTCCAAGCAGCCATCGTAGTGAAGTTTCCTGTCCTGAAATTTCACTTGCACCAGACATTTTTTTTGGAAGTAATCCCATGTGTTACCACCTGAGGTTTCAGTGTTTCAGGAAACACACAAGGTGTTCAAAAAATTGGAATGTTTTACACATTACTGATTAATATGCACACTCTATGCTCACATTGCTATGGAAGAGAGAATGTACGGGAAATAATTTAAATCCACCAAATTAATCTAACGACAGATTTTAGGACAGCGGGACAACTAACTGGCTGTGGCATCATCCCTTAACACTGGTATTAACAGTAAGTACTTATAAAAGAGATCCTCCTACAGCAAGGAAACAGAGACTAAAGCCACCCAGACTCTCACATTTACTTAAGGCTTAACTTCTCACCTGAACTTTTTTCCAGTTTTCTTCCTATTAGCAGGCACACACAGAAATTCACAGTACAGAAAACAAGAAAACTCTTCACCCTCTTGTCTAGAGGCAACACTGACTACTGCCCTAAAAAATAAGAGGTGGAAACAACTACTTTGGGTTTTTTATAGCTATAGCATTGAAAATAATGACAGAAAAAAGCCTGATTTTGGCTGTTCTTTTTATTACTATTCCGGACTATAAACATGTTTCCAACTTTTTTTTTTTTTTAAATCCCAACTCAACAGAAATTGGAAGGCTCCAGCAGCAATAATAGATGTTCTGAGAAGGATGATCCATAAACACCAAGCAACCATATAAAACACCATCCACCTCTAGGAACAGAATCATTCTGAGTGCCTGGTAGACAGAAAATTTCACTCATTTTAACTTCAGCTATGGCAGAAGAATAAAATCACTAGTACTGTTGGCTAGTTAAAACCTCAAGACTTAAACCACCTTGAGTTCTTCATGCAGAATTACTGCATCCCACAGGCCCACAAAACTCCCAAGCTTAAGCACAGCACACCACCTCACTAGCAGCAACACCATGTTTATTTTCAGGGCAGTTTCCTCCCATTTCAGGATGAAGCTGACACACAAGGGCAGGAAAGAAGGAAGACTCCCAGGCTGGCAGGACCCTCCCCTGCCTTCAAAGCTGACATGCTTATTTATCCCACACCCCCAAAACAAGCCAATTGTGGTCTCTAGCACCCTGGATGGCTTGCATATGATGCTCTTCACTCCTGGAGCAGCAGAGAGCTCTGAAGCAGCATGTGTATACCAGTCAGGCTGGGATTGCCTCGGACCCACACACGACTCTGCCACCAGGCCTGTACCTATCAGAACACATGGCACATTAAAGCCTAAAATGAAATATAAATAAGAAGGTTTTTTACATCAGAGTGCTGAGATTCCAGCATATTTAGATTTAGGAGTCCAGTTATCAAGTCAAACATTTCCTCTACATCATCAAATTTCAGATCTGTTTTTTTCTGTATCCCAAATCACAAACAACCTCAGTCTAGGTTTCACTAGGCTATTCAACTCTAATTGGGGCAGACGAAGAGTGGTACAAACTTACATATAAACCAACCATGACTACTGCATAAAGCCCTTGCCTCAGTCTCTTAATACATCTGTGCCGGTCAATATCAAATCTTAACAAATAACTTCATGCTACTCATGTAACAGCAACTATGTGAACTTAGGTGTGCAAAATTTCTGCAGGAATTCAGAGACCAAAGATCACCCTTTAGAGAGCCAATTTCAGACCAAAGCCAGTAGCCTAGCTTTCAGCATTCCCTCTAAGATAGGCAGAGCATTTCATCTCATGTTCGTTCAAGAATGGCAACTCAACATTTGCTCTTCATCAGCCACCTCCACGCATTTCTCCTCCACTGCCAACCTAGCACATTGCAACCACAACTCCAACAAACACCTGAAAACCATGAGGAAAAGCAATGCTTTTTAGGTTTATTACAGTTCTGAAAACATTGCTTTCTTTCTGCAAAAGAAAAGCCTCACACTCAGATGCGAGCTGCCATATCCAGCTGTTCCACTTCATACTCTTACAGCTCCAATCTTGTTTCTAAGGCCCTGACACACAGCAGAGCCCAGCCTAGCAGAATCTCTGTCAGCTCAATTGATTTGCAAATACAGGTAAGACAGAACATCTCTTCCAGCAGCTAACAATGACAGAGGAAGACACTGAAAATCGGTGCTACAGTGGCTAGAGACTTGTGTGCTGTACACATTCACAGTACATTCAGCTTCAAGATATGCAACACATAGTCAGTGCAGTATATTCTTCAATTATACATAGTCATTTATTCAATCTGCAAGACCAGATTTGCAATTGGCACTCTAACTTCACTAAGTACCTGTCATTGGTACACCTGATAAATAATAACTGCATCAAGAGAACAGATCCCACAGAAAGCACATGTATACCTTATTCCTAGCAGACTAAAAAGCGAAGCTATTAAGAAAATAAGTAGCATACTTACCAGTGAAACATGAAACTGGGACTACCACTTAGATGACAATAACCAACCATGGCTTACTCTTTTTGCATTGTGTACCTTGATCATTTTTACACTTCCAAGCATCATGTTGGGAAATACCTACAGCAGTTGGTGAAGGAGAACACTGCAGTTCTGTCCAAACCTCTCCTCTCAAGACCTTTGATTGTAAATTTTTATGCTATGCTACAAAATACTTCCATAAAGGGGCATGAACAAGTTGCTCATTAAAAGTTTATGAAATTACAGAAACTATGACAGATACATTCCTTCTTCATTTTATGTACTAAGCAAATCTAAAACAAAAAAATTACATGACAGCTGGAAATTCTTAAGATTTGTCAAAGAAAAAACACAAGAATAGATAAGCAGCATTTTAATTTATTAGCTAAAAATTCTGAAAAAAATACATCATACTTGAGCATTATAATCAACTTTTCTGCAAGGCACCTGAGTATCTGACCATAAATTAATTTAATTATAAATAGGCAATCTTAATAAAAGATGATTAAGAACTACCTCAACTCAATAACATTTGAGATGTGCTGCTAAACCTGAATAATAATTCAGGTGCTTAGTGAAGATGACATAACAGCATAGACAGTAAACGAATTTATGAGCATCACAACTTTCAGCAAAAGAAAATACAGATACAGTCTTGGAAACCTTTACAGACCTATAAAAAAAAGTTAGAGTGGATTTTATTTCTTTTTCCAATTGGGAAACATTTTCATTTTGTAGAGATGCTTTTGTTTGTTGGGTTTCCCATTGAGAGCTGAAACATTCAACCCCACACATGCATAGCCACTCTTCTTATGATTTTGGCTGATGCCATGGAGCTGACAATACATTTGCTTGTGCAGACACAATCAGAGCAAAAAACCCTCACCTCTCAGTTATCATCTGAGCTGCTACACTTCACCTTTGAATTTTTTTACTCTAGAGGTAAACTTTAGGATAATATTAGCAGGATTAATTTAATGTACTATTTATTAAAGGGTGGAAGGGGAGGTAACATAACCCTAACCTTACATTTTCCACTCAAGCAAGCAAATACAAATTCAGAGACACTAATGAGCCCTGTTCATCTGACACTCTCCCCAGACAGGCACTCTACAGCTAGCCATAATTAGCATTAGTTATCTTTTGTATGCATACATGTCAACACACCAGCACAAACACCATTTGCAACCCCAACAGCCTGCTGTGCCATTTCAGATTGTTTGGATTTTACCTACAATAGGCTTCATATTTCTACACTATGGTCATTACCTCTTTCAGCAAGGGTCTTCTCATTTTCACATTTATAAAGCTATTAACATTTTTACCAAACAGATAACACCACAGGAGATAACTTGGCATTTTTTTTAAAAAAAAAGGAAACTTGAAGCTAGCCTCTATATTTTAAGTGAGCAATAACTATCCCAAATTTTATTAGAGATTCCAAACAGATAGCACTTAGAAAAAAGAAATCAACCAAAAAGGCATCAAGCTTTACTAGCTTTAGCTTACATCCAAACATAACATACAAACCACACCATAATATTCTTAAAGCATCCACTTTGCAGCCAAAAGAGAAAGAAGCAGCTACGGCAAAAGAGGCAGGAAACTGTTTCTTGCTCTTGCACTGCTCCTTTAAACAACAAACACAGCAACAAACCCCTTGAGGTTAGGAAGGGATGCTTGGGGAGCCTGGGTCCCAGCCACATGCCTGCTCAGCACATTTCCTCAGCGCTGATCCATTCGCAACACCGGATGTGGCCGTGCCCTTGGAGGAATGCGCTTGTAGATTACACGAAGGAGTTGCCAAGTGCTTTGTAAGAGATACGGATTGCTCTAACAGGTCTTTCCCAAATGGCCCCATACCATACCATACCCCTATAGAAAGGGAAGAGGTACAAAAAAACATTATCTTCAAGCTGAACTTTTATCTTTGCAAACACCATTTAAGACAACATCTCCAATTCCCTTTACTTGAAGCCTTAACAGAAGGACAGTGGTGGGCAACCACAGCTTCTGACCACAGACTGGGTGGCCCCAGATGACACAGGGAGACAGAAGAGGCAGCAGAGCTCCTTGCATTACACCAACCAGTCACAAGGAAATTTCAAAAGCAGCTTGATACTCACATTTTTCTTTTTAGTGGCACTGTCACGTTTCCGGCTATGTTTCAGTGATTATGTTACCTTAGACGAACTCAGTATCTCTACAAGCTGTCATGGCTAGAACACATTGTCCCTCCCATCACTTCTGCAGCTATGACTACATTAGACGCAGAGAGGACCTGTACAGCAAGACAGCTATGTTTCCACCAGCTCTCAATGGGTTTCACTTCCAAACACACCTTGTCCAGTTATGTCGTGTGGGAGTCTGAGGAGCCAGCACTTTACAGGCATGCTCCTGAGGAACATCTTTCAGTTGGGTTCCACCATGGAAGTTGGGCCCATGTGTCCCAAAGCCACCCTGCAGCAAAGCCCTGAGCCCAGCAAGTCAGCCCATTGGCATCTCCTCCGCTTCTGATCTGAACATAAAGGCTAATATAGGCATAGCATAAAGCCAACAACTTTAATCAAAAGGAAACACCAAAATAATCAGACTTGTGGAGTTACTTGAAATCAAAGCACTACACCAACCCATCCCATACCAACAAGACAAACCTACTCTATCATCTATGCTCACTGTGGTAACATTTTCCTCTTGGAGGCTTAACACACATTTTCAATGGGGATTATCAACTGATAGCAGCAGTACATGCCACATAGCCAGAAAAGGCTCAGCTTCTACCTCCCAGGAGGCTCTAAAAATAGGTTCATAAAATGCACATCCTAGTCCAAAAGAGCTAGGCGGCTTATAGAAGCTGGTCCTTTTTCTTTGTTTATTTTTGCAAAGTTATTAGAAATAGTTCACAGACCTATCAGACCTGCTGGCAAACTGACAACCACTGCTTTGTAGTATAAGCTCATTCAGAACTAGTATCTGTTGGGGGGTAAAAAGGTCTCCCTTAAAGACACAATAACTGTTCAAAACTATTGGGAGTGCCTGGCTTCCTAAAGGAGAACTGTAGTGCCTTGTCAGAGCCCACTCTTTGGTCTGACATTACTTGCCCAGAAAGGAATAGGTAGACACTCACTCTCCCCACTTCAAAAGAACTTAATCTTAAGACCTAAGCTTCACTGAGAGAAAATTGTTTCCTTCTGACACCTCAGAAAAGTTAGCTGTGTGGGAATTGTATGTGCTCGCGCGCAGAGAATGGAAAAACCAACCGAAATCAAGCATACCCACATGCTATCGCACACCAAAACTAAAGGAGGACAGCAGAAGCACCATCCCTGCAGAGAGCTCAGGAGAGGTGCTTCTGGAAGGCAGTCGTGGCATGTAGCAGCAACCCATGGCTTGCACCACAGCTTTGAAGATGAGGACTGAAGAAGGGAGGCAGAGATCAAGAGGCAAGGGGGCAGGCACAGTGACAATACAGAGGACATACCATGCAGACCAAACACAAGTTAGTAAGACATTCCAGCACCAAAGCCAACACAGGTATGTACATCACCTTTCCTAGCAACAATTATTGCAAGCAAAGCACGTAATCTTAATGCATCTTTCCCATCTCCTCCCATCATTAAGAACTGGGAAGAGAGAGAAATCCACCCTGAGACACGGGTGTGTCCACTAACTCAGCATTAAAAAAATATTTGCTCTATGTGTACCTTTAAGTACAACCAGGGTACATATTTCAAACAGTTTCAGGCAAACAAACTCATTCTCTAACTTAGAAATAGTTCTGCAGATAACTCCAGATACCAGACATGTCACTGGGGGAACGTGTTAAGGCTTTATATACATGGACCTAACAACCCATCTGGAAAAGGTAAAACAAAACAAAACAACCATCATTATATAAAAGCATGCATTTTTATTAAAAATAAATAAATCTGTATGTATAATAAATGCAATATCTATACCCATGTCTACAAAATTAAACCAGCCTATTTCCTCATGTAAGCCATAGCACCCCTTGCATTAGCATGGAAACCAACTACAAAAATAAAAATTCACTGAAGATTGAGGGGACAGTAGAGCCTCACTGAAATGAGCCACTCTTATTGCAAATTACAAGCTCTCCTTCATTAATATTGCATTTTTATCTATGTCTAAGCAAAATTTCACTTTTCCAACACTCCTGTGGTATGCTGTGAGGAATTTCTCAAAAAATTCCAGCTGCCTGTTGCAAGTGCCAACAATCCAGCAATTATGATAAGCATTTCTGAACACCTAATCAAAGCAATGCAAGCTGTAGAACTGCATTATTTCCTCTGTTCTGTAAAAACAAATTCATATCCAAAGACTTCATATCCTTTTAATTTCTTGGGTGTTTTTTTTTTAAAGGTAGCTTGAAACTCATTCAATTAACTTGTCAGCTGTTGGTTTACAAGCCACTTGCCCACTCCTGTTATTTATAGGGGAATCTAGCTTGCAAGCTTAAACCAAATCTAGGCATTGCACATAACTAACACCACACACTGTAAATAAACTTGGCTAAGTCCGAAAACAAACAAACAAAAAAAACCACAACATCTACTGCTCTGGGCACCAGAAACACTTAAATACAATACACATGATTCAACAAACACCAGAGACTCAGTTTGGGAAGTTTCAAGGACATTTTTAAAGTACATCAGAGACGGAGCTACCAAGGCTTGGGTAAAAACAAAAACAAAACCCAAACAAATAAAAAGTCATACAACACAAAAACCAAAAACACCAAAAAAAAAACCAAACCCCAACAACAAAAAAATCCCACCAAGCCAAAAATTCATGGTTTGGTTTGGCTGGGTTTTTTTACTTAAGAAACTTTAAAGCATCATTTCAGGCCTGAGAGGAGAAGACGGGGGGCGGAAGTTGCTAAGCAGAGTAAAACAAACCCCTAGCACAGATTTGTACAAGTATGTTTTAGACAAAGTTCCAGTTTAACTCTGTATGTGCTCAACCCCTATTTCACTTTATACCCTTTATAGCTTTGGTTCTTGATACTCAGCTTTACTGGCTACAGAGATAAACCCTCTCTGAAAGACATAAGGGTGTAGCCAGAATACCAAACTTGCAATTAGTGACGCCCACCCCGTCCCCACCTCCAATTTAAACAAAGTCTCCAAAGTAACATTTCTAGAAACAATAAACATTATTTCAAATTAAATTCTTCAGAATGCTGTTCCGTCCCCAGTTTCCTAAAGGAAAATACCATACATAGCAGAGCATCTGTCACAGACTTAAAGAGTCTGTGAGGCTCTTTCCCAACAGAGTGGGAAGGTTACCCACAGCCGGCATGCTGTTCTCATCCCAGGTATGTTTTCTCTTTTCAAAGCACAAGCAGAATGACAAGGGGGACATGGCACACACAATTCAAAAACGTTTGATGTTTTCAAGACTGCACCAAGGCACTTCCCTAAGGAATTTGTATGTGCTTTTTTATGACATGTAACTGAAGTAATGGGAATGGTTGGCTAAAAATACTCCCCCTTTCTTTTCTGAACATTTAGACTCAAAAAAATCCAATCAGTTCTGGTCTAGCAAGAAGACTTGGTACCCTATGACATATATTGTTAATTCAAACAAAGCAGTAGATGGTTTGAGGTATGCATAACCCAAAACCTATAGGCATTTTAATTATAGTTTTAAACCACCTATGATTAATTAGTAATTGTAAGGTTTTTTTCCCCCTACACTTCCACTTGATTCTTGCAAGAGACTCATTTCTTTTCCAAAAACACTCAGCAAGTTGATCACCTTTAGGCAGACCAGTAACCGGGCTGCTGACATGATTAAAAGCAGTCTTCGAATTAGGAAGCCAGTGACACCATATGCTTCTCAAAGACAGCTAGTGTCAGAATTGGGGATGGCAGGTGGTGTTTCTTTGGGATCTTTTTTGCTGTTTTTTTATTGATTTTTTTTTTCTAGATGAACCTTATACTACATTGTTTCTCCTGAAACAAGAATTGAAACTCTTGGAGCAAGACAAAAGCAGCTGAATACCAAAAAAAGACCCAACAGAGACAGCACTGACCCGAAGATAAATCTAACAAGAATTACAACAGACTTTATTGACTGCCCAGTAAATAAGAACGGGAATTTTCATTTGTGTGGAAGACACCCAATAGCTCCTCAAGCCCCAGAGGGATGGCTCCTGACAACACCCATCAGTGAAGTCCAGCAGGAGAGCTGCAGACAACTAGCACCAGAACAGCAGTGCTAAGTAAAGGCAAGAATTCAAAGCAGATCTTAAGACTTCAGACAAGCACATTACGAACAAAACAAATGATACTCTGATGGAGCACTGAAAAAAGCGAAGAGACTGACAATTACTCCAGTCTTCTTTCACCTCCCTGGACAAACTGCTACCTTGCCAGAAGCCTAATCCCAGGGAGAGCTGCTGGCAGCAGAGGCAAGGGTACCATACTGAAATTTAACTTGTAGATTTCTGATGGCACCACATGCCACACATTTTAAATATTTTCCTTAACAAAATTATTCCCTGTAATAAAAAAAAAAAAGGAATGAACACACACAAATTCTACACTCACTCCAGCTTAAACACAGCATTCCCCAAAGGCTCACAGGGCCTTTTCTCACACCTGCTTCAGCTGTCACAGAAACACCCAGGAGCTATAGCTCCTAAGATATATTACTTAGTCATCACCCTCACAAGGTTTCTTTTTGGGGTTTTTTTTGCAGTCTCGGTCATTTAAAAGAATTTGAAGACTTGAAAATGCATAAGCACTCATCTGCTAAGGCCATTTACAACTCCAGCCAGCTCCTTAAGAAACAGTTTCTTTCTTTAAAATTTCTGTCTCAGAGAACCACGAAGCTGAGCTCCATGCATGGAACAAAGACAACCGTAAGCAGATACGATCCAAACTTGTTTAGCACTACCCAGCAGCCTGGGAAATACGTCCAACCAGCTCAGTGTGATAGTGTCCAGCTCCAATGTCTTTTCTTTTGGCAGGACTGATAAAAAACTAAGCCTTTTAAAGGGTTCAGAAAACTTAGTACTCACTTTTTATTGCAATTTAACACTAAGAACAGACACTTTCCAATCGTTTCCTTGAATAGTTCTGCAAATATTAATGCATTTTTATCTGTGAAATCCCAAACCATACTAAGCAGTTTTGTCACAGAAAATGCTGGCTCACAACAGGTTTAAAAAAAAATTAACACATCAAGTTTAAGGCTTAATTATGTTTTCGTAACACCAAAACTGGTATCCTAAAATCAACAATCAAGCAAATAACTTAATGCTATATTTGCAAACAGTGTTATCGTCTACAAAACCTTGTATAACCAGACACTGCGGTACTCCCCTCGGGTTATGCGCTCAAAGGCACTGGGAGTTCCCAATGGGTACAGAATTTAAATCCCACAATTTGAAAAGAGAACATCTGATCTGACCTCCTGCATATCACAAGCTACTACATTTCTGTTTACCATGATGGAGCCCAACATCTTGTATTTACCTCTTTGGAAAACTAGTTGTGCGGTCTTCACATCTGGAGGCAGAAAAACATATTTCCCTCTCAGCTCGCCCCAAGCACATATTGTCAAAAACACATCCCTAGTTTCCAATCTGAATGCCTTCCAGACAGCGGTATTTGGCATGCCTTTCCTAGCCTGGTGTTTCCTCTTTGTGTAGGAAACTGAGGCACTGTTCAGTCTTCCTTTTGATAAATTACAGATTGTTTTCACTCATCTGATTTTGCCTCCAGAGATGAAATTAAAACACTTTTTTTTTAAATATTACCTCTATCCATCAGAACCACTAACTCCTGTCCTAACCCTCTCAAAAGGGAGGGGCTCAGCTCCCCAAAATCACATCTGGCACACGACAATGCAGCCTCAAATCCACACCAACTTCACCTAAGTTCACCATGCAGCAAAGCCCTGGGGGGCGGGAAGCAGCCAGGAGGTCCAGATAGAGGAAAAGCCCAGGACAGGAGGAAATCCTTCCCACAGTCTACTTTCCACATGGGCTCCAGGCCTCAACACCCCTCTTTAAAATGAGGAGGCCACTTAATTACCAGCCTCAACATCAAATGCCAGTTCTACAGCAACAGAAGACTCAAGACTCCTGCCCACTACTGTAGAGTCTCACAAGCCAATAGCACTAAGTCACATTTTGTTTTTCTGCTTACAAAAGGAGTACAAAACAAAACTTTTGAGTAACAAAAGGCTAAGTGACAGATTAATTAAAGCTTTCTTCATCTTATCATTTAGGTGATACAATTTCCTTAAAACACATTATAAACATTTATGCATGCATTTATATTCAAGCATGCACAGCTCCACTCAAATGAAAGGGGACGATTCAGATGAGCCACACAACGTATGTCAGCCTCAATTTTCAGAGCCTGGGTCTTGACCTTGCCCACTGCCCACAGAAATTTTGTTAGATTTAAACAGGAACTCAGGAGCTTAGAGTTTGTACTGCAGGTACAAATTAATCTAAAGCTGTTTGACAAATCATCAGTATCGTTAAAATACATCTTCAGAAATAGACTGCAATTTCAAAGTAAGATGTTTCAATTTTACCCCACTGCTTATCAGAGCTTACATTTTCTCTCCAAGCTCAGCTGTTCACAGGATTTTCTTGCAAACACTTTCAGAAAGGCGTTACCTCCTCTGCCCAAAGGAAAGCCCCCTTACAATCAGAGCAGGGACTTAATGAAGCCTGTCTGCCTTGGCGAGCCAGCAGCTCCACACACGGTGCCAATGCCTGCAATGCTCACTACCAATGCAGATCAATGCCATAACCCTCCCTCCATGACCACACAGCAGGAACTGCCCATCACAGGCACCTAGCCCTCTCCCTCCCACCCACCTCATTTTGGCCCTTCACCAAAATAAAACAGTTTGGGGCCCAAGCAAGCAAGTGCTGATTTTTATCAGAGATGTTGCCTCAGCCTGGATTCAAACAGGCCCAGCAGGCTAGCAGTGAAAGGTGAAATGCTGCACCTCGAAGGCTCAGAGACCTGACCACGATTGTGAAGAACACTCTGCACATGGAAAAGGAGAAAGTGGCTTTTCAGTAGGAAAACAAAAAAAATCCCCACAACATTATTATAACAGCATGAGAAATGAAAGAAGACAACGCCAAAGTAGAAAAAAATCTAAACAAAACTGAAAAAGGCTGTCAGTGTCCAGGTCCCATTGGGGGCCTTCAGAAGTCCTCAAAACTGCCTCAAACACCTACATCTATTATGGGTCCCTTATTTGCTCTTTGACTTTTTAGGCTTTCCGGTTTCCCTTCTTACTCTATTGCATAAAATATAAATAATAAATTCTAAGTTGGGGGGGGGGGGGGGGGC